>JAVBHV010000014.1:6600000-7171507 GCA_033992175.1 Spiraea crenata | reverse complement strand
ACAAAACTTATGTTTCAAGACTCGAAGTCTGTGAGTAAACATACGTTTGAAGTTTGTAGAATCTGATCCCTCATTGGGCTGTGCAAGCCGGACTTGACCTAGAATGATCTTCTGTAGTAGATCTCCTCGACTTTCTATACTCCTAATGTGCTCATGAAGCAGCAATATAGCGAGTGAAAGTTCATCAAGTCCCTGGATCCGATTAGTGCTTTGTTGTTCGCTGAAAAGCACAACAGCTCGCGTCCCATTAGCTCGAACCGCTCCCTTGCCTAGAGCAAGCATAAGCGTTTTCTGGTAGCTCAAACCGCGATTCTTTGGCACCAAACTTCAAGATTTGGGAAATGTTCATCCTTCCCAATCACAAAATAGCCAATCATATGCCATCGTGGTAGTGGTACATCCATTAGTTGCGCACTC
The DNA here is from genome assembly GCA_033992175.1 of Spiraea crenata. NCBI lineage: Eukaryota > Viridiplantae > Streptophyta > Magnoliopsida > Rosales > Rosaceae > Spiraea > Spiraea crenata. The sequence goes on along the minus strand of JAVBHV010000014.1, from coordinate 7,171,090 downwards.
ATAGCGTCCCTACTAATGTTGATTATGAATACAACTCCGATATGTAACCAAGAGAGACATGGAACGGCCTTGTTGGCCGATGATTATGTAGCAAACTGAGATTTTACTCTCTCATTCGGATTTAGTTCAGTATTTGGTGCTTGTTTTAGTACTTGTATATTGTTCTCGAATATCAATTAATTGAATCAATTGGAACTAGAAGTTTCCTCAATCATGTGACCGATTCAATTAATTCATGTTGAGGTATGTCTAGTGGGACATTAGATGTCTGGCTGACAGCGCGATTGCGCATGATACTCTCCCTGCCTGGAGATATACATCTAACTTCATACCTCCATGTAGACCTACAAAGGCCTTATACTCACCCTGTTCCGAAAGAACATTATTGAGCTATAAGGATATCCGATTGAACAATTACCATGATGTAACCGCTAAAGAAAATGGTAAGGAATATCTTTGCATTACCTCCTACGTATACAGCCATGAGCGTATATTGGAGAAGATGGCACGCCTTTCGCATGAGTTGTGTTACACAATCATTCGCTCGATTGAGGCGCATTGCGTCGCTAGCATGAAGCTAGGTCGCACCATGTAGCTAGCTTGAAGCTAGCCAACTCGAGCACTTATTTGCTTTGGCATGACCGTTTGGGACATCCCGGTCAAGATGTGATGCGCCATATCCTCGATGGGCATCCCCGTGTAAGACCTCGTGTCTTTAAATACACTTTGCCAAGCATGCTCGTTGGGAACGAGGTATACTCTACCTTCCCATGCAAAGATACTTAATGTTATCCTTCTTTTCTTCAGCGGATTTTAGGGGAAGTTTGTGGACAAATCCAACCAATCCGCGGACCATTTAAAGATTTTATGGTTTTGGTTGATGCACCGACTCGCTGGTCACATGTCTATAGTCCACCTGAAATGCTACTTTGCTAAACTCCTGGCCCATATTGAGGGCTCACCACCCCGGTTATCCATTGGAGTCTAGAGGACTGGATAACGCCGGAGAGTTTATATCGAAGATTTTCGATGATTATTGCACGTCTCTTGTGATTGTGGTTGAACATCTGGTTCCCCATGTTCCCACACTCTCGCAGAAGCGTTCTCAAAGCGCCTTTCATTGATCGTAAGGACCTTGGTTATGCATACCAAGCTTCCTGTTTCTGCGTGGGGCTCTGCAATTCTGCAAGTAGCTATGTTGGTCCGCCCTGAGGCCCACCTCCACCCAACCCTTTTTGGCGTTACAGCTGGTTCCTGGGTACGAATCTGTAGTTTCGTATTTACGCATTTTTGGGTGTGTAGCTTATGTGCCGATTGCGCCGCCGCAATTTATTAAATTGGGTCCTCCGAGGCTGGGAATCTCTTTCGGTTATGCATCCCCCTCCATTATGTGCTTTTACAAGCCATTTACAGGCGATCTCTTCCTCGCATATTTGCGAATGGTCACTTTGATGAGACAGTATTCCCGCCGTTAGGGGGAGATAAGAACGTCAACGTTCCTGATGAACGACGCGAATTGACGTGGAGTATACCCACTCTGTCTCATCCTCGTCCCCGTACCGCACAGGATATGATAAGCAAGTGCGATGTATTCTAGATCTTCCGAGTGTTGCACGTGCATGCCAGATGCCCTCTCTGATCTAGCTAAAGTGACGAGATCATATATACCAGTTGCAAAAATGCCTGTAAGAATGATGTGTTGTCCTAGAGAGACAGCATACACGGCGGCTAGCCAATCATCTGTCGTCGGCCAGAGGCGAGGCAGATTAGTCGGTTCGAAGGATTCACTCCCAAGAAGAGGAGAAGTATGGCACAACCGAATACTATCGCTATCTCAACCGATCCAACTCATGAAATTGATGAGGATTATGGAAGTGTCCTGGGAGACGTCCAGGGGAGACCCCAGATCCTACTCCAGAGAATCGGAAGATTTCGGTCCATTATACTAGTTGGATGAGTTGTGGAATCGAAATGAGATAATCATCGATGATACATTCGCATATGCAGTGGCCACTGATATAACAAAATGCGACAATATCGAACCGTGTTCCGTTGATGAATGTCGACGTAGAACTGATTGGTCAAAATGGAAATAAACAATGCAGGTCGAAGTAGATTCCTTACCAAAGAGAAAGGTGGTTGAACAGTAGTTTCCACACCTCCCAATGTGAACCCTATAGGTTACATGTGGGCATTTGTAAGGAAGCGTAATGAGAAGAATGAAAGAGTGCGATATAAAGTACGCCTCGTAGCGCAAGGCTTCTCTCATTAGCCCTGACATTGATTACGATGAGACATATTCTCTCGTAATGGACGTAATAACGTTCCGCTACCTTGACAGTTCGGTAGTTTCCCAAGAACTGAATATGCAGCTTATGAATGTGGTTACAGTTTATCTCTATGGGATCTTGATACAGAGATATTGATGAGAGTCCTAGAAAGACTTCATCTGACTCGAGTCAAATAGTTCTGAACCACGGAACACCCTCTTTATCCGATAGAGGCGTTCACTTTACGGATTGAATCAATCCGGACGGATGTGGTATAACCGTCTAAGTGAATATTTGATCAGTAAGGGATATGTAACGATCTATGCCCTTGCATGTTTATCTAGAAAGCACATTCCGGATTTGCGATAGTTGCAGTCTATGTCGATGACATGAATCTCATTGGTACTCTAGAAGAGGTTGAGATTACTGCCTCGCACTTGAAATCGGAATTTGAGATGAAGGACCTAGGGAAAACTCGATTATGTCTCAGCCTTGAGCTTGAGCACTGCACTGATGGTATTCTGGTTCATCAGTCCAACTACACCCACAAGGTGTTGCGACGCTTTAGTGAGGATAAAGCGAAGCCTTCGAGTACACCCATGGTCGTCCAAACGCTAGATGCTAAAACGAGACTCATGCCGTCCTAAAGAGGATGATGAAGAGTTATTGGAACCAGAAGTTCCATATCTAAGTGCAATCGGCGCTTTATTGTACTTAGCTCAATGCACTAGGCCGGACATCTCGTTTGCTGTGAACCTGCTAGCTTGATATAGCAGCGCGCCAACACGCCGCTATTGGAATGGTGTTAAAGACATTTTTCCGCTACCTTAAGGGTACGACGGATATGGGCTTATTCTATCCCTATGCATCTCCGGATGGATCATCTCCCCTTGATCATCGGAATGATGCTTGCCTTGTTAGATTTGCTGACGCTGGTTACTTATCAGACCCGCACAAGGCACGTTCCCAAACTGGTTATGTCTTTACCATTGGGAATACCGCGATATCTTGGAGGTCAACGAAGCTGACCTTAGTTGTGACTTCTTCGAATCATGCCGAACTCATCGCCCCTCATGAAGGCACACGAAAGTGTGTTTGGCTACGAGCTGTTATTGAGCATATTCGGCAAACTAGCGGATTGTCATTCGTTAGTGATGTCCTGACAACTATCTATGAAGACAATGCCGCATGTATCAACCAAACTAAGAAAGGATACAACAAAGGAGACAACACCAAGCACATCGCGCCGAAGTTATTCTTCTCACATCAGCAACAAGAGCATCAGAAGATTGAAGTCAATCAAATCCGATTGCAAGACAACCTCGCAGATTTGTTCACCAAGTCTCTGCCGAAGGTTACTTTCCAGAAGCTCGTTCGTGGAATCGGATTGCGTCTATTGTCAGATTTGACACGTATGTAGTCTTCAGGGGGGAGCATTGTCGACTTCAGGGGGAGTATACGAAAGTTTACTCACTTGACCTTAATGTACTCTTTTTCCCCTTAGCACAGGTCAACTTTTTCCCACTGGGTTTTGTTGCCTGGCAAGGTTTTTAACGAGGCACCTGCGTTGGGTTGGTCATACCTCTCACGCTTAAGTGTCGACATGCGCATGCTTACCTTTTTCCCTTCGCTTTGGCTTTTTCCCATTGGGTTTTCCTTAGCAAGGTTTTGGTGTTAGCATATCCCTGAATGGATCCCTTTTGGACATACGTATTCCAGAGTGCCTACTCCATTGACTTCATCAACAGCATCTACGAAGATCTGATGCGACTACTTCTCATGTTCTACACATTCAAGGGGGAGTGTTATAAACTGTGTTTAGTTATGACTGTGTAAACCTAGAAGTAGGAATCCTATTTGGATTATATGTATTAATGAGGCCCATTAGGGTTTCCTAACCCTGGGAAACCTCCTCTATAAATACAAGCATAAACAGAGGACTGAATACAACTTTCAGATCAGCCTCCATATTCTGATATCTCTCATTCTCTCTACAACATGCACCTCTTTTTTGACCCAACCTTGGCAACAGTGGAAAAGACGTCAAAACTGGCTTTTGAGAGGAAGCAGCATAAATGAAGTAAAAATAGAAACTTGATTGAGTGAGAAATAGTCTTTGGCTCTGAAGCGTAATGGCCGCGTCCGCCGTAGAAACATATAAAATAAGCAGCACAAGCTGCAACTCAAGCCGGACGTCTAATTATTTAACTAATGACTGATGACAGTTGATCTTCCACTTGTTTGAGGAAGCATCCTTCACCTAATGAACACGCTAAGACCAATTAATTCGATGATCGGGTTTGCTTATTGAGTTAATGATGGAGCTCTGTATAAGTATTTAGAATATGATGTTTTTGACAGACATCTTGGGTGTTCGATTGTTCCTCGTCATATCTTGGAGGTATCACTAGTTGGCATAATTGTTCCAATGGCAACGAGCAATCATCCTTCTAGACACTATGATGTATTCTTGAGTTTTAGAGGTACAGACACCCGCAGAAATTTTGTAGCCCACTTATACAAAGAGTTAGTTAGAGCAGGTATTAAGACTTTCAGGGACGATCCTGCACTTGAGAAAGGAACAGTCATCAATCCGGAGCTCCGGAGGGCAATTGAACATTCACGGTTTGCAGTCGCTGTCCTTTCACCAAACTACGCTACTTCTACTTGGTGCTTGAGTGAATTTGCGCATATTGTAAAATGCATGAATGATCGGTGGGGGGCAATTATCCCCATCTTTTATGAGGTCGAACCCAGTGTTGTAGAACATCAAAGTGGGAGCTTTGCCACAGCCTTCGCCGAGCATGAAACAAGGTTTGGAGAGAACAACGGGAATGTACGGTACTGGAGAGAAGCTTTAACAAAAGTGGCTGGTTTATCTGGGCGGGCTTCAAACATTTATAAGTACATAGATACACTTGAATTTGCCTCTCAATTATACAGCTAGCTATTTAGTCAAGCATACATATTCTTATTGCCTGACAATTTGTTTCTTTTCCTTTTTCTTCTTATAGGGATGATTCAGTGCTTATTGAAGACATTGTCCGTGATGTTTGGCTGAAAATACATCCCACCTTTAAATATAACGTATCGTCACCCTATTTCTTTGCTAAACACAGAAAGATATTGGCTGCTTTTAACTCGGACAACACTACTGATGTTCGCTTTATAGGGATACGTGGGGAGAGCAAGGCAGGAAATACAACCCTCGCGCAACTAGTTTATGATGAAGTGTCCCCTAGTTTTGGATTTCATTGCTTTCTCGAAAATGTTGGAGTAGAGGGTGACAATGAAGGTCTAGAATATATACAAGGACGGCTTCTGTCAAAGATAAAGGGAGAGGCTACAAAGATTACAGATGAAAAAGATGGAAGGGACCAGATCAGTAAATTTCTGAACATCTTGAATAAGAAGGTTCTTATTGTTCTTGATGGTGTGCATTATACTGACCAGATAACTCATATGGTTGGACAGAAGGACTGGTATTTTCCGGGGAGCAGAATCATCATTACAACACACAAAAGAAAATTTCTCACAAAAAATGGTTTTCCAGATGATTCGGTGGTGGAAGGACTGAACAGAGATGAAGTCGGTGAACTATCAAGGGCTTAGAAGGCACACTTCAAAGAGATTCACCTGGAAAAGTATGATTTTGAACTGCGTGTGCATCGATATAGACCTGGAGTACTCTTTGACACCTTTCTGTTGTACCTAATTTTATTAAGTGTACATGATGTGTTTATTTCTGTATTACTGTTGTAATGATAAGTATCGCCTCTGTATGTAGGGGATACATAATGTATCGTTTATAGAAGTAATGGAGCTCTGTGCAATTGTGATGACCCCTTTTTTTTTTAATGCTAGATACTAGAATCATTTTCACATGTGTTATTTCGAGCAACTCGGTTGAAAACTTGAGCCTGCAATGGACCAGAAAATAGTGTGTATAGGAGAGACGTCGGGAGTCTTGGGAATTTCTGCTCTGTTTAACAAACATAATTTTGATATCCGAAGTGAAGATATTGTATGATTATTTTCATGTGAACCCACACTGAAAACTCATGGCCAATTGTGGATTTTTTTTTTTTTATCAAAGAAATTATATTGATAATTGTTTGGCGACCAAACACAAAGTAAAAAGAAATCGGGAACTTAAAATTTAAGTGCCCTATACTCCTGAAGAACATACATAAAGTAACACTGCAACAATGCAGATAAAAACAATCCTATCAAACAAAGAAAACAGCCCACTCAAGCGAACGAACTACAATCCATAATTTGACGAGGATATCCGATCGGTTGGCTGTAGACAACTACTCCACCAATAGGAATTAGGCTCCAAAGAACCAGTAACACGTCACCAAACAACAGAGGAATCAACCCCCAATGAAACTGACAAAAACTAGAAAACAACCAGACAAGATCAACCATGCCAAAACCAACCCAGAATCGCAAAGACAAAGCCAAACTCGAAGCCCATGAATCGATCGAACTTGGAACCATCCTCCGCGAGATCAAGTCAGATCTGAAGCACCCGGATCTGTAACCTGAAAAAGAGAGTAAAAAAAACAAGAAACAACTCATGCTCAACAATGGAGGCCGATCATGCAAAACCAACCAAGGGAGGTGGGTGGTGGAGGTGGCAGCATCCAAATGGAGGAGTGGAGGAAGGCAAAGCAGCCCATGTCCCTTGGAGACAGAACTTGGTTACTCCACAGAGGCAATTCTTGGAAACAAAAACAGAGCATAGAGCCATGTGAGGACTCACGGACACCTTTATAGAACTTCACCTATTCAGATATTCGACTATGATGGACTCTCACAAGGAGAGATGGGAGGGATAGCAATTGGAAATTAGATATAGGGTGGCCGGCCGACCCCAAGCCAAAGCAAGGGGCCGGCAGCAGTGAAGGGGAAATTTGGGGTTTTTTAAGAGAGAGGGAGAGAGCGGCTAGGTTAACTTTGGCCAATTCTCATAATTAACTTTCCAATGCTTGTTTTTGCGTGAAATAACACATAATGTAATAGATCAAATCTGATACGGTGATAATAACACAGTAGACATCAAAATCAAATATAGAATCTACAAATAGGCCAAACAAATCAGTTGAAACCAAACAAATCCCCATGGTCTTCAAGATCACCTAGCTCCAAAAAATTGGCCAATGGAGTATGCCCACTGGAGAAGTAATATCCATCTTCAATAACACTTGACAAGCTGCCCATGTCTCCTAAACCTTCATACATACTCCTGGTATCTTCAGCTTTGCCAAAATGGTTGACACGATCAAGTTCCTGCCGCCCACGAAGAAAAATTTCACATTAACAAAACATCAGAGACTCAAAAACACTTAAAAGGATAAATGCACATGTTAATGTACCAACAGAAATCAAATAGTTCTTTACAGATGAAGATGTTGCATGAACATGTAAAACAGCATACTTATAATAAGAACTGTGATTTTCTTTACTACCGAGTGACAGAAGTACAATACAAACTATTGATATTCATGAAAATAAGTAGCAGCAAGCTACAGCATCAGCATTGAGTAACTCAACAGAAGCCTACCTCAATTCCATAGTACCTACCTATCATAGAGTCATTAAAGAATAGAGAACAGAAAAAGTGAAGAAAACGCACTAAGACGTCTAACCACAGTTCCTGATATGACCATGATAAGAGCAAACAGTTTTCACAGACAAACACCAGTTGATCATAGAAAGATTCACAAAACCAAATAAATAAACTGGATACCTGACTGGGAGAAAACAGCATAACTATGTCAAACACGTCTATACCTGTTATAACTGATCATGGTACTGAGGAACAAGGAACCACAAATCACAGCTGAACCCTAAGATTAACCATAACTTGCATCTAAAAACTTGAATTGCCACTTGCTATTAAATAAGGCTATATGCCTACACTACAGGTAACTAAAAAGGAAGGAAAGCACTACACACCTCAGTTTTGTCGCTTCCGTATCTGCATGATTCAGATGACGGACCTAAGTCTATAACTTCAGGGGTAAGTGTACCATTATTATTGCTGCTATCATATTTGTCAGCTGGCTTTAGATATGCCTCAGGTGTGTTTCCAGTTGGGACTGCTTTCAAACAACCTTCAATCTTATTTTCTTCTACATAGAGAGTACTTCCTTTTGTAAAACTGTCGAAAATTGAATGAATATCACCACCATTGGAACCAGGAGGCTTATGTAGTGTAGCATTACTACCAGCTTCTAGCTGGAGAACATTGCAAGGTGGTGGCACAATATCAGATACGCCTGACTCATAGGGACCCCTGCCCTCAACAAAATGTGTAGTACTGGTAGCAATGGAATCATTGTAGTTGCTATGTAGCATAACCTCTAGCTCAGGGATGTTTGCATTAGGTATTGCTTCAGAACAAGCCTTACCCTCTCTATTTCCAGTTACATAGAAAGCATTTTCTTCTGTAAAGCTATCAAACATCGACAGGATATCATCACGATCAGAAGCATGAGGCTTTTCCACTGTAACATACTTGCTGGAAACTGGTTGGACAACCTTGCAAGAAGATGCCAGAATATCAGATATACATGGTCCAGATGGACCTATGCCAATATCCTGAGGAGAATGTGTATTATCAGAAATCAAACTATTATCGCTGCATGGGATCCCAAGATCTGACTCAGGAATGTTTGCATCTTGGCCTGCTGCAGAATGAGTTCCAACATCCGGAGAATTTTCATTAGCAATCAGACTATTACAAGTGCACGGAAGCCTAAGAACTGGCTTAGGAATGCTTCCATCTTGGACTTCAGAGACAATTTCAAAGTCATCATCACTCCAGTCTTCCTCTTTAAAGGGTACGCCATATTGTGCACCATTTCTTGGCCCTAGCCCTTCTTTTTGGAAAATAATGCAGAGAACATAGGAATCCTGCAACAGAAAAAGAGTAAGTAAGACCTACCAGCCATCAGCTGCAGTTAAAAAGATTCTAATCAGTTGATGAAAAGCAGAGGCCAACTATTCTTTTGTTCTTTAAGAAGGCAACTAAATTCCACTAAATACGAAGAAAAAAATAAAAATAACTGGAGGAACATCATCACTGACCAGAGACACACCCCTATTAGCCAGGGCCTGATCTACAAGCCTATACTCATGCATAACCCAATCTGTTCGGTCACCTCCCGGGGCTCGACCTACGTGAAAGACTAAAGTTTTTATCCAACCGACAACGTCACCACTGTAAAAAACAGATCTATCCTTTCCCGTGGTCTTCCAGTAACCACCTTGGGTGGCACGCTTCACTTTGGTCCCATTTTGATATCTCTTTTCTCTTGGACAAAAGAAATACCATTTTAGATCTCCAGTTTCCCAACAAGACTTATCTGGAAAGTAAAAGCACAAACACAGTAAGAACACATAATCAAAAAGGAAAAAAACACGTAATCCAAAGAAGAGAACACAAAGTAAATGATATCAATCAGACAGTAAACCACGTGCTAAGCTACATGCTAGCAACATGAAAAGAAGAAAAGGTAAAGCGAGCTATACCTGGAAGATCCCAAGGTTCGTACTTGTAAATGTCGAGCTCTCCAATGACTTTCAAATGGAAACTTTTCCCCATTAACTTCCTCTTCAAATAGAACTTAACAAGCTCAACATCAGTTGGCTTAAACCTAAACCCAGGAACCAATGATGATTTCCCCATCACAAAACCCAATATTAGACTACCAGTATCTAATGATGTCCCTTCAATACGTAAAGCAGAAATTCCTCACAATGAGTGAAGAAAAGAAAGTGTTCTTTCCTTTTTTGTTTGTAAAAGTTTTTATTGGCCCTTCACGCAAATAGCAAGTAGCTGAATTCTAGAATACAAAAACACTCCCTTTTTAGGTAAAAGAGAGTGTCAAGTCCAGTGGCGGAACAATATCCTTCGCGAACACCACAGCCTGCCTCGGTTCATAAAATAGAATTCTCTAATAAATGATGAATGTGTCTCGTCGAGATCAAAAGACATCTGGTGCACAATGAAGACCCTGTTTCCAAAAGACAAAATCATATAAGCAGCAATAAAGCCATAACAACTCTCTTATCTTTTATAAAAAGAGTTCACCACAAAACAGCCGATAATACATCTAATATTTGTATCCTCGAAACCTTAATTGACAGATCCTCAAAACCACAATTAATAATCAACTATTAAACATTCAACGTAACAGGGATTTAAACGAAAAAAATCCTACATACGAATTAGAACAGCAAAAGCAAACCCAGATCGTAAAATCATCGTTATATTCTCTAGAAAACCATATTTGGATGATCATATAAACCACACAGAAATACAAATGAAACCCCACAAACCCTAGATCTCAAAAACAATGAACGAGAAAACCCAGAATCCAAATGAAAAAATCATCTTCACATTCAAACGCGTTAACAACACAAAACTAATTTGTGACAGAGAACGCAATTTCAAACAAGGGAAAGAGCTACATTTAATGAATACCCTAAAAAGATAAAAGAGGAATGAAAAGAGAAAGAGACGAACCGGAGATGGGAGGACTTGTGGCGATCAAATCGTCAACTGAGGAGGCTGCTTGCAGAGTGTGGAGCGCGTTGTTCCTCTTTGGGTATTTATAACCCGCCTAAGGTTTGTTTTATTCATTGTCTGACCTATGCAAGTTTCGTTATTTATTTTCCGGCCCCAAATTTCTTGCAACTTTAATTTAAGGTTTGAGGGGCAATTTTGGAATATAATAGCATTTTCAAAGCTTGCCACGTTCTTTCCTTCTATATAAAATAGCCTCAACGCATACGCATACATGTATGTGTGAGGGAGCTGCGCTCTATAATAAACATAGTCAATAATCAACACTCTGAAACGATTAGTACACTTTACTATTTATACACCATAAACAATTTGGAGGATATGCATGCCCTTATGGATTTTGGCATATAATTATATTCAAGTAGTATTGTAGCTGCTTTTTCAGAGGATGTTGTTGCCAACATTATATAACCTGAAAGTCTCAAGTTTGCTAACAATTCTTGGTATAGAAAAGTTTTTCTGATTCCACCTGGACCATCCTAAAAAATATTGAAGTCTCACATCGATCATTTGTGCCCATAATTCTTATAGGATATTTGTATCTTAGAAAATACTGTAAATTGGCTATCCTTGCACAAAAACTTTGTATAAACATTCACAATCTCAATTTAGGTTTTAATGTTTAGATATTAGAATAAGTGAGATGGTGGTTGACAAGAAGATCAAGATGTGAAGATGTATTCCCAGATTTCTACGGCATTAGACATCATTTATGTTTGCATATGATTTCATAACATAGGATCATTCTTGAGAAAAACATGTTCTTTACAAAACTGTTGTTTTCATGTATTTGGTGACTGGTCATCTAAACTCCGCATGTGACAGATTTCCTGACAGCGACTGATCAGTTAGATTGACAGATCATCCTATTATCCAGTTTTGACCGAACATCCTTTTACCCGCTGGGTTGTCAACTGTTCTCCACTAACTAGATCTGCCTAGGGTTACATCCCTTGTTAATGAAATCCCAACCGTTCATTAGATGAAATCTCAGCCCTCCATTTCATATCTTCTTTGCCTATAAATTCTAGACCTATTCCGCCATTTTCTTTGGGGTTTTTTGCATAAAGATTTTCATCATTCACATTTCAAAAACTCTCTTGCTGCCTTCTTGCTTTGAATTGTTTCTTACATTCTTGTTAACATTCATTCACATAAAGTTCATACAAGAATTCATAAGATGGCAAGCGATTGAACTTCTTTCAAAGTTTTCGGCTTTTCAAAACATTCATCTTTGAAGGAAACCTTGAAGAAGTTCTTATCTTCACCGTTTCAACTTACAAGTTTTCAAAACTCATTTTAAGTTTAGAAGTTGAAATAGTGGTCTTCAATCTTGTCTCCCATGTTCACACATAATTTGAGACAAGGTTGATATTTAGGTGTCATTTGACTTCGGGTTTTTCTGCCCAGTTTTATAAACTGTTGCAGCAAAACACCTAGTTACCCAGCTGTGTTACTGAAGCTTTGTAGCTCTCTGTAACTCTGTTGGTGACTAGTCATACAGTTTCACAGCTTACTACTTTTGGTGCCGCTGACCAGACATATGTGTGTATTCTCTGGAAAGTGATTGACCAGTCATCTGTACCACTGGAGGTGAAGTGATTGAAGAAGGAGCCGCACGAGGGACTGCTGCATCTAAGACTAGGTACATTAGATATTGAGCTTGTCGAAACCTTGTATTGGGCACCTTTTTGCCATTTCATAGTGGAAGGCCGGTCTTCCTGATAGACCCCCGGTTTTTTACCCTTTTGGGGTTTTTCCGGGTACCAAAACATTGTGTCCATCTCTTTGATTTGTTAATCATTTGGCTAATTATAAAATCAGATTTAATTATGCACCAACTTAACGTAACATGCAATCTGGAAAAACCCGTGTGACTGGTCATCCTATAAACTGTTGCATTAGAACCGCTGGATTTGAATAGGTTGTAGTTGTGGATAGCCCGCAGATTTCATCTTCACTGAATCTGTTCTGGGAACCTAAGTTGGCATAGCATTCAAGTGTGGTTGAACAAATTCACAAGCATACACAATCTGTAATCTAAGAGACTAGTCAGATACTTGAGTTTGGAAACAACATGACTGGTCACATGGTCCAAGTATTAAAACAAGTATCAGGTTCATCACATTAGGTGACTGGTCACCTAAAAGTGATCTGTTGTGTGAACTGATTGTACTTGCCGTGACTTAATTAAAAATTACCCCCCTCATTGCCAACATGCAATTCTATTAAATGCATACCTTTGTAGTTGAATTGCTCAATTGCCTCAAGATCTACTAGTGGAATATTTATTGAGAGTTCATCTTCAATACATCTTGGAACTCCCAAAATTTCTTCAAAATCTCTTGAAATATGGGCGAATCAAACTTTTTAATCTTCTTGTGAAACTGCACCAAATTATATTTAGGTCTGGTAATAGTATGTTGACTACCAAGTTGTTGGCTCGGTTACATAAACACCGTAATCTTCAATCGTGATGAGGTAGAACTCATCCCATAATCTTCATATTCCGTTTGGCAAATAATCTCCTTAAAGCAAATGACATCCATATTGAAGAGGCCTCCAACAAACATTGCCGAATACTATTATCTTCTTCTAACAAATCTCTTTGTTGTGCTACCTTCTTAATTGTTGGTTGTAAAATATCACCCATTGTATTTAAGTCTTCAAATGATGTGGGTCCTCTGACATGATTGAAAAGAATACACAAGTGACATGATTGAGAAGAATATACAAGTGATATTTTTCTCCTTCAGTAGGTGAGACTGAGTATATTCGACCAATCCTCTTTTGGAGATTTTTTCTCTTAACCCAACGCCTCGTGGCATGATTCCATGTATAACGATCTCCCTATACAAGTATCTACTTGCTCCTGAGTCTTCACGATTCAAAATGAAAAACTCAGTAAGAGATGTTTTTGCTACCCCTCTCATTTTGAAGGGCATCTCTTACCTTCTCCCCAGCTTGGAACCGTACTGTTTGCATTTTAGGAAGTTGTATTTATAGCTGTTTCACTAATGGATATATTTGGTTAGTTGCAAACTTAAATATCTACCATAATACTTCTCGTGTGTAGACCCACCTTGCATCCACGAACTGTCATATTACATCACAAATAGGGTATGCCTGAATTTCAAGTGCGACTCTATCAGGGCCTTTGTAAACATACTTCTATAAGTATTTCACACTCTTTATGCTTGCATCTCAATATTAATTTGACTGTCATACCTTCACAATAGCTAGGGGTTATAGCGAAGGACCCAACTATTGTCAATGGTTGTATTACCTCTTCAATCTAGTGAGACAAGCAATTAGTTCCCTCGCCTTTGATAAATTGGATACGAATCTGTTCCTTGAATGGTGCCGGACTTGCAACTTCCATTCTTACTTTATAGAGATTGTGGATTTTGAACTCCACATGGACCATGTATCATATGCCTTAGTACCATGTTATAAAGCAAAGGCTCTTCGTCTTTGTTTGGGATTTCAGCCTTCACAATTTGGTCATAATCTTCGGGTTTGTTATATTCTTCATCTCACATAACATATGTACATGTGGAAGACCCACTTTTTGAAATTCAATCACATTGCCAAAAGCGATACCTTTGCCTAGTACTCCTTTTTCAGTAATGTCCTCTTTTATTTGTTGAACCTTAGCACGAAAAATACTCTAGTAGCAAGTCAAGATTATCTTGGGGGGGTTCGCCCTGGGAGTAACTGACTTATAATTTCTTCTCAATTTGGGTTGCAAGTCATAGTAACAAAAAAATCTGGTCTGCCAAATCTTTGAACCAAAGTCATTGCATCCTAATAGCGTTGGTGCATGTCCCGTGGACTTCCAACAAATGAAGATGACAGAACAGTTTTGTGGCCAACATTATCTGTTCACCATGTCATTTTGCACTTACTAAGTATTATACACATACAGAGAATCTTTAATAATATTTTTTTGAAAGAAAAAAAAAACTAATGTACACATTGTACCTTCATTATTTTGACCTCCTTCAATGAATCCTGGAGTCCTTGCATCGGTAAAGTTCAGAATTTGTGCTACTGATTGAAACGCAAGTATTAAACTCTGTGCACATCAATTTTTGACATAGTTATATATGAAATATTGTAGCAAGAGACGCCCCGCTGGCGACAAAAATGACGTTCTTTGATGAAATCCTTTATATTATTTTTATTTTTATATAATTTTTTAGTTGATTATTTTATTATTTTACTATTATATTCCTGTCACCCGGCACGACCCTTACAATTCGGAGGGACATTCATGAAAAGCGACAGCAAAACATTTATTTTGACTATTTTACCCTTATTTTCGGAGCAACTGTCATTTTTCATGTCCTTTTAAGCCGTGGGTAATTCCGGTTTTTCAAATGTTTCACCTGCCATTTTGGCAGAACTTGTACACATGCTCAGAAACAGAATTCCTTATAATCCCCGAATAAATCGGAGAACCAGTGGAAAACAACAGAGCGTGAGACGACGGTGGTGATGATGCTGGATCTGCAGGCGCTGCCGGAAGGATGCGTAGCCAACATCATCTCGTTGACGACTCCTCGAGATGCGTGCCGGCTGTCGACTGTTTCTAAGGGGTTCGAGTCGGCGGCGGAATCCGACGCCGTGTGGGAGAAGTTCCTTCCGCCGGAGACCCATGAAATCATATCCCGTTCCCAATCTGCAACCAGCGCCAACTCCAAGAAGGAGCTCTACCTCTATCTCGCCGACAACCCCGTCCTCATCGACGACGGGAACATGGTAAAATTCCTATATTGATTTTCTGCTTCCAAATTTCTAGTATCATAATATTTTCCCCTATACTTTGGTGGTATCTCCTGTAAATTGTCCCTTAACACACATGGAATAAGAATAATAACTGTTTGAGTCACCAAAACGCCGGTTGACCGGTTCTGTTTGTGATTTGGACGTGTCATTTTTTTATATTTTGATGGTCATTGTTTTAGGTTTACTGGTTTTTTTGATAGTATCCTTGATCTGTTGTCAATAGATCAATTTGTGTTATGGACTCTCATTATAGTTAAGGAAATTCATTCGCGCATAATTGGTAGCATATGCGGGAAACCTAATTAAGCTGATTATACATAATCTCCACATTGCTATATATTTATTAACAGAAAATCGTACCAGCATAAGGTATTACCGAGGTTATAGTGATTGCGAGAATTGCTAGACTACATGAATTAGTTAAAAATAGAAATCAGAATCCTGTTGTTTTAGGCTTTTAAATAGCCTTTGTATTACATTTGATGAATTTCAATGTTTGGGATCATGTAGAGCTTTTCACTGGACAAATGGACTGGAAAAAAATGTTATATGATAGCTGCAAAGCGCCTTCGGATTGCGTGGGGCGATGCTCCCAGATATTGGAAGTGGATTTCTCTGCCCATTTGCAGGTCCGTATATTTCTCTCATCATCCATCCTTTTAGTTCTTGGCTTTTTAATAAAGAAATATTATGCTACCGTGTTAAGTGCACTCATATCGCATGTTCCATACCATATTAATATGTGATGTTGAATAGGTTTGGGAAGATAGCAGAGCTTCATCTGGTTTGTTGGCTTGAAATTCGTGGGAGAATTGAAACGCGCATGTTGTCCCCATCCACGATGTATAAAGCATATCTGGTGTACAAGCTAAATGAGAGGGCGTTTGGATTACACCATCCTGCAGTTGTCACAGTTGGTAAAAAAGCTTATGGTTTTGATTATGAATGCCCGGATTTGGCGGAAACAATTGCAGGAGAAACCATTAAGCGCAGTGTCTATCTGGCTCCCCGTAGACACATAGAAAGAGAGCTTCAAAGGCTACAGATAATGATAACCAATGACGCTGTATTTCCAATTGAAAGAGCGGATGAGTGGCTGGAGATGGAGCTGGGTGAGTTTCACTGCCAAGTAGATGAAGACGGCGAGCTGGAAATGATTTGTTGTGAGATTAAGACAGGTATGAGTAAGCGTGGTCTTCTTGTTCAAGGAATTGAGGTCAGACCCAAAAGGAACTAGATATAGTGATTTGCGTTGTGAGTTGGAATCAAATTTCAATATTTGTTTATAGACAATGGACTCGAATACCATAGATATACAAAGTTAAGGTTCTTATTCATGAACGGACAACTATGTACTTCACTAGACATGATACTTTGATAGTTGAATTATAAAAGTGATTATTCTGGTATCCAGTTTTGGATGAATCAAGTTTGAATTGTATTTTGTTAAAAATGAGATAAAGCTCCCCTTCAATGGATGCATTCCCCAAAAAACAAAATTCTTCTGAAGGTTAAGCGAGACATTCTTTTAGCATTGATTCGCTTGATATTTTCTGTGGTGCTATGCTATCTGCTGTGGTGTACATGCAGGGTAATTGGCGCGAGTTTTTGGCCGATATGGGTGAATCGTGACCACTACTATGGGTGGTCTGGGGTTACTATAGGTATATTATAAGGGTCTAAGAGGGCACCGTGGCCACTATGGGTGGTCTGGGTGAACAATCTGGGAGTACTATATTGGAACAAGAGTTTGATATACTTAAGAAGTTGAGACCGTCAATATGTGTTTTACAAAAAAATAGGATGAGCCCTATAATCTCCCATGCGATTATACCACTTTCTTAATGTTTGCATTAATATTGAGATTTCTGTGGTGCTTCTCCGGTGTACATGGAAGAAAATTGCGCGCGTTTGTGATTACAATATTGGAAAAATTACATTTTGATACTACTTGAAGATCAAAATACCCGAAAACACTACTACACTTTAAACATTACAATATACTACTACTTTGACACATGTTGATTTATAATTGGGTTGTACACTTTAATAACAACTTTTAACTTCACACGCGCTGCAAAATACGCTCAATCTCTTCATCCACGCTAGAAATCTCCCTACAAACTTCAAAACACTTTTTTACCCATAACTTTCTCATCTGAACTCCGTTTGACACGAAATCAATTGGGTTGGATTCGTCTCGTCGCCCTCTTTCCATAGACACCAAGATTGTTACCTCAAACCCACTGTAGAGAGAGAACAGAGCAGCAATGTCTTCACATTTTTCGGCGAGATTCTCCGATTCCGGCGACAAATGGGACAAACCACCACCAAAAACTTCATCCTCTCATCATTCTAGACACAGCCCAACCAACATTGAGCCTTAGTTTCCAGCGGATCATCGCCGGAGAGCCTCACATATTGGTTGAAACTTTCTGGTGAGTTTCCGACCAAAGTAATCTTTGAAACTAGTCTAGAAAGCTTTGTTGGGTTGTTTAGATGAAGATTGATATAAAAAATCATATGAATTGATGGTGAGTCCACACAACTATTCTTTCTCCTTCATTTTGAAGGACTTCCTTCAAATTGAAAGAACATTTCCTTCAAATTGAAGGAGCACATCCTTCAGTTTGAAGAAACATCTCCATCAAAGTTCAGTTTATGGGAATTTGAAGTACAATAGTTGAAGGAAGGAAGACATCCTTCAGTTTGAAGGAGCACATCCTTCAGTTTGAAGGAGTACATCCTTCAGTTTGAAGGAACACCTCCATCAAAGTCCAGTTTCTGGGAATTTGAAGTACGGTAGTTGAAGGAAGGAAGACATCCTTCAGTTTGAAGGAGCACATCCTTCAGTTTGAAGGAGTACATCCTTCAATTTGAGGAGAAAGAATAGTTTGAGGAGCACTTCCTTCAATTTGAACGATCACATCCTTCAATTTGAAGGAGCACATCCTTCAATTTGAAGGAAGTGCTCCTTCAAATCTGCAGGAAATTGTCCTTCTGATTTTTGAAGGAGCACTTCCTTCAATTTGAAGGATCAGATCCTTCAGATTTTGAAGGAGCACTTCCTTCAATTTGAAGGATCACTTCTTTCAATTTGAAGGAGCACATCCTTCAATTTGAAGGAAGTGCTCCTTCAGATCTGTAGGAACATGTCCTTCAGATTTTTGAAGGATCACATCCTTCAGATTTTGAAGGAAATCCTCCTTCATTGATGGAAAGTCCTCCTTCATTTTGAATGAAGTCCTCCTTCATTTTGTAGGAACACTTCCTTCATTTTGCAGGATTTCCTTCATTTTGAAGGAAGTCCTCCTTCATTGAAGGAAGTCGTCCTTCATTTTGAAGGAACACTTCCTTCATTTTGAAGGAAGTCCTCCTTCCCCACAAACTTCAAAACACTCTTTCACTCTTAACTTTCTCATTCGGACTTCGTTTGACACGAAATCAATTGGGTCGGATTCGTCTCGTCGCCCTCGTTCCATAGACACCAAGATTGTAAACCCAGACCCACTGTAGAGAGAGAACATGGCAGTCATCCTTCCCCACAAACTTCAAAACACTCTTTTACCCATACCTTTCTCATCCAAACTCCGTTTGACACGAAATCAATTGGGTTGGATTCGTCTCGTCACCCTCTTTCCATAGACACCAAGATTGTAACCCCAGACCCACTGTAGAGAGAGAACATGACAGTCCTCCTTCCCCACAAACTTCAAAACACTCTTTTACCCATAACTTTCTCATCCGAACTCCGTTTGACACGAAATCAATTGGGTTGGATTCGTCTCGTCGCTCTCTTTCCATAGACATAAAGATTGTAACCCCAAACCCACTGTAGAGAGAGATTGAGGCAGAAACATTTTCACGTTTTTTGGCGACGGAGGCGGAGGTGTGCGTGAGTCTCACGCTCGCGTGAGCTGTAGTGGGCTTTTTAGTGTATTTTTGGGAAAGTAGTAGTATTTTGTAATAATTTTATTGTGGTAGTGTTTTTGGGCATAATAAAAGTGTGATAGTAGTTTTTGGGTAGAATACAATACCCAATTTGGGTACAATTACATTTTGGTACTATTTTAAGAGTACAATACCCAAAAACACTACTACACTTTAAACATTACAAAATAGTATTACTTTTGCCACAGGTTAATTTTTAATTGGGTTTTACATTTTTTTAACACTTTTATTGACACATGCTACAGTATCTCCCCTACCCACATCTGTACTCACACACGCTACAGTACTTTCCCCAAAATTTCCCGATAAACAAAGCCGCAAGTTATGGGTAAAACACTCTTTTACCCATAACTTTCTCATCTGCACTCCGTTTGACACGAAATCAATTGGGTTGGATTCGTCTCGTCGCCCTCTTTCCATAGACACTAAGATTGTAACCCCATGCCTACTGTAGAGAGAGAACAGGGTAGTAACGTCTTCATGTTTTCCGGCGAGATTCTCCGATTCCGGCGACAAATGGGACAAACCGCCACCCAAAACTTCATCTTCTCATCATTTTAGACAAAGCCCAACCAACATTGAGCCTTAGTTTGCAGCGGATTATCGCTGGTGAGCCTCACATATTGGTTGAAACTTTTCGGTGAATTTCCGGCGAGTTTTCGGCCAATGTAATCTTTGAAACTAATCTAGAAAGCTTTGTTGGGTTGTTTAGATGAAGATTGATATAAAAATCGTGTGAATTGATGATGAATCAATACAGCTATTCTTTCTTCTTCATTATGAAGGACTTCCTTCAAATTGAAGGAAGACTTCTTTCAAATTGAAGGAACACCTTTTTCATTTTGAAGGGCTTCCTTCAAATTAGGTGGGATTTGAAGGATCACATCCTTCAGATTTTGAAGGAGCACTTCCTTCAATTTGAAGGATCACATCCTTCAATTTGAAGGAGAACATCCTTCAATTTGAAGGAAGTGCTCATTCAGATCTGCAGGAAATTGTCCTTCCGATTTTTGAAGGAGCACTTCCTTCAATTTGAAGGATCACATCCTTTAATTTGAAGGAGCACATCCTTCAATTTGAAGGAAGTGCTCCTTCATATATGCAGGAAATTGTCTTTCAGATTTTTGAACGAGCACTTCCTTCAATTTGAAGGATCACATCCTTCAATTTGAAGGATCACATCCTTTAATTTGAAGGAGCACATCCTTCAATTTGAAGGAAGTGCACCTTCATATATGCAGGAAATTGTCCTTCAGATTTTTGAACGAGCACTTCCTTCAATTTGAAGGATCACATCCTTCAATTTGAAGGAGCGCATCCTTCAATTTGAAGGAAGTGCTCCTTCATATTTGTAGGAAACTGTCCTTCAAATTTTGAAGGAGCACTTCCTTCAATTTGAAGGAAGCGCTCCTTCAGATCTACAAGAACCCGTCCTTCAGATTTTTTAAGGATTACATCTTTCAGATTTTGGAGGACTTTCTTCATTTTGAAGGAACACTTCCTTCATTTTGAAGGAAGTCCTCCTTCCCCACAAACTTCAAAACACTCTTTTACCCATAACTTTCTCATCCGAACTCCGTTTGACACGAAATCAATTGGGTTGGATTCGTCTCGTCGCCCTCTTTCCATAGACACCAAGATTGTAACCCCAGACCCATTGTAGAAAGAGACCGAAGCAGCAACATCTTCACGTTTTTTGGTGAGGCGCGTGAGTCTCACGCTCGCGTGAGCTGTAGTGGGCTTTTAAGTGTATTTTTGGGAAAATAGTAGTATTTTGTAATAATTTTATTGTGGTAGTGTTTTTGGGCATAATAAAAGTGTGATAGTAGTTTTTGGGTAGAAGCCCAATAATATATCCTCCAAAAGAATATTAGAAATTTAATCATGAGAGTCCTCAAACAATGTGGGCGACAAATATTGATCATTTCTGGTGATATTATCACATATAAAATGTAAAATCTCATACGTTGAATCGATTATGCATCCATATCGGCTATGCGTACACACCAACTGAATTTGTACATGATCAATCTCATGGGCCACGCATGCATGAATCGATCTTTTGTGTTCTTCTTTCTTAAAGTTGGCACTAGTACCCAACATCACATAGATAGTAAAAATACATCCCGTGATCTTCTATTTTCGCTGCTTTTGGGTCCTGATAGCTCGATGACCTTAAGAACAGATCATATATCATTTCTTTCAAATCTGTACTATAAATCGTTATCAGATTAATCAAATATGGTCAAGTAAGTTGGTATGATTTATGAAGGCCTTTCTTGGTGTAATTAACTTGGTCAGAAGAGCAGTTAGTGAAGAGCACTATATAAACAACACCAGTAGTGCAAAGCGAAATACAGAAGAATTAAGGAGATCATAGAAAAGAAGCTATCTATCCAAATAGAAAACCAACAACTCTAGCAAGACACAAAGGCGAACAAAAAGCCCAGAAACAAGGGTGTAGTATCATATTTATATCTTTTTATCCTCAAACAAATATATATTTTTATATTTATAAAATTAAAAAATAAAAAAAATTATAAGCCTAATCCTTGTATAAATATTTTCTAAATAAAAAGTATAGGTGTTTTCTTTTTTTCTCTTATCTGTTTTTTTTTTTTTTCCTTGTTCTCCATAAATAATTCTTTTTCCTACTCTGTTCTATATAAATATAAAAATAAAAAAAGTTATAATATAGGTAGGGATGGAGAAGGGGTGTTTTTTTTTTGTGTTGTTTTTTTTTTTGTTTTTTTTTTTTTATATTATTAATTATATATTTTACTTTATTTTAGGTGATGGATATTTAAAAAAAGAAAGTTTTGTAGTGGAAAAAAAAAAAAAAAAAAAAAAAAAAAAAAAAGAGAAATACTATATAAAGAGAGAAGGGAAAAAAAAAAAAAATAGAAAAAAAAAAAAAAAAAAAAAAAAAAAAAAAAAAGAAGGGAAGATAAAGAAAAAAAAAAAAAAAAAAAAAGAAAAAATTTTTTTTTTAAAATTTGACTAAAAAAAAAAATTTGAAACCCCCCCTTAAAAAAAATTCTGGGTCCGCCATTGGTATCATAAGTCCCTAGTACCAGGTTCCCGCTGCGCAAACTTACATTGAACATTAGGATGCACTTGATTGTCTCAATTCTTTTACCTGTGCTATTTTTCCTCATCGCGATAGGTAAATCCATTCACCACAAACTTATTGAGAATGTGAATGTTTATTCCACATTGGAAAAGTAAGGGACCTTGCAAGTGCTTATAAAGAGTTGAGCTACTCCTCCCATTGCCAATTGGTTTTGTGGTGAATCCTTAACCACTTTTATCATGGTATCAGAGCGAGCTTGCTCAAGTGTAAAGTCCAAAAGATCACACATGCTCCACGTCACTCAAAAAAAGGCAGAAGCTAAATTCTCAATCATATGGTGCCAAAAAGATGCCCCGCTTGACGGGGGCGTATATAGAATGTGGATATTTATCCCATATTGTAAAAGTAAGGGACATTGCAAAAGTGCTTATAAGGAGTTGGGCTAGGTTACTCTCCCAAGCACATGTGGTGGAGTTGGGCTACTCCCCCAAGCACGTGTGGGCCTTCAGGCTCCACATTCTCAACAAAACTAATTGGGAAATTGTCTAAAATGGCCCAAGTGGCAAAATTCTATTCTAAAATGGCCCAATGGGCAGTGGGCAACTCAACAGTAGGTAAAATACTATTACACTTTGCAATTGAATCCCTCGGTATATAGTGCGGCCATAGTGCGACCATAGTGCCTCATAGTCACTCATAGTCTTTCGAGTACAAATTAGTTGTAATTCATCAATGTGTTCATAGTCCCTCATAGTGCGCCCATAGTGCAGCCATAGTCCCTACTGGTCCCTCATAGTCTTTCGAGTACATATTAGTTATAATTCATCAACACGTTCATAGTCCCTCATAGTGCGCCCATAGTGTAGCCATAGTTCCTCATAGTCCTCCATAGTCTTTTATAGTATGTCCATAGTCTCTTATAGCTCGTTCCCAGCCCCAATTTTCATAGCTTTTTCAATTCTCAACCAAATTCAATGAATTTTATGTCAAAATCTATCTACGCAATCCAACGAATTCAATGGTACAAGTTTTGGGACTTACTTTGGCCTGAGTTGGCCGGAATTTGCTTCCAAAGGTTCGGCTTTCCGTTTTGCTTTGCCGGCGACCATCCACGGCGAGTTTGGAGTTGAAACTTCGTGGGGGTGATCTAGGGAACGTTGGGAAGCTGGTGTAGGTGGTGGAGTTCGGAGAAAGTTGCCGGAAAAAGAGCGACGGCAACGAGAGCTTCCAAAAGTTCGGCTTTCCATTTTGCTTCGTCGGCGACCATCCAAGGCGAGTTTGGAGCTGAAACTTCGTGGAGGTGAGCTGGGGAATGTTGGGAAGCCAGTGCAGGTGGTGGCTTTTGGACAAAGTTGCCGGAAAAAGAGCGACGGCGGCAAGAGCTTCCAAAGGTTCGGCTGCCTTGTTTTGAGATGGAGGGGCTTGTTGTGTAAATAAACAATAATTTTGACAATTTGGAATGAATTATGCTGACCAAAACAATTTGGACTACAATTTTGCCACTTGGGCCATTTTAGACAATTTCCCAAACTAATTCCATTTATAAATTTTGAGAAAGCCTTCGGGCTCGACATTCTCAACAAAACTAATCAATTCCATACATAAATTTTGAGAAAGCATACCGATTACAGATATTTTTACTTTTTTTACTTTTCTGCATGTTTTTTGCTCGGTAGAGGCTTACGACGTTGACCCACTCGACCCAACAGGGAACATATCTATCCTCTGGGATGTCATAAAATGGACTCCCAATGGTTATGTGGTACTGTATATATACTTTTTACGTTCTTTTTCCAATACTATTGTAGTCTTTTGTTTAGAAATTCGCATTGTATTTATTTGTTGTGAAATTAAGACCCAAAAGGAACTAGATATAGTGATTTGCTAGCTGTGACCTGTAGTGAGTTGGAATTTAATTTCGTTTCGTTTGGACAATGGACTCGAAGTTCATAGATTATGTAAAGTAAAGGTTCTTATCATTAGTGGACACTGTATACTTTAATATACCAGATGCTTTGGTAGTTAGAACTCTAAAAAGTGTTTATTTTGGTACCCGTTTTATGATGAATCGAGTTTGAACTGTACTTGGTTAAAAATAAGATAAAGCTCCTATAGATGGACGCAGGCAGTAATGTCGCTTGAGATTTCTGTGGTGCTTCTCTGGTGTACATGGAAGACAATTGTGCGAGTTTGTGATAACAATAATTTGATTGTTGATTAATACTTCTGATTCATAATTAAAAAATAAAAAGTAAATTATTGTTATCATGAAAACAATAATGCATAAGTCCCTCGCAAACTTACATTGATCGGCTATTAATTTCTCTCTCGATGCACACCAACTGAATTTGTACAAGATCAACCTCACGAGCCACGCATGCATGAATCGATCTTTTGTGTTCTTCTTTCTTAAATTTGGCACTAGTACCCAACATCACATAAATAGTAAAAATACCACTTATTTGTTCAAATGTCCTCTGCCACTCATCTTTAGGGGGGTGTATTCGATTGGATTTGAAAGGATTTTATGAGTTAAAACTCTTTCAAATTCTATGAATTTCAAAGGTGTTTGACTGATTTTAAAGAATTTTAATGGATTTTATAATGGATTTGAACAGATTTTGAGGAGTTTCAAATTATTTAAAATCCTTTAAAAAATAAGATTGAATACACCCTTTGATTTTCGATTGCCTTTTCGTAGTCGTAAAATCCTCCCTCTAACCACACTTCTATTAACTCTTCTAGTTTCACTTTGCCTCCTGTAAGTTAAAATGACTCATTTTGCCTTCTCCCACTTAGTCCGTTGCCTTAGGTTACCCCGTTAGTTTTTGCTTTCACTTGCCACATGGCAGTTTTTTATTGGTTGCCAAAAATGGTGGGGCCCACTAAAAATTAAATATCCAATTTTCTTTCTAAAATACAAAAATTAAAAATTATATTTTAATAATGCTTACTTAAAACACCATTTTTTTTAACAAACTCCACTAAAAATTTGTCAAATGATTTCAACATGATATCCATTATAATTTCTTCAAATTCACTTCAAAATCATAAAAAAAAAATATATATTATCACATATTGCATCCATTCCATATTTGCTCAAAAAACAAAAATCAAACTCTCCCAAAAATAAATCTATTCAATGTTATATTATCCAAAAAAATACATTTGAATTGAATTGAAAGGCACAAGCTCTTAGTATTTGATTTTTTTTGTAGAATTTGATATTATTTTTTAGAAAATATGGAATGGATGTAATATTGGGATAATATTTATGATTTTGAAGTGAATTTGAAGAAATTTATAATGGATATGATGTTGAAATTATCTGACAAATTTTTAGTGGAGTTTATAAAAAAAAAGGTGTTTTAAGTAAGTATTTAAAATAAAATTCTTAATTTTTGTATTTTAGAAAGAAAATTGGATATTTAATTTTTTAGTGGGCTCCACCATTTTTGACAACCAATAAAAAACGACCATGTGACAAGTGAAAGTAAAAACTAACGGCAGAGGGTAACCTGAGACAGCAGAGTGAGTGGCAAAGAGAAGAGTGAGTCATTTTAATTTACAGGAGGTAAAGTGAAACTAAAGATGAGTGGCAGATGACATTTAAACAAATAAGTGTAAAAATACATCTCACGATCTTCTATTTTGCCTGCTTTTGGGTCCTGGCAGCTCAATGATCTTAAGAACAATATCATATATCATTTCTTTCAAAGTGGTACTATAAATCGTTATTAATCAAATATGCCCAAGTACGTTGGTGTGATTTATGAAGGCCTATATTGGTCTAATTAACTTGGTCAGAAGAGGAGTTAGTGAAGAGCACTATATAAACAACACCAGTAGTGCAAAGCGAAATACAGAAGAATTAAGGAGATTAGAAAAGAATATCCAGGTAGAAAACCAACCACTCTAGCAAGATACATAGGCTAACAAAAAGTCCCGAAACAAGGGTGTAGTATCATAAGTCCCTAGCAATAGATTCCC
This sequence comes from Spiraea crenata, assembly GCA_033992175.1. Classification (NCBI taxonomy): domain Eukaryota; kingdom Viridiplantae; phylum Streptophyta; class Magnoliopsida; order Rosales; family Rosaceae; genus Spiraea; species Spiraea crenata. The sequence continues at coordinate 7,144,416 of JAVBHV010000014.1, read as the reverse complement.
GCTGCGCAAACTTACATCGAACACGAGGATGCACTTGACCGTCTCATTTATATTTCCTTTACTATTTTTCCTCCTAGTGACAGGTAAATCCATTCACCACAAACTTGTTGAGAATGTGGATGTTTATCCCACATTGGAAAAGTATGTGATCTCGCAAGTGAGTTATTCCCCTCACTGCCAATTGGTTTTAAAGTAAAACCTCAACCACCTTTATCATGGTATCAGAGCGTGTATGCCCACAATGGAGCCCAAAGGCCCACATGTGTTCCACGCCACCCAAATCAAGGTCGAAGCCAAATTCTCAAGCATAGGACGCCAAAAAGACATCACGCTTGAGGGGCGCGTGTTGAGAATGTAAATATTTATCCCACATTGGAAAAGTAAGGGACCTTACAAGTGCTTATAAAGAATTGGGCTATTCTCCCGAGCATGTGTGGTGAAGTTAGGCTACTCCTCCGAGCACGTGTGGGTTTTCGGGCTCTACATTCTCAACAAAACTAATCAATTCCATTTATAAATTTTGAGAAAGCAAACAAATTACAGATGTTTTTACATTTTTATCTCATTGAAGTGTTTATTAATTGTCTAGAATCAGAGTGAAAAATAAGTTGATTGTCATTAAATTGTTTACTAATTTTCATGAATCAGAATGAAATTCAATTAAATTACTAAAATACCCTTAATACAAATTTTCAATTTTTTAATGTAAATGTGAAAATTAAAGTTTCAAGTACAAATATCTTCTGCCACCCGAACGTTTGCTACTTTGTTTTATATAAGCAATATTACTGAGAATTGTAGTATAAACATAAGTATGATCATAGTCTCCATACGGAAATAATCATGTTCTCTACCAAAAACTCCATACAAAAACAATTGTCACTTTTTCGGCGCGAGTAGAAGTTTTCTGCGGGTTATTAGATTTTGAAGGATAATTTAGGTACAAAAATTTCATTCCTGGTGGAATGATTCCAGGAATCCCAATACCAAATCAACCCAAGGAGTCTCATTCCTTGAAAATTAGGACTCATATTCCTGATTTTGTGATGGATCCCACCTCAAATTTGATTCCCAAATTTTAGTAAACACCTGAATCACCAGGGGTGGGAATGATTCTTAATAATTTCATTATCATTCCAGGCTAGCAAACATGTCATTAATTACTTTAGTTACTGGTTGATTACGAATTGGGTGGGACCTTACTAATTTGCATATTATTCCATGCATAAGCAAGCCCGAGTCAAGCTATCTAATTACCAGCAGTACCGGCGCGTACCAGCCCCTGAGTGGGCTGTGGGTTGGACATGGGTCGGTAACGAAATTATCTGGTCTATGACAGGGGATGAACTGCAATAAATTCCAGCAAGAACTCCCTCACTATTGCGAGCAAACCCCTTTAGTAATTGACCTATTGCCAGGGACCTCCCTCGGAAAGCAGGTTCAAAACTGTTGCAAGGGTGGAGTTCTTAATTCTTGGGTACAAAATGGACCATCACCCAGTGGGAGCACCTTTTTAATGAGTGTTGGCCAGTCGGGAAATACCCGCTCTACCTTGAAGATTCCTAAACACTTCACATTGCAAGCTCCCGGTCCTGGCTATACCTGTAGCCCAGCAAGAATAGTGGAGCCTACCAGAACCCCCTCTTCCGACCCATACAGTCGAAGATTCACCCAAGCTATGAGCAAGGTTCAAAATTTCGACCGAAATACCGAAATTTCGGTAATTTTGGAGCACCGAAATTTGAATCGGGGTACATCTCAATATCATCAGAAAAGACCGAAATTTCGCTGAAATTTCGGTACAATTTTAGTGAAACTTTGATGTAGGCTTTGGTGAAAATGTTTTATTTACATATCTTCTCTCTACCACCTCCACCATCAATCAAGCTAACAAACAAACAATAGGCTTCTTACTTTATGCTTTACTTCTCTCTACCTTTATCATCTATCATACAAACAAACAATAGACTTCGTACTTTATGATTTACTTCTCCCTACCACCTCCACTCCTCCGTCAATTATCAAGCTCAAAACAATAGGTATGCTTTACATAGATAGATCTTTTGGCTTTCTTACATGCATGTTGAATATTACATTCACTCCACCTGCTACCAAATGTCATGGGAGTAATATTACCAGTTCCAAGATAATATATCAAGAAGTAAAGATAAGCCTCATCGTAATAGTTTTATAGTATGTGTAATTATGATGTATTATATTCCTTACAACTCTTATGATATATTTTAATGTTAATGTAATGATTATTGTATGTTTCATGAGACTCACCTTAAGTATTCCACAATAACATTTAAGATATTATGTTAATTGACAGCTTAGTGGAATGCAAAACACGTATTCGTCTCCCTTATGTATATAAAAGTTAATCCATATGGATAATGTTGCATAGCTTAAATGTTAAATTGCATTATTTGTTGATTTTAGAGCCTATAGAAAGTATAAATATTAATTTATAGGTGTTCTAGCATATTTTTCGCCTTTTTTATTTTTTTTACCGAAATTTCCATCAAAATCGAAACTTTTTCCGAAATTTCCATACATTTTGGCGACCGAAATTTCAACCGAAACCGAAACTTTGAACCTTGGCTATGAGTAAGCCACAAAATATCATTAAATTTGAAGCTTTATCATTTATAATCAGTTACTGATATTAACGTTTTTGCCTGTTTGTTCATGTTATAGTGTCTTGGCAAGTGTCCTGCACTTATTTGGAGTTGTTGGCACATTAAATGCCGAGATGTTGCGTTGCTCTGACATCTTACTACAATGAGAACATATGTGCCTGCCCCACGTGTTCTTATGGCTGTCGAAGCAACTCAAGCAGCCCTTGGAGTTGCTTGGAGTAAACCTTAAAGCTTCTTTCCCTTTACCCTAGCTACTCTTTTTTTTATTGCTTCTTGTTTCTTTAATTTGGCACTAATACCCAACATCACATAGATAGTAAAAATACATCTCTTGATATTCTATTTTCGCTGGTTTTGGGTCCTGATAGCTTGATGACATTAAGAACAGATCGTATATCATTTCTTTCAAATGGGTACCATATGAATCGTTATTAGATTAATCAAGTAAGTTGGTGTGATATGAAGGCCTTTCTTGGTGTAATTAACTTGGTCACAAGAGCAGTTAGTGAAGAAACAACACCAGTAGTGCAAAGCGAAATACAAAAGAATTAAGGAGAATAGAAAAGAAGCTATCTATCCAGATAGAAAACCAACCACTCTAGCATGACACAAAGGCTAACAAAAAGTCCAGAAACAAGGGTGTAGTATCATAAGTCCCTAGCAACAGGTTCCCACTGCGAAAATTTACATCGCACAAGAGGATGCAATCGACCGTGTCAGTTCTTTTTCCTGCACTATGTTTTCTCCTCGTGACAGGTAAATCCATTCACCATAAACTTGTTGAGAATGTGGATGTTTATCCCACATTGGAAAAGTAAGGGACCTCAAGTGCTTGTAAAAAGTTGAGCTACTCCTCTCATTGCCAATTGGTTTAAGGATGAAACCTCAACTACCTTCATCATGGTATCAGAGCATGTTTGCCCACATGTGGAGGCCGAAGGCCCACACGTGCTCCACATCACCCAAAAAAGGCCGAAGCCATATTTTCAAGCATAGGACACCAAAAAGATGCCACGCTTAAGGGGGGGCCTGTTGAGAATATAGATGGAGCATGTTGAGAATATGAATGTTTATCCCACATTGGAAAAGTAAGATATTGGGCTACTCCCTCGAGCACGTGTGGGCCTTCGAACTCCACATTCTCAACAAAACTAATAAATTCCATACATAAATTTTGAGAAAGCAAACAGATTACAAATTTTTTTACATTTTTAGCTTTTCTGCATGTTTTTTCTCAGCAGAGGCGTATAATGTCGACCCACTCGACCTAATAGGAGACATATCTATCCTCTGGGATGTCATAAAATGGATCCTAATGGTTATGTGGTACTGTATATATGCTTTTTACGTATTTTTTTACACCAATGCTTTTGCAGTCTTTTGTTTAGAGATCGTATTGTATTTATTTGCTCACCACCTCGTGAAGAAGGTTTATACTTGTGAAGATCAATTCATATTCACCGAATGGAGGACCTTCATTCCTTTACTTCATTATTAAATTCTCTACATGTGTTTCATATTCACGTAATGGAAGACCTTCATTCCTAAACTCCATCATGTATCAAAAAATTAAATATTTCTAACATCATACATAGTGCACACACCACAAAGTGCTAATATAGGTGATCATTATGGGAGATCAATTGGTACTAGCTAGCCTTGATCATCACGTAGTGATTTGGTAATACCCTTAAACAAGTTACCAAAGCAATACAAATGATTTGGTAGAAAATATTTTATTTTTCTCCCAATTAGTAGTAATAGATTTAAATTAAAAGCATCCAGTAACAGTGTGGATGTATTATTTTGAATAAACAATAGGCATGTTTTATACGTTAGCAAACTTAATTTACTACGTCAGTTGCCAACTTCACCTTTGTTCTATGCCAAACTCTAGTAGTAAAGATCCACTCTACTACAATCCAATGCAGCGCTCATATGTGTCCAACAAAAGTTCATTGGCACATGAAGGAGAACTACAAAGGTTAAAGTGACTACTACTAATCACCATTTCAGAACTAACTATTCTGATTGGAGTTTGGTGCTTCAATGTTGAAGGAAAACTACAAAGGCAACTGACGGGTGTTAGCACCTTAATTTTGAGAATCTGACACAAAGTTTCAGGTTAAGCTCTAAATCTTGAGAAACATGTACAAATTTGTACATTATAGAAGGTGTTTATTGTTTTTATGGTTGATTTTTTTTCACACTATAGATTTTTTGCGTTCCCTTGTGAAGGTTGTTACGAACCACATATATAATAACTAAAAAGGCAGATTGACACGCTCGGGCGTATTCTAAGATGCTACATATTCTCAAATCTAATAAATGAATAAAGGTATGTAATTATTCTCAAATCTAATAAATGAATAAAGGTATGTAATTTATCCCTTAAGTAAGTTAATTTAGTAATTTAAATATGTCAAATAACAATATCAAAGATTGTGTTTCTTTTATTTTGTAAATCAATGCAACATATATAACAATCAATAAGGCAGATCGGCACTTGCGGGATGTGTGCTAAAATGCTTGTCACATTAAGTGTTTCCAAAATGCCAGTAATGAATGAAATGTAAGTCATCTCTTAAGTAAGAATAATGTAACAGTTTAAATATGTCAAATAACAAAATCAAACATTGTAAAGGCAAATTGGCACGCGCAGGCACGTGCTAAGATGTTAGTTATAGAAAGAGTGAAAGATGAAGAGAATTGAAGGTCAAGAGACTTGTATTCCACTATAGGGGTGGATTCCTTATGATAATTGAAACCAAAACCCAACTATCGAAACTAAATCAATATCGAAATGAAGAAATTTTCCAAAACCTTTACTGTACAGGAATTGAAGACAACCAGTATTCTGATTCGGTAAAACTCAGTTCGAATCCAGTTGGTAATGACCATAATGGCTAGGGCTAGGCATACCCACCCGATTTCCCAAGATCCCGGACCGATCGACCCGTGGGTACCCGGTCAAACGAGTTTTTAACTTTTTTTAGTTAAACAAAATCTGACCCAGACCGAATTGGTCAACTTTGGGTCAGCATCAGGTTCCAAAATTCAGAACTCGCGAGTACCCGGACCGGATCGAATATAATATATTTATTATTATTTTAATAAATAATATATATGTATTTAATATTTAAAAAATATATAATTTTTGTGCAGATTTCTTCTTCTTCCTCCTCGACTCTACCTCTTCCTCCATCATTCTTTCTCGACCTCCATCACCACCATCTTTCACTACCTTTATCATCACCACCATCTTTTATCTTCTTTTTTCATCCTCTTCCTCCATCTCCGCCACATCACCGCCCCATATTTCTTCTTCTTCCTCCACACCTCCCAGATCTGATTTCTTTCTCCCAACATCCCTCATATCTGATTTCTTCTCCATCACCGACCGCCACCCCTACCCTATAATCTGCTTCTTCCCCCATCACTGCCGCATCACTAAATTCCAGTACGAAACCCGAAATCAACTCGTCCCATCCCGAAACAATCGGGTACTCGACATCGGGTACCCATGCCCTTCGGTCCGTCGAAATGTCCTTCTGAGCTCTACGGTATGGATTTCGGGTTTGGCCATAATCCTGACCAACCCAGACTGAGCCCAGGCCTAATAATGGCTTGAATGGTGGTTGATTATAGGAGGAATATTCCTTTGGCTTAAGAGCATTAAATGAGATTAAATGCATTGTGTGATCTTTGAGGAAGCATCCTGAGATGTGGTAGACTTTTGAAGGAGCCTCTCAAGGAGAGGTGATCTCCGGAGAGATCTCCCGTGGTGTGGTGGTTTACTTGGATTCTGAATGACCTCTCAAGGGCAATTGATCTCGTCATTTTTCTTTGATCGAGATGACGGTCTAGCGGTTTGTAATCTCCGTCAAGGCTATGTTTGTCTTTTCAAAGTTGGAATCCAGATGGTGCATTCTTATTGGTCGAGATTATTTTGAGTTTCACAAATCTATTGACAACAGTGATTTAATTTTTAGAGTTGATTCCATGCCTTTGAGCCTTCGGATAACTCGTCAATATGAACACATTGTTGTTGAAGTTAAAATGTTTATATCTTCTCAAGCATGTTTACTCTAAACATTACATTAGTAATCAAAGGAATTCAGAGTTGAAAGTAGGGCACTTAATCATGCAAAGAGTGTAGCAGAGCCCTTGTCGTCATCACCTCCCTCTTCAATGTAAAAGCTAGACCTGGGCAAGGGACGGGATAGGATGGGATGAGGGTGATTATATCCGATCCCGAGTTATTTGTAATGGGCCTGGGCTGGACGGGATATGTAATTTTTACGAGTCATATCCCAATGTGAATCGGGATTGAGCAGGACCATCCCACACAACTAAACAATTTTTTAATTTTCAATTTGAACCGTCCAATTTTGAGGTGGGTATTTCAGAGTTTTAGGTGAACTTAGAAATTATAGGCTTTTGAATGAAATTGAAGATTATAGAATTGACAATTTTAAGGTTTGATTTGGAGCTCTCGATTCTCAATTGGGTTTATTTGTTTGTTGGGAAAAAAATAAGAGAGATGAAATATTTTGACAACGGAGGAAAGAAAGATGAGTACAAAGCAGTTTGGGAAGAAAGAATGAAGAAATGGACTTGGCGTGAAAGAATGAAGAAATGGACTTGGCGTGCGTACTTTGAATAATGTGGTCAAATTTAGGGAATTGTTCCCACTCCATTTTTTCCAATCTGCACTCCACATTTTTTGCAGTTCATTTCTGTACCTAATTTTCGATTATACCCCTCAGTTTCTTCTCCTCCTCTTTCTCAGCCCAGTTTTTGTCACCTCTCTTTTCTACAGAATTTTCAGAGAGTCAATCCAAAACAACAAGGATGATGATATGACGGCCACCAAAGAAAGAAACCCAGAACACTTAGTGCCCGTTTGGTAACTCATTTCTTGTTAATTTTTATTTTTTAGTTTTTGGTTGTTAGTTTGCAATTTTTATTTTTCAAGAAAAAAAATTCAAAACTTGTTTGGTAACTCATTTTAGTTTATAATTTTTTTTAGCTTGAGAGAAAAAAATAGGTGTATGCTGTTTGTTTTTTTTAGCTTATAAAAATAAAAACTAACAACAAAACACAATTACCAAACAGCCTTGTTTTCAAAAATTAAAAATTAAAAACAAAAAACAGGCAAAAAATTAGTTACCAAACAAGCCCTTAATGTGGGTTTACCCATCACTTTTCCCATATTTTCTCAGTAACCAAAACATGCAAAATGTCACAACAATTTGTTTCCAAAATCCTGACCCAAGAATCAAAATCACAAAAAAATTCAAATTTTGCAAAGATTGAAGTAAATACGAAGCAGGTCCAAATCAATTAACAATCTCTCAGCTCATAAACCAAAACCCAAATCAATTAACTCAAGCTCTACACCCAAAGGGAGAGGGTCGAGAAGCAAAAGCAAAATTCTAGGTCCGATTGGATCTAGGATCAAGCGGGTTGTCTCCAATTTGCCCCCTCCAACTCCGATTGCCACAAAATGCTAGAAGCTAAGCATGGAGATCGAAGGTTCCATTAGTTGATGAATTAAGTCTTGAACTTCCAATCGATGCTGAATCTAATGATTGGTCAAGAGGAAGAGGCTTGTGAAGATAGTGAAATTGATTTCAGAAGGAGAAGAGGCTTGTGAAGAAGCTAGCCAATGAGTAGTATATAAGGTGGGTAATAAAAGCCAGAAGGGGTCAAGCGGTGGATTTAAGGGTGTGGTGATTTTGGTTTGCGGAAGGTCTGGATGTGAAAGGGGAGAGAAGTGGGTTAGTAAATAAAAGTTATTAAGGCCATCTCCAGCCGAGATCATGAGGGCTGGTTACACTTATTGTAGCCCCCAAAATTGGTTCAAAACCATCTTCAAAGGAGAGGTCTACAATATGGGTTAGAAAAATTAAAGTGTTAGAATGCTAGAATGGGGTTTGGAACCCCCTTGCTTGACCGGTCTACAAAAACCAAAGGAAGCCAAAGGCCCCACCCACATGCCCAAACTGATTTAAATGGGTTAGTGCGAAGTCTAGTCAGCGAAAACCACTACAAATAACTAATTTAAATGGGTAAGTGGGAAGTCCAGTTAGCTTTCCACTACAAAAGGTGAGGACAAATTTGCCACGTGGCTTCGGCTTTCCAATTGGATATCTGACAAACTATACACAAACTGACACGTCACTTGAACATCATACCCAACTTTGTAAAAACTATTCTCTCAGGAAAATTCCCTAATTACAAAAATAATTGAGAGGATAAATATTGTCATCTCAGACTCTTCGTTAAGGTAATCATTTCTTAGTTTAATTATATAACACAATAAACTCAAATAATATATTAAAAACTAATAAAATATTAAAAGGGCTAGAATGTAGCTCGCCTCGTTTGGAGATGGCAAAATGTAGCCTATCACTATTCTTTTAAAAAAATTATATTTTGAAGGGTTACAATGTAGCATGGCTACATTATAGCCCTTTTCGACTGGAGATGGCCTAAGGGGTATAATCATCAAACATCACGTACAAAAAAAAATTGCAAAAAAAATGTGGAGTCCTAATTGAAGAAAGTGGAGCGGGATTAACAAGTCCCCAAATTTATACTAACAACTAATCACATGACAACAAGTATGTATGTTTAAGTATAATTTTTATTATAAATGAAACGGGACAGGACGAGATATTCATGATATGCTTTATTCATCTTGTTTCGCTCTAGAAAAATTAGAATGGAACGAGACAGGACGAGATTTACTCAAATATGCATCAACGCCGAATAAAATGAGAGTTCGGATACCAGATTATTAGGGATGATATGCCCATCCCTAATAAAAGTACTAGAGATTGCCATTTTGTGCACCTAGTTGTGATTATTGTTGGAACGGAGCTTGTATTTGTGAGTGCGAAAGAGGCATCAACTATGCGCTTGTAGTTGAGCTCTATATTCAGGTTGTGCTCATATTCAAAATTAGGGCTCACAACTTTGTACGAAGGATTAAAATTTCAGCCTGAAATTTTAGGTTTTTGACTTACCGAAGTTCATAAGGAGGGTATAACTCGTGTTATTTGAAAAATACCAAAAATTCGAAAAAATTCGAATTTTCCGTCAAGATAACAAAAATATTTCCTAAATTTCGGAATCTTCATTAAAATTAGGAATATTTTAGCCTCCCATAAAAAAAATAAAAATTGCATAGTGGCCCTAATATTTGAAAGATTTATGAACCGGCCTTTAAATGTACAAATTTACTACAAATCAATCCCTTTAGATACTTTACATAGTTATAACTCTACCCTATGAATCGAAATTTAGTACAATTCTCTTAAACGAAAATTACTGCATTTACATCTAAAAATCTTGCTTTTTCATTCGTTTTTCAAATTTAATCTATCGCAAAACCTGACAATCATATTGAAGTATTTATGAATAAAAACATTTAAAATTTATTATAAGTTACGATCCACATACACATTATTTTAACTGGTAAGTTAATTCTAAATTATACACATCTACATACCTTACATGTTAAACAAGTACATTATTTATTGACTTTAAAACCTGTAGAAAATTAAGACATTAATTTATAGAATTTTATCATGTTTTTAATTTTTATATGTTTTGCTAAAATTTCCACCGAAATCGAAATTTTTTCAAAATACCGAAACACAAGAAATTCATTCATCAGCTCATATTACTTCCTACTAATTAAATTACTGTATTTTTCGATCCTATTTAACATCGCGATAGTGGTCTAGTTTTATAACAACCCAATAACAAAAGACCATATAGCTGGCCTACACTTTGAATTTGGCCATTCGCTCGATATTAGTGGGATAAACTTCAGATTGAAGAGTAGAGACGTAGGCTTTGGTTGCTATCTGGACGTTTACAGCTTCGGTTGGATGCAGCCCATCAAAGAAGACATGGCTGTTTCTGTCTGAGCACACGTGGCCTCCCCTTTTGCATAAAACCCCATTTCCACCTTCCTTGATCGATGCCACTTCACAGCAAGTGCTGTTAGAATCTTTGAATCCTGTAATTAATCCATCAATTTCAATACGAGACAGTTTGATCTTGTGCACAATTGAAATTAATCAGAATATATTGTTGGTCTTGGTTTTACCGACTTTTAAAGTATAGAGATGGAGAGATGAAAAAATGTACCTTTGGAGAGAGGATTTTTGATGATGTCCCTTATGATCTTGTAGGAATTGACAAAAACAAGGGAGGAGCCAGGCATCTGTGCCCTCATCACATCAACCAGAGACTTCAAGTGAGTATTGAAGAGATGAGCTGCCTTGTTGAGACCTTGAACGCAATAACCACTATTGTTGTGCGTTGGTGGGCTCATCATCCTCACCATAGGACTACACCCAATTGGGTTTATTGACATCACCACAAACTTCCGAGCTCCTAAACTGTGCAACTTCTGTTGAACCACAAGTTTCAAACTTATAATACCTGGATTATTAGTGTGTTTATAAAAAAGTTTCACACTTTCTGAAGCACATCTACAATCGTAACCCAAACCAAAAGTGCTACTTTGTCAAAACGTTACAGATACAAGGGATATTTACCAAGTAAAATCGTGTGGGCTAGCTTGGACCTTATTTTTGGTCTGTCTGATTGATGTAAATTTGGCAGGTGGGTCATGGGTACTGTATAATGGCACAAGCAGTGGCGATGCACCCAACATCATAAATGAGCAAGTCCTTACAAAAAAACATCTGAAGTTCTATGTTTGAATGAAAATCATGCAGGTTTGCGTTCTTAATATCATATCCATACAAAAGCATGCATTGCAAGATTTTGTCTTTGAAAGGTTTAATTAGTTTGTTACTGTCAATAAATAGGGATGAGTCATCCGACAGTAACTGATACCATCTACCACTGCTCAGATCATTTACTACCAATTCATTTAAATTTGGAACTTGGACCAACTGTGTACATGATATAGTAATGCTAGCTGTTGCCCTTGTCAGAGCTTATGTAGCATGTTACAGTATTCCTTTTTGGTATGAAATTATGTAGTTATCTATCATTCACATTCCATATTATGCATTTCTTGGTAATTAATGTCACTAATTTGTTATGTAGGATTTTATTGCGTACAAATTAGTTTAATACCTTGAGCTGTCTGGATAAGGAGGCAGTGAGATTGGCAGTGAAAATCTGCAGATCACTGCCATTGCGGTTGGACCTCCTCAGAAAGTAGTTGAATGAGTAATCGTTTCCACCAGTTCCCAACACAAACAAGTAGTTGTTGGGAAGCGATTGAGAGCTTGTGCACCCTAGCTGGGTTTCTAAATCCGGCAACGTTACCTCCTCAAAATTTCTAATTTGCTGATTCAGATTGATCACGTTGCCCTATCCATAAACAAACATATATAAGATCCATGCTTGTGTTATCAGATTGTAAAGTAAGGTTTAGATTCACAGCGTTAGTAGACTAGAAGCCTACTGGGTATTTAAACGTACTATGTACGGAAGCTAATTTTCACAAACCTTTTCTTTTTCTCATTGCATGCTCTGTTTTCTGAATATTAGATTGAATGATTCATGAAAATTCAATGGATGTAGTAAACAAAATTTTTGCAACAGAAAATAAAAAGATTTGTGAAATAATCCAGTGTCGGTTCTTGTCAAAGACTTTGCTCATCTAACTTTTGTCATATTATACGACTGTTTTTTTGGTCAATAGGATATAGCTAGCAAACATTCTTATATAAAGATAACAGAATTTAATTAATTGAATGATATTGACAAAGCTTAAATAAATAGAGTTTAACATTGTCTTACCGCTAAGGAGCCAGTATCATCAAGTATACCCGAAGCACCAGAAGCAAAGTTGACGCCATGAACAATTTTGGCACCTTTGGTTTTGGGATCAGCAAACACCGGAATGAACGACGGCAGCTTAAGATGGTCGCCGAGAAGGTCGACGACGTTTTTCCCATTCGTAAACCTTCCGGAAGGCCCGAGAGGAAAATCAATGCCATAGGGCAAGTAGTCGGCTTTGGCCAGTGAGTTTGGGAGGAAGTTGTTGTTGCCATTGTCTACCAAGGAGCTTCCAAACACAAACATACCTTTGATTCGAGAAGCATATTTGTCATGTCGCTCGCTCATATTATACCACAGGGACGAAATGCAAGTGCATTTGCAAAGGGAAAAACAAGCAAATAAGAAGAAGAGTCTCAAAGAGTTGTTTCCAGCGGCCATTTTAGAATTTTTTTTTTTTTCAGCTTGGGTTTAGTGGTGTAGTATAGAATAAGCCTTGAACTACTTTATATAGGACTTGCTATTGGGGAAGTCAAAACCCATGTAAATGTTTTCAGCTACTTCCAACATAATAAGTTTAATGTGTAGGCTTATCTGGTGAACAGTGGGACCCCAGGTTGAAAAACAGAAACTGAACATAAAAAATGTTTGGACCATCAAAGTCCATTGAGCATATCTTCAGGATTTGTCATTTGAACATAGACAGAATTACCAACTTTTAAACTCCTCCTTTGGACAACAATGATTTTAAACTGGTCTCAATCAACAGGAGTTTAAGTAGGATGCCAATTGAATTAACTAGTGTACATGTAACGTCAATTAATAGATTAGTTTCATGAATATTAGTTGTATAATCGCCTTAAATGTTAAAAGCCCAAATTAGACAAATGTGAACAGAGCCCAAACCTTTTCAAATTTCTAGTTAAGCCCCGAGCCCACATGATTAGAGAGGGAAGGAAAACTGTCATTATAGTTCTAAAAAAGAGCTCCAATCTTCCGGAGCACCCAGGAACGCCGCCGTCCGCTGCCGTGAGTAAGTGGTTTCTCGCGGTTTTCTTTTTCTTTTTTGGTCGCATTTCTGGGTTTTCTTTACTGTAGATATTCACTCCTCATATCCTTTGTTTTTTCTTCTTCTTTCCGCAACTTCTTCAAAGTTGCACTCTATGTGTTTGTTAAAATGCCTCAATGAGAAAGGCCCAAACGATTTTTCAGTGTTGGGATTTGAAGAAAAGTTGCACTCTGTATTACTGTCATTTCGTGCAGAAGCAATTTGAACGCAATGTTGGCGGTGTCGAGGTACTTTAGGAGGACCCTCTTCTCTGCAGCTCAATCACAAGCTTCTACTGCTAGGACCACGGTGTACAACCCTCTCGAGGAGTTGTTTGAGCAAGATAGAAGCCAAGATGATGAAAAGCCAGTTGTCTATGGTACATTCTTTTGCGTTTGTGTTGAATGAAGCTGTTTTTGTTAAGAACCCTTTTTTCAAATAGCGAATTGCCGTAGATACTTAAGCACTGGACAAAGTTTCAGCAACAATGGGGAAAAATATATTTGAGTTAAGGAACAAGGTTATGCTTCCATTAGGATCTTTTATGTTATCATACTCGTACTTCACACTGTGAGAAATATGTTAGAATCAATCATGGTGTGGGTCAAGGGGCACATGTCCGACGTGCTTCAGTTAATCGGATAATTGTTTTGCAAGTTATGCTCAGAAAGCTGAGTACCAATGCAGAGTTTAAGCATTACGCGAAATGTACTTAGTTATTACTCAAATCCTGCGATTGTGTCCGTTCTGAATTGGGAAATAATGTATTACATGTGAACTTTCATCCCTTTCTATCATATTACTTATCATGATGCAGTTTTACATCAGTTCAATGTTTTGATGGTTTTCTATTGTCATGTTTTCCAATACATTCTACTACATTGTTGGTGCAATGTTTTGATACTTCACTTGCTGTCAGGTCGAAGTTGGAAGGCGTCTGAACTGCGTCTGAAGTCTTGGGATGATCTGCATAAGCTGTGGTATGTTCTTCTTAAGGAGAAAAATATGCTGATGACTCAACGACAGATGCTTAATGTCCAAAATCTGCGGTTTCCTAATCCTGAGCGCATTCCCAAAGTATTGCCCTTTCTTTCAGCCGCCTTTTGTTATTAGTTGAACCAAGAAATACTGGGGAGTTTTGCAAAACTTTTGCTTGGCTTGAAAACTGGTTACCTTTCCTTTCTTTCAACTTCTAATTTTGGTTTTTCAACAGTTGCTGAAGTAATCTGGAAGTTTTTCTTAAAGGTTGCTTCGCATACTAGGAGTTGAACTGTTGGACTAGCAAAAGCTTTTTTTTTTTTTTGGGTTATGCTTTAATTTGTCTCTTCAAAATGATTAAATAAACAAGAGAGTATAGAATTTTTTTGTCTAAGTGGTTAGTTTTTATTTCCTCTTTTGTTATATACATTATTGTGCAAATTCAGGTGAGGAAGTCAATGTGTCGTATCAAGCATGTTCTCACTGAGAGAGCAATCGAAGAACCTGATCCCAGGAGGTCTGCTGAGATGAAGAGGATGATCAATGGTTTGTGATAACTTCTTCCTTGTCCATCTCTAGAGGCACTATGTATTGGAGATGCTGGTGCACTGCAGTCTGCAGAAGTTGCCTTTTTCTCGTCGTAGGACTAGAAACTTGATAGTGATTCAATATTATGCAATCTAGGAACAACTTGTACTATGTTCTTGAATCTATGATGTTTTTGTGCTTGTGTTTTTAGATGAGATTTGGTAGCAAATAATCCAATAATTTTTGGCTTAAATCTTCATTTCTCCTTCATACTTTCTGGATGTCCAGAGTATCGATAATTTTTGCTTGTATACACGTTGCCTCATGGACGCAATTCAAACTCCGTTGGTGCTTTTGACTGTTCTGCTACTAGTGACAGGATGAAACATACTCTGCTCAAATCAATTGAACGAGTACATTTCAACGGCAGTTTCTTAAATTGCTCTTCAACCCGTGTGCTTTTTCCAAACTAGAAGCCAGGACTTCATGTACAATGTTCCCTCGTACAATGTTCTTAGAAAACATATAAACTTTCAAAAAAACAAAACAAAACAAAAAAAATATATAACACACCGCCTTTTTTTTTTAGATATAACACAACGTTGTTGCCTGTTGAAAGTAATTTCCTGAAAGTTAAGTTTGATCCGTATATTAGGTTCGACGTTCGGTCCATTAGGAGCCCAAAATCTGAGTACACAAATGCTATGGTAAGGGCCTATTGTAAGTGCTTAAAGTTAAGGACAAGCTAAGGCTGTAAGTGAATTTGGAGGGTGTATTATGTGTAAACAACTCTAAACCACGGCCTCTTCGTTATCCGTCGAACGACTAAACTCAAAACTTCCTTCTTTATTTGTTGAGTTGAGTCGTCCGACAGAGGTCATTAGCACTTGGGCTGTTTACATGTAATACACCATCCAAATTCATTTATTGATTTCAGATCGTTCAGTTTCACTACTAATTTATAATTAATAGTAAATTAATTACCTTAAACACTTAAAATAAACTTTTACCACAGCTTTTCTCATTTGAGAAAGGTGGTTGGAGAGAGCCCAAACCTTCTCAAAGTGTCCTAGCCCATGAATAATTGAGCTCACCATGATGAATAGAGAGGAAGAAACAGGTGGGCCCTACACGATACAAGCGCTCGTGGTCGTGGAGTTTCAGAGTAATAGAGATTGATGACTCAAAATCAATCACAATAGCAAGGAAGTTTCAGCCTCCCCAAGATTCAACTGCCGCTTCCTCCGCCAACTAACCCCACCACCACCACCACCGCCGCCGCCGCCGCCGGCATTCAGCATTTCTCATATCACAAACAGAGAAGAGAATCTAGAGGTATGTCCATCAGATCTCGGTTCCTCAGTGCGAGTACTGCTTCGTTTTCTCCATTTTTTTTTTGTATTAATTCAAGTGTTACATCTTTTATTTTGGTTGATTTGATTTATCCCTAATTTGATGTATGAGAAGCGTTTCTTATTTGCATGTGAGGTGTGTAATTTAAGTGCTTTAACCGCCGACGTTTTTAGAATTAATTCTAGTTCATTTGATTTTGGAAGGATCAAATAACTGTGTTTTTGTTTCCTTTAATGTTTGTTGTCTTAGAAGATCTAACATTTATGAGTTGTTTGCTGTTAGGAGGATTTTGTGTTTGGTTTTTCATGCACACGGTTTGATTACGAACTCGATTAAAGACTTTGAATCTGTCATTTTTCACCTATTTGGTGTAAATACAATTAGCATTCTATATAGAGTAACGTAATGCAATCTTACCTTATTGTTCCGAATGCGGACTGGAGAAGAGTTAACCCTTTAACATGTCCTATTAATTAGGAAAAGTTTCGATGCGCATATGTGAATTGAGAAGCTGTACTATTTGATAATGTCAACGAGGCTTCTCTTTATGAAACGTCAGAATTGATAATGTTGAGGTTTACGAACTTTGTATGAACGAAAGAGAAATTAATGTAGCTTCACTTTAAGATATCATTCTTCCTAAAAGTATAGACAGTCCTAAAGAAA
The DNA here is from genome assembly GCA_033992175.1 of Spiraea crenata. Lineage (NCBI taxonomy): Eukaryota > Viridiplantae > Streptophyta > Magnoliopsida > Rosales > Rosaceae > Spiraea > Spiraea crenata. Next base: position 7,127,421 of record JAVBHV010000014.1, on the reverse strand, counting down.
TACAAATATATCTGTCCAGCTTTCATTCAATACACAGATTGTTACGGATTAGAGTTGCAACTTTCTTTAGAAATCCTCTCTTTTAAAAAACACTACAATATTGCAATTGCAAAGTGGCTAAGTGTAAGAGATACTGGATGTTTGTTACAACAACAAAACAACAAGCCGGCCAATGTGTTATACCTTTGGTAGAATTTTTACCGCCAACTGTGATAGTTTCAGTCTTCATTTTCACCTAGTGTCAACCTCTGGGTTGATTAACTCTCTCTTAAAGTAGTATCCTATGATCTTTCTTCAGCCGCGCTACTTTAACTACGTGCATCTGATCATTTGAATTGCTTGCTTCTCTATTGACATCTCCTTCTTAAGATTCTAAGTTCTGCCACTCTCATTTTGAGATGTTATGTTTGCTAACTTCTTAAAAAACATGATATGCCATATAGCATTGTTGGGTTTAAACTTATACCTTTGGTAGAATTTTTATAAAGCATCCCAAGTATTTTTGTTGTCAGTTTGCTTATTTCGTGTTCTGTAATGCCCAAGTTTCATTTGGAGGAAGGAGATACGGCATAAGGAAGCAGATACAACATAACTCATATTTGGTGTGTCGCTTTTCACCAAGAAGAAATATATTGACTGTCACTTTCTATAATAATACCATATGAATTGAAAACTTTATCATCTGATGTTCTGCCACATCTTCAATCGCAAAGTTTTCGAAACTAGTGTATCTTGCCTCTAGATGACTGTTTACTTCATGCACAGTGTAAGAATAAGACATCAGTCCAGTAATTGTTTGGCTATTAAACAATCTAAATGAGTGCATTGTTTCTGGAAAAGTTTGAAAGAGACAAATATAATACATGGGCTTTGAAGAACCTAGCAAACTAAAGAAACCTTTTTGAAAGCCTTATTCTGAACATATAAAGGGAATCCTGTTTGCTTCTTTATATGTGTAGTTTTCTTCTTCGGGTAGAGCTTTGGGTATGTTCCCAGTAATACACTACAATGGCACCTGTGTTTGAACCTGTTCATGGTAGGACATCATCCTCTCTAGTTAAAGAGTCATTGGTTTTAGATCTAGCTTTCAGTTCAGTCAGATATATGATGGGCAACTATTCTCTGTGTCTGTAATTATCAAATGACTATACGGACGTATTTTAGCACACCTTAAAAGCAGTTCTGAACTTTTGTTGATGCATCCTCCTCACAAGCACACACGCAGAAGCATAATGGTGAATCAGTGTGCAGTTCTTAGGAAACAAACAGTGGCAAATTTTGCCGAATTGTAATGACATGTCTGGTGTTATCCCTATAAATTTTCATTAAAATTCTAAATTTATGGTTCTATGTTGGCTTTATTTGCAGCAAGGAACTCTGCAGCAGGTGATTGCTGTGAAGTGCAAATATGAGTCTGGCATGTCTTGTGTGCCGTAGTGTAGATAGTCCATCACACTCTTTTAGGAGTTACTCTGTTTCAAGTTCAGAAAATGATGGAAGATGTTCTGCTATTGCCAACTGCTTAACGAGGATGCCATCTCTCCCGCTACCACCACATTCAAACTTTGCATCATCGAAAGTAACCCCACAACCAACTCTTCCAAACAGCACTTCCATCCAAGGTACCCCTCAGCTAGTTCGAAGCCGGGCTGTGAGAAGGGACTTCGTGAGAGACTGGAATTTTGATGAGGTTGTGGTGGGGCATTAGTTATTTCTTTTCCTTACCCGATTTGACCGAGTGTAGAAGGCTTCCATGGTGTAGTGCTAGGAGACTTGCAATCTCGTTTTGTTAGTTATGGTGCAATTGAACTCACTTCATAGGGAAGAGTTTGTAAATTGGTAACAATCTGAAAATTACCGCGGGTAGTCTTGTCTGATCAATCTTATTTCTCTAACGTGGTTCTGTTGCTATGTGAACAAAAACCGTAAAAGGGAGCCAAATAATGCTGGCTTCATTTCTCTAACTTGGTTCTTTTGCTACGTTCCTCTATTCAACTAATCTAATACAAAGCTTTATGGAGATAGATTAAAGAAGACTGAATAGAACTAGAAAAGCTTATTTAGAGGAATACCACTCGAAACTTTTAAAGAAATTTCACTTCCCTTTCAACTCAAAATGTTACTTTACCCCCCTCAAATTCACTTTTGTAAATATTGAGTCACTAAAGAGGATCACAAAATGAAACGTTTTTAGCCATGAAGCACTAAAAATTCGACCACCTAGCATTTTTGTTGTTTTTGTGTTTCGAAAATCATTTTGGGAATGAAATATGGTTGAAAAATCCCGAAACACGTATTGGAGAGTAAGCACCATAGGACCAGCCTGAAACTCCATGGAAGGCAAATTTTGGGAAGTTTTTTTAGTGATCATATTGCACTGACGTTCTCATCTAATTTGAAGTCAGAATATTTAATGCTTTCAGTTTTGGGTTTTAATTTTTCCTATTATATAGAAGTTGAGATTACTTATTTTTATCAATTTAAATGATTTTTTAATTTATCGATGATGTTTCGCATTAGCCTTTTTTTTAGCATGATGTTATTGACACTTCAAAAAAGTCATTATGCATTTCATCCATATATAAAAACTAAAGAAAAAATTGAAATACATTAACTTTTTAGAATACAGATAATATACTTTTTTTATATTTAATGAATCATCATCTTCAAATCGTATTAATTCACCGTTTTCGTTTATTTTTATCAAGGAATTCTTAGGTACTGACATGAGAATCAACCCAATGACCAAGTGACCAAATACTATCTTTTCCTCTGGGTTTGGGGTTTGTTTCGATCGGATCCGGACCATATGTTGTAAATAACAACCAAATGAAATCGCACATATCGAAGGAAACAAGGCAATGGCGCTGAAGAACTCTTCGTCACTCTGCTCCGTTCCCACTCTCTTCTTCACCTTCACTCTCCTCTGCATCCTCTCTCTCTCTCTTTTCTACTTGTCCAGCACCACCACTCCTCCTCCTCCTTCCATTCCCCAAAATGCCCTCCACTCTCCCCAAAACTCCATCAAAGTCTACGTACCAGACCTCCCCAGATCCCTCAACTACGGCCTCCTCGACGACTACTGGGCCTCCGGGCCCGATTCCCGGCTCTCCGGCGACGCCGACCACGACACCCTAAAAGCCCATCTGCCCAGAAGCCTCGAATTCCCGCCGTATCCCGAGAATCCATTGATCAAGCAGTACAGCGCCGAGTACTGGATCTTGGGCGACCTGATGACCCCTCCGGCCCAGAGAAGTGGGTCGTTTGCGAAAAGGGTTTTCGACGCGGACGAAGCCGACGTCGTTTTCGTGCCGTTTTTCGCGACCCTGAGCGCTGAACTGCAGCTGGCCACCGCTAAAGGAGCGTTTAGGAAAAAGGTTGGGAACGAGGATTATCAGAGACAGCGACAAGTCGTTGACTTTGTGAAGAACACAGATGCTTGGAAGCGGTCTGGTGGAAGGGACCATGTCTTTGTGCTCACTGGTATGTTCGGTTTTTCTGTTATTGTTGTTTGGATTTGATGATTTAAAAGAGTTGTTAATGTTTGATTTTAATTATTAATCCTTATTTGTTGGATTGAATGTGATGATTAGGAGTTGGTTCTGATGTGTTAACTCTGTTTTGGTATTTTCAATGAATAGATTGTCTATTCCGTTGTTACAATTCGGAAACTTTGTTTTCTGGCATTGGTGGCATTGGCTGCCATTTGATCAGTTGGAGGGAAGGGGGTGTTTAGTTGAGACGATGCTAAGGTCTCTTTCATAGAACCGAAATTCGGTAGTAGAGCTTAGGCCATTCTTGAAATTTTGGTAGCCTCTTTTACCGCCTGTATGCGTTGGCTTATAACATTTGTGGTAATGTATGTAGAACCAGACCCTTTATTGTGTAGTAGTATGTTTGTTGTTTACAATTGTGATTTGGCAATGGAGGATCCTGTTTAGGTCACTTCTTTATAGGAACTAAGTGCTAATGCAAAATGAAAATGGCTGTTACGAAATTCTATGCCATGTTTTGCATTCCCTTGTACTCATGTATTTCGTTGTAATGATGTTACAAAATGATATTTTGCTTTACCTATTACCGGTTGGGACAGAATAATGGAACTTTGAAATATTGAACAGAAATCTAGTGTATACTATAGCAGCTTATGATTTAGTCTCTGGGTTGTCAGGTTTTGTTAAAACTTGAAGCATTTTTGGCAGACCCAGTAGCAATGTGGCACGTTAGAGCAGAGATAGCTACAGCGGTCGTCCTAGTTGTAGATTTTGGAGGATGGTACAGGCTCGAATCCAAGTTGTCAAATGATAACTCATCAGATATGATTCAGCACACACAAGTTTCACTACTCAAAGATGTCATTGTGCCGTACACCCATCTACTTCCTAGATTGCAATTGACTGAAGACAAGAAGCGCCAGACTCTACTTTATTTCAAAGGAGCTAAGCACAGGCACCGGGTCAGTATGCAGGGTTTATTATTACTTGTGGATTGGCAGGTGCAATTTACTTTTGCACCTGGAATGATAAGATTTTCCTTTGTCTTTTTTTTTTGGACACTTCCGAAATTTCACTTCCTTTCCCAGGTTCATCTGTGTACTACTACTAACCCAATTGAGTTTCATTTTGTCTAAAAGTAGTTTGTCATATATAGTCTTCCCTATAGCACACCCTTGAAGTTCCTCCAAACCTGCTTTCTGTTTGTCCTAATGAATAGATCCCATTTTAATCATCATTTGGTTCGTCTTAAAGCTTAAAGAGAAATCACAGGTTTTTTTTTAATTTTAGAATTATGGCTATATTTGATGCCTACCCCGCCTTGTCATCTAAGCCAACTTGTTATGTCAATTGATGATACACTATGTTTGTAGTATAATTGAGTTTTTCTGAAAACAGGGTGGCTTAGTTCGAGAAAAATTGTGGGACTTAATGGTTAGTGAGCCGGATGTTATTATGGAAGAAGGCTTCCCTAACGCCACCGGGAGGGAGCAGTCCATAAAAGGAATGAGAACATCAGAGTTTTGCTTGCACCCAGCTGGGGATACTCCAACTTCATGCCGGCTTTTTGATGCCATTCAAAGTCTTTGTATACCTGTCATTGTCAGTGACAACATAGAGCTTCCTTTTGAAGGGATGATAGATTATTCAGAATTTTCAGTTTTTGTGGCAGTTGATGATGCATTGAAACCAAACTGGCTTGTGAATCATCTTAGGACCTTTCCAAAAGAGCATAGGGTTAGATTCCGTCAGAATATGGCTGAGTTTCAACCAATCTTTGAGTATGACAATGGTTATCCTGGTGGCATCGGGCCAATTCCTCCTGATGGGGCAGTGAACCATGTGTGGAAAAAGGTTCACCAAAAGCTGCCCACTATCAAGGAAGCGATTGTTCGTGAAAGGAGAAAACCTCCTGGCGTAATAGTTCCCCGCCGTTGTCACTGTACCTGACTTTACAGCCCTATATTAATTCATGATTGTATTTCTTCACAACTTTTTATCTTTTATTCTTTGTGAAAATGAAAATTGATTACATATGTACGTGCTAGAGCCTAATTTTGGCCAGATCCCTTGTAGAACCAACCTAGAAGTTTGCTTGAGCACAGTTTCTACTTCTAATATCTTCAATTCTATTAAACGTCTGGGACTCCGTCAATTCTAGATGAACGGGGAACAGTTAGGACAGTTTGTCTCTTTGGTCTGCAAATCCTTGTCTGCTTTGTTAATGAATATTCATATCATAAACGGAACTGTCTATTTCATTGTCACGATTTAAATATCTCATTTGGTCATCTTCCAAATGGATGTAGTTTGACACGAATTAAGATCCTCGTGATGAACCATATAGATTATCTTCACAGCAAACAAAACGCCTTTCAACATCTAGAGTACGATGCATCCCCAAGCATCAAGAAAGGATAACCGATCCCCCTTCTCTTAGGAGGAAACAACACAAATAAAACACTGACTACAAATCCAACTCCAAGAGGAAGAGTGTTGGTCACCCGCCTTGGCATTTCCGGATAATAGCAGTCTACAACATCATAATGTAAAGCTGCAAAAGTTAGAAAGGTGATTAGCGAAAGCGATGCATGGAAGACATCAGCCAATCTGAGCCGATAATCAGACGGGACACAAGGCTTCTTCCGACTGCCATTGAAAGTCCATATCCCCCTAAATGTAGCAACTCCATAGTAGAGCCTCCCTGTTGCGGTTTTGAAGCTGTCAATGAAAGTGAAGAAGATGCAGGACGCTGCCGAAAGAGCAATGAAGAAACCCATCAGCCAGCGGTTGAAAGCGGTGCATAAGCCGTCATTGGTGAGGAGAGGAGCAAAAATGGTGAAGGAAAGAATGGTGGCTGTAGGCAAAAGAACATTAAGACGTGCAGTGCCGCTTAGTATTGCATTCATAACAAACATGATATTGGATTGGTCAGTATCATCATCTTGAAAGCACAAGAAGTCATCATCTTGTTCGCGGCTATCAATCAGGTCTTGGATGATGGAGTTGTTGTTCTCCATTACTTCTGAAGAAGGCAATCGCAGGGTCAAGGTTGGAAGGGTAAATCAAAGTTTATAAGATTGAGAAAGAGGAAAGGAGGATACTTTGTTGAAGTGAAGGGAACAAGCAATTCTATTCCCTGAAGCACTCTTTTGTTTAGGGGAGCAGTGCAAGCAATTCTATTTGTTGTCTTCCTATGTAATAAATTCATGCGGCGAAGGTTGTGTTGGAGAATATTAATTTTCCTTTGCTAATAAATCGTTAAAATCCGATTAACCAAATAGCTACTAGTGTCTGAATCCCGGCACTCAGGGCCGCATGTACATGATAGAAAAATTCCGGTGAGAACGGCATATACTGTTTCTGTGTCAACACAGCATTTGACTGCATTCCCAAGAGTTGGAATGGCAACAGTCCCAGTGTCTATGGCATGGTTTAACAGAAGACCGTAAAAATGATGTTTTGACTTTAGGGTGTATGGTTGAACCACTTACAAGTTAAAACTGACACGATTTTAATCAATGCTCTTTGACAGTTTCTCTAAAGATGCTTATGAGTTATGAGCATAAGCGTTCACGACAAAAGCACACTGGTAAATAGGCTCACATCCCAACTGCAATTTGATTACTGCATACCCAACCTAGATATCGGGGGTATAAATGTATACTCTAATTAGAAGTTAAAACAGCTTCTAAGGTTAAAGATGATTGCACAAGTAAAACATATACTTTAAATTAAGAATTGAGGCAAAGATTAATAAAGTAAACAAAAAAAACAGACGACTAATGTAAAGGGGAAAAGAATTTATAAAATTTCACTAGCTTGTGTGTCATATGTGCACTTCCGGACTGAACATTAACAAGTAGGAGAAAGAATGTAATCAACAAAAACTGCGACTTTTCATTGATTCCAAATTAATCACTGGTTTTCAATCGCCGGAACTCTATAGGCTTTACAAAAAGATATTTACTTATCTCTAGCTGCACATTCTAACCAATAGATCTGAAACTATCCCCAGGAATTTGCTAAAAATTGCATAATAACAGGGCAGAACTAAGACGACCAACTATTTACAATACTAAAGCTGTCAAAGGCAGCATCTATCGATATATGTAAATGGAAAAAATGATGATACCAGATAGAAAAGCCTTAGGGCAACGATCTTTTTAGCCCGCCTTGCCTTTGGGATTTTGATTGAGAATCCTCGAATGTAACAGCACACTGATGGCAAGGGTTTGCAGAATCCGGTGAGCACCAATGATCAGGGACGCTCAAGAAATTCCTAGACATGAATTTTCTGAATCTCCGCTTGTACTCTATTGGGGAAATGACAGTTGGCAAGACATTCTTTGGCACAAGTGATGACTTCACCCATGTCTCTAGTTGCTTGTCCCATGTATACTGCCTCAAATAATCAATGATGCCACATACAAGCTCCCCACGTTCCGCATCAACTCCCACAAGCAATGAATAATCCATTACGTTGATTGACTGCAGATATAAGAACACAAGCATATCAGCTAGCACATATTTGGCAGAGAATAGAAAATAACAGCAGCCAACGTATATAATAAGTTCTTTTTTCATCATAAATTTGATGATAGACAACAGACTAAAAGCCCAAAAAGAGGACAAACAAGAGTCCATAAGTAGTTGTAGGTGATATACTCCTAAAACTGTTCACAGAACAATAATAATGAAGAGATATGTAACAACTCACATTGAGGAAAGTTGTGTCATTCCACACAGCCCGTTGCAGTATGCGCTTTGCTTGGTTACTAACATACATTGGAGATGAGTTCATGTCATTGACAAAGTTCTGATCCAAAAGAACTTCTCCTGATCCGTCAGAAGTAGAATTGAATCGAGCATGTAGAGCACCTTTAAGATCATACTGGCGAGTGATGTTCCGACCAAAGGTAAGATTCTCCATTACCATCAGATCATGCCTCATCTCTTTCCCACTTTTCTGTCTCACAACCACCTGCAAACAAGAATTTGAGTATAAAGATGGTAACACGCCTATTGATGGCAAGAAATTTAAATCCTACATACCTGATAAATCCCAAGAACTTTTGCAAGGCAAGTTTGATTCCCCTTGTCAAATGCCTGCTGTATGTACTTAAAGTAATCCTCAGCAAACTTCATAAATGACTCAAACTCTGTCTTCTTAATTTCTTTAATAATCAGCCTGTCATCAAGTGTTTTAGCAAAAAAGGATTTGCTCTTCCCACCTTTGGCATCCCAGTTTCTACAACGGCTCAGTGAAGCAATATAATCAACTTCAGATTGGCAGCATAGATTACGGAGGTCGCGAAATTGGTTGGCGTATGGACATATTACAGTATATTTATCCTTTCCGAGTGATTTTGCAGCTCCTAGAGGGATTACTGGGTTGACAGTTCCTGGCGGAACCAGAGAATCCAACAAATTCAACCCATCAAAACTGGAAAAGCGTGACTCATCCGAAGAAATGCTTGACATTGAATGGACTGAATCCGAATCTGAAGAACCATATGAAGACCAATTCTGGGAAGTAACAATAGGAATTCGAGTCAGACTGTGTAAACTCTCAAATGTTCTAGCAGCAATCCCACTCTCTCCTTTGTTATTATGGGCAAGAACCTCTGTTCGAAGAGGTAGGTCTTTCAGTATTGCCAGTGCACAGGCAATCATACTTGACAATTCTCCTTCGTAGTCTGACACAATATGATTATCTGTTCCAAGAGGGATGTGCAACATTTGTCCTTCCTCAGTTATCATTTGATATGCTGTGGGTAAGTACTCAGAAGTGTAGCTACTAACTGATTCAAATTTTGGCAAGTAGACTCTATACAGATCTTTCATGCCCATTTTTCGAATTTCAGAGAACGGTACCCAAAACCAGTCATTTGAGTTTTCTGGAATTCTATCCAAGTCTGGCTGATCATTCTCATAATGACCATTGGAGTAGCCATTAGGCCTTATATCGGACCCCTGGCTACCCAATTCTTTTTGGCTTGAATCACTGACATTCTGTGTTCCAAAACCCTCATTCATATCAGAGACGCTAATTGGATCAGCTTCTTCAGATTTTTGCACCCGAATTGGGATGTTCTTGATTGGAGATTCTTCTGCTTCTCTAGCAGTATTTAACTTAATTTCTGAATTGGAACCAGCATCAATGCATTTCTCACCTTCTCCTATAATTCTTTTAGCCCCTAAACTAGCAATGCCATCAATACCTGAATTCATTTTTTCTTGCACTACCTTCTCAGAAGCTCTAGACCGGATCATTGCAGGATCTGGTAACAGTAATGAATGCAAGCGCCGATCCCAAATGCAAGACTCAAGGAGTAGTTCCCAAACTACTCGATTCAGGCTAAGGAGTTTGTAGGCAGCCTGGTCTGAGTTCCCGTTAATAGCATTGCGAATGTTTACCTGTTTTTACAATTATGATTCAGTGAGAAGGAATAAAACTTCATACAATGAAAGATAAAGAAAATTCTTACATCCATAAAATGAAAGACATGGAGACGAAAACAAAGAATGCCAAGCTAGAAGAATAGAAGCGTCCGAAAAGTAAGTTTATGACCTCAACATTAGTAAACAGCCTCATGTTAGTTTCTGTTCTTGCTACCAGCATTTTTAAATGTTTGAAACAAAATCTTAAAATCCAGTATAAAACAATTACCAATACAAAATTTATGCATCTGAAAAAAGCAGAAGATTTGGAATGGAAAACAAAGCAACAAGAATGTCAAACTACACAAAAGCAACGTGGTTTACTTCATCTAAAAAAGTTGGCAGTTATTGGAACTATATCGCAACAGATGCATCCACATCCAACTGACGACTACTAAGAAATCGTTTCTGCAATACATGCCACAGAATAAAACCCTTTAAAGATATGTGTCAAGAAAATTAACCTCGAAGTCGGAGCTTTCTTGCTTTAGCATATTTTCTATATCAGAGAATTCTTTAAATGAGCCTCGAAGTTTCAAAGTCAAACCATCAAACTGAGATTTAATCTTCTTTAAAGAGTTAGTAACCTCCGCAAACAATAGCATCCCTTTCATGTACACCTACATTGAAATAGAAAGAGTCAAACAAGTGCAAGATATAAGAAGGCCAGTGTCTCTTCTGCCATAGGCAAAAAAAAAAAAAAAATCAATGCATTATCAGAAATCAAGAAGCAAGAAAAGAGTTTACATTCTCAATTTCTTTCATAAGCCAATCTTGTCTGATTGAGTTGCTGAGCGGAAGCTTCAGAGGAGGCACAGACACAGTATAAGTTGTGACAGGGGAAAATTTAAACATAGCAACCATAGGGCCTAATCTGCAGAGTGTCCAGAATAAAATAATAAGGATATGAAAATATTAAAGGTGTTCTTTCATAGTACATAGAACAGCAGACACACCAAAATAGACTAAAAGGTTCAGCATAATGTATTGTTCATTGTTGTGCTTATTAATTTGAAAAACATAAAGACATTCTAGTGCCAAGTCAAACTGTTGATTAGAAAGTATTAGAATAAACTCCTTAAATAAGCAAACACTGACATATGCCAAAAATACCACTAAATGGGTGCTGCATATATACCCATAGAAGTAGAGAAAGTCCTTCTGCAAAGAATGGCCACAGCTGGAACGTATATTGGCCAACGAGGGGTTCGAGAAATTGAGCTCCAGGAAATTTCCGAAAGACAGATCACGTGCAACAGTGGAGATCAACACTCTTTTTGTACACTTTGAGATTCCATTCCTATATTTACATTTACCACATCGACTCCACATCCAAAGTTTCCCTTCTTCTTCACCAGGCAAATGCATTTCCCCAGGGAGCCGCTTAACTTGCATAGTGAGCTGGTTGTTATGATGTGCATAATAGTAGAAATGAGCTTCTGGAAGTTCACCACATGTTGTGCACTGGCTTCGCTGCAGTACACCAATTTCATTCAGTTCCATCTTCAACAAAATGCAATTTCTTCTATTTCAGTTCAAAAAATGATCAAATTGTTGAAGTAACTGAACTGAAATTCAGTAGTGTGATGCTGAAACAAATAGGTATGATATTCAAAGAAGTTCAAATAAGCAATCTTCAGCAGGCTGGCAGTAAACATACTGGAGAGTCATAAGTTACCTGATTGAGTAAATTTTCCTCTAGAAACTTTCGGATGGGAACATCAAAATTCTTGTAGAACATGATATGAGAAAAATGGCTTTGCTCACAAACAGTCCCTCTCAATGCATTCTGTCTAGACATCAAAACCAAAATACTCTGAGAATCCAAAACTGTGCTGATATTGTTCTTACTTTGCAGTTGATCCTCAATATTTTCACCATCTTCTTTCACCTCCAGAGAAGCTTCTGTGCATGTAATTGAAGGGGTTGATCCATTGAGTGACCTCTCTTCATCAGAACTACCTTTCTCTTCAACACCACAATGATCAATTGCATCCTGAGACGTTGAAATAGAAACAGATCTTGTGATCTGGCCATTCAGATCTCTTCCATTGAATCCAAAATATGAAGAGAGGGACTGATAAGAAGAAGATGCTAGAGGGAAACTCTCCCCTATAACTTTCTTTAGCGATGCTGAAAGGGATGAGAAGCCAGAAAATATGACAGGATTATAAGGTTCATGTAATTTGGAATTGCCTTCAAATTCAGAGTACGGATTGTGAGAAATTCCTTCATGGAATCCATCGGATATAGGAATATCAGCTGTAACTAGCTCCGTTTCAGCACTAGACTCCATTTTCTGGGGAACAGACAAAGCAGCAGATTCTAAATCCAGTGACATTCTATCAGAGGATAACTCATTTGCTATACCAGAAAATGGAAGTGTTGAGAACATTGCTCTCTGGTCAGCAGTGAAAGCAGTCTCAAGTATTAGATGATACGCCAGAATAACTGCACACTGCACTACACACTTGATTTTCTTCAATTCATCACTCTGTGCTCCTTTCAGCAAAATCTGCAGTGTCAATTCAACAAGAAATGATTATTTCACATGAGACTAAGTACAACATTAAGTACTTAAAAAAAAGAATTTGATTAACTACAACATTAAGTACTTATAAAAAATAATTTGACACATTCACCAAATAAGAGAAATATACCACATAGTGTAGATAATGAAAGCAAGTCAAGAATTCCATATGCAAAATGAATGGTTTTGCACATAAGGAGGAATCTAAAGTTCTGATACAACAAAACTAATTGCAAAAGAACCTTTGTAATAGGATAAGTGGGAAATGTGAATGGCACTCCGAAAGTTACTTCTCACACTCCACCCATGTGTAAAATATAAGCAAGAAGTGGACTGGGAAAAAACTTTTGGAGTGCCAATAACAGCACACTAAGTAATATGTCCCTGAAAAATGTAGATTAAGGAGACCCATATCCAGTAAAATAAACACTGTGATAAAATAAATAGTTCTTGAAAAAGAAGATAAAAAATATTAGCAGAAAGTGTATGCAAAAGTAAGATAGAGGTATTGGAATTAAGCTTAGCATAATCGACCACCAAGATTACAAAGAGAACTATGCAACATGTAGGAGTTCCTATTTCACAAGGACTCGGAAGTGTCATTGAGTATTTAACACCAAGAGAAACAAAACAGTCTTAATGCTGTTATCCCACACATGGTTGACTATATGTAGAGTCTACAGTCCGGAGGATAATTCACTAACCGTACAGCCGAGGCGTGTAGGACATCCCTCAATAAACATCAAAGTTTTACTCGGCACCTTTCCTCCACCTCCAGCATGTTCCTCTACAAATTTTTCAATGTGAAACGCATCACACTGTTTTAGCTTCTTGGTAGTCATTGAATCTGATGACAAAATTGGTGATCCAGTACAACGAGCAACTCTCTCTAAGCGATGAAGCTTCATGTCAAAGACCAGTGTCATTCCTTTTGCAAGAATAGACTCTTGAATATCACGCGAAACACTTTTTTCCACTAATACCACATTAGGATGGCACATATCTAACATTTCGATGACAAACTTCAGATAACCTTTTTCCTGTTTGCAAGAAAAAAGTGAGAATATGCAATTCTTTCCTCTCTTTTCTTTTTTTTGGATATAACAACCAACATTATGATCATGTTACCTGTTCCATTGAATCAAATGACGACAATCCACTGGATGACTGACCAAGTACTCCCTTGATTAGCAACAACCTTGGATTCTTGTACTTGGTTGGCATATGCTTATGTGCAGCATGCTTTTTGAAAACCAAGCCTTTTACTACTTGACTGCAAGCACATACATTGATTCAGGTTTCCAACTTCCAAGATAAGAAAGAAAAAAGGTGAAGATAAAATTAAAGCAAGATACTCAGTGGCTTAAGATTGTCACCTTTGGCTGTGAACACCAGTTGAAATGCATTTGACTTTCACATAGCCATCAGGATCCATTGCTTTACCAACAACAGCATCAGGTTTCAAAAACGAAGCAGCTTCCCACGACAAAGAAGCAATAATGTCCACCCAACTTTCTCCATCCTCCCGAGAAGATACAACACCCACGGATCTAAGTAGCTGAGAGACGAGGGTCTTAAACTTTCCAGCAATCACTTCTTCCATTGCTCTTTGTTTTTCCTCTTTAAACCTATAGCTTCCACTTCTTTCATCTCCAGAATGACTCAAAGAACTAGGTTGTCCCCATTTCATGCCATCACCACACTCCTCATCGTCATCATCATTAAAAGCCACACTACCCTCCATGTCATCCTCCGGATCATAGGGTTCAGGCGGTTCCCATATCTGGGCATCGGTCTCATCTTCTAAAGCATTTAAATTCTCAGTTCCGTCACTAAATGTAGTGTTTTCAGCAACATTATCTTTTGCTTCTTGGTCATTACCTGTCTGTATAATCTCAACATCTCTTACTGTATACCCGTCACCACCATTACTACTATCCTTTATATTGTTTTCCATGTTTCTATGTGGCCTATAAAGTGCATTTACATGTTGTTCAGAGCTTGAATTTTGCAATCGCCCATCTGACTGATAACCGAGATTCTCTTGACTCATATTTCCTTCTTGATTAACCCTACCGGAAGTTTAAGTGAAAAGCAAAACATCATGCAAATTACCTAGGGAAAATTACTGTACCAGAAACACATTTAATAAGGAGGATACATACCTATCATAGGAGCTCATATCAACAGAAAAGTCACCTAAAAGATCAGAAGATAACAGATATTATCAAACACATGACAATAGACTAAATCTTATTTGATACAAGTTGGTCTTATGTTAGCAGATAAGAAAAAAGATGGACACTTACTGCAGCTAGAGACCGAACTGTGACTGCTTGACAACGAAGTTGCTGGACTGATCGTTGGCATTGTATATAAAACTGAATTTTGCTGCTTGATGGAATCTCGTTCGTGTTTTTCCGCACAAAATTTACAACGCTTGATGGGACCAGCTCTATGTAGTTGTAACAATTCCAGATTCTCTTCTGTCTTCTTTCGGTGCTTGGACTGCGTCAGTTCTGCATCGCAGTACTGACACATACTACATATCAAGAAAAACCCACAACAGACTTGTATTTGAGTCACTCATTTGGTTCAAACAAAATTCAGCAAGAAAGAAAAGGAAGTTCAACATAAAAGGGAAAACAGGAAAACCAGCCCTCAACAGGCCTCACATTCTATAGATTTCAAGATTGAACATTTAAAAACAACGAAATAGGGATTCGTTTATTTAATTAATTAGCATTTAGAGGAATACTATATACAGTTATCACCAACCACCTTCTGAACATCCAAATAAATCTAACAGAAAATTAATCAAATATTGGACAATACAGATCTTAAGACCTGAATAATAATGAGATCATAAGACAAGAAAACAAGGGTATCTAGGAGTCACATGGCTTCTGTATTAACAATCCAGGACTGTAAAATTTATACAGCAAGTAAATGCAAAGAGAAAATCTCAAACAAACTGGTCATGAGCAGTTTTCACAAATATATTTACCATGAACAGTAAATGAACAATGGGCTACTTCTGTAAGAGAAGATGAATACCCAAATTCTTGAATTCCAGCCTTCAGCAAGAGAAGGACCCCAAATAAAATTTGATTCAGAGACCTCAAATCAAAATTCAGAGAAAAACCCACAAACCCCACAAAGCATTTGAGCTGAAAAAGGTGATCCACTAAATAGGATAAACTCATGAATCAAAAATTCCCAACTTCCCCAAAACAAAAAACCTCAAAAGATATTTGCCAACTGGCCCAAGATTCCAAACACAAATTAAGGAAAGAACACAAGGAAAAAAAACAAAAACTACCATTTTCAGCACTCAAGAGAAGAAACAAGGACAAATCAATGAATTGGTAACTTACTGTCAAAGCAACCCAAACGAACAAAGATTGGCGTCTGCCACCTCCAAATCAATCCCAAGCATGTTGGGAAAACACTGAAAGTTGTAATATTTTGGCGTAAATTTGATCGGAAGTTTACGAAGAAAGCAAAGAATTTTACAAGTGAGTAAAGAAAAGTCCGGTGGTGGTGGAATGTTTGATGTTGAGTCCACAAAGTGTCTCAAAGACAAGGAGCGCAAGATTTGGAGAGGGAAAAAAAGACATGTCAAAGAATGAAGCAGAAAAGAAGAAAGAATTGAATTTTGCAAGAAAAGCTTTAATTTCTTCAAAGTGGGCTCCATCTAACAGTAGGGAGCTGTAAAGTAAAAATATCCGGTTTTTTTTTTTTTTTTTTACAACCCAGATTGCACTAGGAGACCCTCTAATTTACACGAAATTTTATTTTCATCTCTATGTTCTATTTGTTGCACTGTCATCCTTAGATTTTCATTTTGGTTCACTGAAATCCAAACCGATAAAAAAAAGGTTCTTTTTCCATCCATTTTTTGGTCAACCATCCCTCTTGAACCAAAACGAAACCATAAGAGTGGAAAATTACATGAAATTTTTATTCAATTTACATTAAACAGAACATCTCTTGGATTTTGCAGTCATAAAAGTGTAAGCAAGGCCTAATGTACGTGTAAATATCTGTATTTGTTTGTACAGGCATGTACTAAATTGTACGTAAATGAAGGATAATAACATGATGATATGCATTTATTGGAAAAATTAATAAAAAGTGATCATCTCATTTATAGGGATTTGATAGAGTAATCTTACCACTTTAATTACTCATGTGATATCAGTCAATTACAAATATCCTCAAGGATAAAAAAGATTCTTTTTTTTAAAAGATAAAAAGATTCTTTTGTGTTGTGATGTATAAAGATTTCAAACTCAATCTGATCCGTCACTAACAGGTTCAATATTGTTCTAACTTAACCAATAATTTGCTAGGTATATATAATTTGCTTATAGTGTTATCTCAAGTTCAATGCCCAGAGGCCGCTCATGTTTCCAACGTTTCCTACCTTGCAAAGTAAATAGCGAAACTTAATTCCCTATATATGTTTTTTGCTATAGCTCGAGATTTTATTATCCTTTTCAAGTTGTTGATAAAATGGAATGCTTTCATTAAAGGTTGGGACGACAAAACCGTCAATCCACGGAGTACAAGAACAATATGGGGATCATCACTTTGTCTGTAGTGAAATTTATAGTACAGAGCCTCATAATATCAGGCTCTACCGTAGGTGAACTTGCTCATTCACTTTCTGTCCTCAATGAATTTTCGGCATTCTAATTTCATAGTCTGGTTGAACATATCTAATATTATTTAGTACTATTTAAAGATCATATAACAAAAAAAATGAATAAAAGAAGAGCTCATTTGATTATTTTAGCATATATAAAAATGTCCAATGTTTCTCATGATGAACAGTCCAATTTATTGATATATATATGAGTGACCAAACAATCTTCAATTAGTCTAATCTTTTTGATAATAATAATAACCTTGAATGTCAAAAATTTAATAATTTCAAACTGAAAAGTGAATTGACAAACGTATTCACCGAGATGTGAACCAAGTATTGGTACGATTGTCTAGTACCAACACACAAATCAACCATAAAAATTCCACCACTGCACAATATGACAATTTTCACGAGGATAGATCATAGAGCAACAACATCACACCAAAAGTCCAGATTATTTGTAAGATACAGTACTAGTACATGGATATAAAACATTACATAAAAATCAAGTTCTATGTAAAACCTTGGATATAAAATTATTGCTTGGAGTCGATTAACAATATATAAATCAAACTATAGAATTGTTACCATGGAACTGAAATCTAATGTGGAGGCGATTCACAAATGAAATAGGCCTAGGGATTGTAAATTGTAATCAGATTCTTCTTACTCTTTATGCTTTAAATTTGTTATGTTAGAGCCTTTGCACCGGAAGGGTGCAAGGGTGCGGAAAGGCGGGTGGGGCCGGCGGAAAATCGCCCCTCCAGCCAAAAACGGGTTTACATCGGTGAGGAGATGCTCGCCACTGTTCATTAATGGCGGGTGCAAGAGGCAGGGTGGAGGGGCTGCCTTTCGTCCCTTCACTGTAGCGGGCCGGACGGGTACTGTAGCCGCTCGCTGGGCTGGGGTTAATGGCGTGTGCGGGCGGGGGGTTGAAGGCGCGTGCAGCGCGTGGGAGTTGGGATGAGGGCTGCTATTTTTTGTTGCCATGTGGCTTCTTCCTGGTCGTCGATCTCCAGATCCGACGCCCAGGGATTTATTTGGACAAAAAAACCAAACAAAATGAGGAAAAAAAAAACAAAAAATTATGCAAAAAATTATGAAAAAAATATTTAATGTTTTGCTTTGAGTTATGAAATAAAAGATGTTGTATTAATTTTAGTACCTACCAAAAAATGTGAAAACAATAATAAAAAATTTGAAAAAAAGATGAAATTTTTTCTATAAATACCCAATCGAATTATTGCACAATTAAATCGATACGTGTTACAAATAACAACGGTTTAAAATCATATCGGTGTAAGTTTTATTGATATTTGTCCGTAAATAGTGATTACTTGCCCCTGTTCTTGTTGGGGTGGAACGAAAAATGAAAGGCAGGGGCAATTCGGATGGGGCCCACGTGAATAGTACTCACCTTTGGGGCAAAATCCTTGCCCCTTGCACCTTTGCACCCGCCCCCTATGGGTGCAAATGCTTTAGAGCATTTCCACCCATAGGGGCGGGTGCAAGGGCGCAACCCCAAAGGCAGGTACTATTCACACAGGCCCCACTCGAATTGCCCCTGCCTTTCATTTTTCGTTCCACCCAACAAGGGCAGGGGCAAGTAATTACTATTTACGGACAAATATCAATAAAATTTACACCGATATGATTTTGAACCGTTTTAATTTGTGATACGTATAGATTTAATTGTGCAATAATTTGATTGGATATTTATAGAAAAATTTCACATTTTTTTTCAATTTTTTATTATTGTTTTCACATTTTTTGGTATCAAGGTACTAAAATTAATACAACATCTTTTATATCATAACTCAAAGCAAAACATTGCATTTTTTTTCTTAATTTTTTGCATAATTTTCTGTTTTTTTTCCCTCATTTTGTTTGGTGTTTGGTCCAAATAAATCCTGGCCGTCAGATCTGGAGATCGACGGCCAGAAAGAAGCCACATGGCAAGTAAGAAAGCACCAGCCTCACCCCATCTCCCACGCGCCGGACGCGCCCAGCTTTTCCCAGCCATCACGCGCAGGACAGGCCTGCCTCGCCTTCAACCCAACCCAGCACGCGACCAGCGCTTCCCGCCCCGCCTGCTACAGTGGAGGGGCGAAAGGCAGCCCCACCCTCTGCACCCGCCCTCCAGGAACAGTGTGACCCGCCCCCTCCCGGTGGAAACGCGATTTTGCACGGAGAGGCTGTTTTCTGCCCGGCCCCACTGCCTTTTGCCCCTTTGCCCCCTCACCGGTGGAAATGCTCTCAAGAGGATACAATGTAGTAGGCTGCAGATCCCCACTGAAGACACCCGATTTTGAAGTGACGGCAGCACAAATGTGTTATTACATTAAACAAAGAAGATCATGGGGGTCAAAAGTATAATCTGATAAAATACAAGGGCAGAAGTCTAACTCAAAATGTTAAAGTTACAACTCTTGGAAAGTTTTGGCACTTTGCCCAATGTCCTTCAGCCATAAAGGACGGCTTTGTCTTTTTTTTTTTTTTTTTTTTTTTTTTTTTAATCTTTGTTTTGTTTTTGGGTTGCTTGAAAGACGGCTTTGTCTTAAACTGAACGGAACATATCAGCCCATCAACGTTAGTGTTGCCCTTGATTTTATATTTTCTCTTTACTTTTTCTAGACGGCTTTTTTGTTTTAAAATTCTAAAGGTTTAAAATTCCTCAACTCCGTTTTCCACTTCCCCCTTTCAAATTTCAATTAGACCCTTGTACTTTAAGAGATTAGCTTGTCTGTAATGGGGATCATACTAGTTGTTTTGTATGTGTTCATAAATTTCTCTTTGGGAATTTTTAACCACACTTATCATTTCTCTTTCCCCACTTATCACTATATTTTTGTCCCTAAAACTTTCAAAATTACCCACACATTACAAAGACAATTTCATAAGAACCTAATAGGTTTATTTTCAAATTCAAATATCATTTTCGTGAACTTGAAAGTTAAAATAAAATTGAAATATAAACAAGCATTTCACCTATGGAAAGCTCTCGTCACTAATCTCACCACCCTCCCTATATCTTTCTTGATTTTGGTGAAAGTCTATGAAGAAAGTAGTTGTCTAACCATAATAGATTCTGATGAAATATTATCTTCCATTTGAAGGTACTTTGGAAAAAATTTATGATAAAAATGTAATGTTGGATGGGGGAAAAAATAATGGATGTGGATATAATCTCCCTTCCCTTCTTTCTTATATATATCTCGAGTTTATTAATGTTGTTTTCAATTCATCAATAATATAATACGTGAAAAAAAAGAAGAGAATGGGTCTGAATCGTTGCAAGAAAGTAGTAATCCACCATTAGCGGCAGAGTACAACTACAGCCCGACCAATGTAGGAGGACACATAAATGACCACGTGCCGCAGTAGGAGTGGCCAAGAGCTACATTCTCTTGGGGGAGCTTCTCAATGATTGGCAAGGGTAGACAGTTGGTGGCCGGTTGTTGGCCACGTGGAGGTCTTTCATGTCATTTCATTTAGTAAAGTGACAACAACTACATGGGGAGGTCTCTACTCATTTCCGTGACAAATTGAGACTTTGCAATATGTGACGTTGTATAGGGTGACAAGGTAGGGAAATCAATTATTGAGCTCCAATTTCGATATTCATCCTTTATCTGAAAACAGTAAATAATGTCAATTTCATGCAGTGTTAGTTCAAAACTAGTTCAATTCGTAGGAGGGAATTTAGTGGTTTTGGTGGATTGGGTTTGCAGCATGGCATTTTCAAGGCGATTGGGTGTCATTAGTACAATGGGCTGCTCTACTCGAATATGATGACATACTTGAAGCGTAATGTTTCCTGATATTTGACCTCTGCTAAATTGTAGGCTCGGTAAGAAAGATTATATTCACACATATTATTTCTCTTCACCCACTTAACATTATACTTTTAGGGGATGGTTAGTTCCACCACCTCATCTTATTTCTCCACCCACCATTATTAATTGAATTTTATTAAAAATAAACTACTGAGTTATTCCTAAAGTACCGTCATCATCTTCCTTTATTTGAAACCTTAATTCTAAATAATTGTCACCTAAAATTTTATGGACTTCCACTGTCGCCTACCGAAACCCGCCCCAACTTCGTTGCCTCTGTCAATTACGGAACTTGACCCAAATGCGATCTTCACAACCCACCACCCTACTTTCGGTGAAGCCACTAATATACTTTCGGTGAAGCCACTAATATTGATCGCCTAAAGAGTTATATAATAGAAAAGTATGTGTCTATGTCGTCTTCTAATATTACTATGATGTTGAAGTAATTCTGCATCAAGGAGAAAAAAAAGTCGTAGTTGATCACCTTGATGAATAAAAAACCATAGATTTCTACACTTCAACCTATTTTCCTTTTTGTTGATTGACTTGTGATGGATAACATACATCTTATCTTCTTTACATTGTTAATTACCTGGTTTAAATAACATCTTCCCTTTTTATTATTGTCTATTTTGTGTGCGTATTTTAGAAACGAAAGTCGGGTCGATGGGTTGTGAAGATCAGATTTGGGCCAAGTTCTGTAATTGGCGGAGGAGACGAAGTTGGGCGGGTTTCGGTGGGCAACGACGGAGGTCCATAGAATTTGGGTGACAATTATTTAGAATTATGATTTTAAACAAGGGAAGATGGTGACAATACTTTAGGAATAACTCAATAGTTTAAGTTTTAATAAAATTATATTAAGAATGGTGGGCGGGAAAATAGGTTAAGGGGGTGGAACTAACAGTTCTCTATTTTTATCATTAAAAACTTCACAAATTACCCTGAAATGAAAGATAATATTTCACAATAACCTAGTAACATTTTTATTCTCACACCCAACAACTTTTTATCATTTTTATGCATTGAAAAAATAAAGATACAAGGAGAGTGGTTAGTAGCGAATTAATTAAATTTAATAAATACGATAGTTAATTTAATAGACCGAGATTCATATTAGATGTAGTTTTAGATAATGGGCAATGATCGTAATAGCAGCTCGATTTTATTTCATTATATCATTTTCAATATTTTCGGGATTACTACCTCTTGATAATATTACAGGATACTTAACCATGCAATCATTACGCCATAAGTTATGTTCTTAAAAGATGAACACGTAGTTGACTGAGTAGAGTTATGAATTCATGAACTATCATGAAGCACTAGTTAAAATTTGCTTCACTTCATTTTTCGACATATGTAAATATGTATAAATCAGTACATTCATAAATAAAGATTAAAGCATAATGCATTACGTATTGGAGGAAGATCCTCTATTTCACTTTTTTTGTTCCACTCTTCTTTTTTCGACATCTTCGATAATCCGTGTTATGATCCAAACCGTTCACTTTTTTTATTGTCTAGTAAAGATCATCCTTGCAAAAAATCATTTAAATCCGTGATTTTTTAGGTTATATAAAGACCTTGTTATGTTTTACAAAGTCGATTCGGCTATGTTTCATTGTTTGATAATCGAACGATTACAAATTTGAATGATTTTTTGCAAGGATAATCTTTATTAGACAATAAAAAAAAGTGAACAATTTAGATCATAACACGAATTATCGGAGATATCGAAAAAAGAAGAGTGAAACAAAAGTAGAAGAAAAAAAGTATAACGGAGGATCTTCGTTCTTACGTATTGAACTAAAAAAGCATGATGCATGATGCATTTGGTAGAGCCATTTTGATTTCCATCAAAGGTTTGACAGAAGTCCAATAACCAAAAGACAAGTTTTCCCTCCTTTTTTTTGGTATTCTCGTTAATTTCTTCTACATCCTTTTTCCTGTCCTTATCAAACTTTGAATATTCCTACATAGCCAAATACTTGTCATTTTTTCAACATGTTGGAAATAAACCTTTAGAAATTGAAATCACTCGCTAAGAAAAATTCACCACGCAAATTGACTAGTTTTTGCTATGTTTCCGTAAATGACTACTTATGCATATCTAGTGACTTTTTATTAGGCTGCAAATTTTCATTAGCTGTACATATACAGGGGGGTCCAAAGTCCAATACTATTTTCTTCTGCAAATTACACAAAACAACATGACCTAACACAACCCCAAAATGGAATATGTAAGAAATTTTCGATATGCACATTTCTTTTAGTGAAGAAAATTAAATTAATATTGGCAAACTACATGCGATGCGAACCACCACCTTCTCCCTCAGAGTGGTTGCGCATTTGGATATTGCAAGTTGTGCTCCACTGCTGAGAAATTGTGACTGTCCAATTTCCAACAACTCTCAAAGGCCCATTCTTCTTTAGTTGTCGTTTTCATAGGGCAAAAAGTCCACGAGGGTTTTATAACTACAACTGACAAGCAGTTTGACCCTGCCGTTTGACATCATTGGATATCATCATATCATACTTTCTATTTCTAACTCCCGAACTTTTGACATCTAAGTTTGATAATCAGAGCCGTCCATACTATTGCTGATAATCAAAACCGCTCATATTATTACAAATTATCATATGAAGATCATGTCGGTAAAAATTCAATCTATTTGAATCAACTAAAATGATGATTCATTTTGAGGGTTGCTATGTACACCCGAATTTTCTCTTTGGACACCCTCAAATTTTTGGTGAGATATAATTACTTTTATATCCTTATATTTAATTACAATTAAGGGCTTAAATTTCATTGGAACGATTTTGTGCAGTGGTGGTTGGGGCTGGAAGCAGTGAAATTGGATGGTACCGATCAGGAGAGGCAGACGTAAACGTACACTCCTGCACGAATGAATCGATTTTGATTTAGGGTTCTATGAGTTTGAAGAAAGAGCAAAGAGCAAGTTAGGGATTTTAGAAAGGAGGGAGCCTAAGAGCATCTCCACCCATGTTGGGTGGATTGCCTTAGGTCTAAGGGCAATTTGAATGCCAACAAATTGCCTTTGTTGCTTCCACCCAACAAAGGCAATTTGGAGGACAATTTAGAGGGCAAGGATTGCATTTTGTTTATGTGTTAAATTTTTTCTTGTAGTGTTTAATTTTTTCTTGTAATATATTAAAAATATTGTGGTATTTATAGGAAAAAATAAAATTTAGGGTATTTTTCTGAAATTTTTTTTAAAAAATAATTACAAAGCAACCCAAAAAATAATTGCAGAACAGCCCTAAAAATTATAAAATTACCCCAAACCAGAATTACAAAACAAACCCAAAGAATAAAACAATTACAAAATGACCCCCCAAATCAACGGCCCAGATCTGCTCGGCAGATCAATCCAACGGCCCACAACCCTCGGCGCTAGTGCGTGCTGACGTCAGCACGCACTTACAATTTTTTTTTTTTTTTTAAAAAGCTCGGCTTGTCAGCTTTTGTCGGAGGTCCGCGGCCGAGTCCGCGATCTCGTCCACGTCCGATCGTCGACGTCGCCCGAGACGGAGAACTCGGACCCAGCCGATTCCGCGTCCGATTTGGCGCCGGTGGAGGCGCGCGAGTTCGATTCCGCGGGCAATCGACGGATTGCCCGTCCCATTTGCCACCCGCTGGAGATGCTCTAACGGTGCTGGTTCGGGAGTTGGCGCCGAGGACGATGCCACCGTCGTAGGTGACGCCGACAATGGTGGTGCCCATGCGCTGTTCTCCATTGAGATCCATGTCGGAAGCCACGGTCACCTGTACCCGCCCGCCCGCCCTTGATTATCATCCTTGAACAGATCTCCACGGTCTCCGCCGCTGCTCGACAGCATGTTTATGCAATTTGATCTGATGTCATAAGTGGAGATTGATGCTTCTACTACTGCTGCTGATGAAAACCAGACGATATAGATGAATCAACCTTGAAGAGACCAAAAATTGTTGAATAGATCGTTGAGTTTTTAGCACGAAGTGACAGAGAAGAAAGAACAGAGGGAACACAGTGATGCAAACTACTGGGTTTGATGATTTGGCTGTTTGGAGATTCTGATCAAAAGAAGTGTTAAAAAGAGAGTTTAGAAGCTAACATCTCAAAAGGAGTTGGAAAACGTGATGAGTTTGTGATCCGTGGAATTATTAAATAGAGTGCTTGACACAGTGGGGGTGTTGTGGACTTGGGAACAGAAAAGATAACACGCAGAGAGAGAGAAAAGAAGATTACATTTCCCAACCGACGAAATTAATTAACCATTCTAATTAACCATTCAATGGTCTTTTAATTAATTTTGCTCTTTGATTCATAATGTTATCAACAAGCTTTGTGAATTGGAACTTTTCTGGCAACTCGGGGTTGGCCATGGATGGAGTTGGGACACGGATGGATTAAGAAGTTTTTAAGGGTATATATGGAAAATTAAAACTAAATTTAGGTGTCCAAAGAAATTTCAAAAATTAATATGGGTGTCCAAAGAATCAAGGGTGTTCAAAGAATAAATCTGGGTGTACATAGCAGTGCAAATGGGCAGACTCAATTTTGAAAGGAAGGAAGGGTATGCGGACCCGAAGGAGAATATTTTGGGTTTCAATGTGGAAGCTTGTACTGTGTGGGCTTTAACCTCATAAGCCCAAATGAAAATATAAGGAGGCTCCTCGAGTTGTTTATCCATTGAAGAACCGTTATATACATCTAAATACATTAAACGGAAGGGGTTTGGGCGGTTAACAAATTGTGAAACATTCAAAAATACCAATATTGTCTCCGTTTTTAAAAAATAGAATAAATCTGTAAAATTATAAATTCACTAATAAATAAAATAAAAAGAAAATTTCATTATATTAAACAAAAACCCCACCATTACCATCCGAAAATCAACCCACCATGTTTAAAATGAAAATAGACAATATTGAAATGTAACGCGAAATGCCTGCGAAAGAAAAAAAAAGGCCTGTCTGAGGTGAGGCTAGTGATATCCTATGGTCATGTCTCTCTTGCTGTTAGTCGTTGCAGTTATGTATGCATAGGATTATATAAAATACTAAATAATACTACGTCCATGTTTAATTACACATGAAGCTGCGAAAACATTACCAACCTCAGAAGAGACATGTGGTTCTGTACAAATATCGTTACGCGAACGTAATGGGCGATAGAAACTGTAATAAGTAAGAGCAAGAAATTACTCTTTAAAAAGGCTTGGCGGACCAGTCCGCCTGGTGGAGTGTAGAATTTTCCGCTGAGGAGCTGCGTGGTCAACCCAACAACATTAATGACATTATTCCATATATAGGTGTATAGCAAGAATCTTCCAGGTTATTTCCCAAATTCATTTCGCATGCGCGTGAGTTGATAGGGGAAATACATTGTACATAGATTTTCCAGTTTTGGTTTTGATGTTAATTTTCTTTTTCAATTGTGGTTTCTGTGTTTCTCCTCTCTAGTGACTATATATAAATATCAGCCCTCATAACCAAGCTGCCAACAGATTTCAGGTCTCTCTTGGAGCACATCGATCACCAAATGCCGAAAGATATCACGCAGAATGCCACTGATCAGGAGCGAGTTTGTGATGATCAGCAGCTCAAGGACAAGAAACATTCGGCCTACAAGTTGCGGCGATTCGACTCCTTAGACATCGAGTCACGCAACTTACCGGACCATCCCGGCCATAGCTCCAAGGTCTCTATAAGCATTGTTCGACATCTTAACCATTTTCATTTATTGTTGCTCTTTTTTCTGTTTTGTTATGGATTACTGTTGATGCATGAGTTCTAAAAAGAGAGAAATCGGAACTTCAATAGACCAAACAGTCGTTAACCGTCTTTTTCTGAGTCAAGGCGTATTAATTTGCATTTTGCTTACTTATTTCTACAGGGTGCTGTGGAATGGTCGTTGTCGTTGATATTGGCCCTAGCATTTCAGAGCATTGGAGTAGTTTATGGAGACCTTGGAACGTCGCCTTTGTACGTGTTTTCGAGCACGTTCCCTAATGGCATCAAGCACAAGGATGACATTTTGGGTGTCCTTGCTTTGGTACTTTATACCATCACCGTGCTCCCTCTGGTTAAGTACGTCCTCATCGTCCTTCGTGCCACCGACAATGGTGACGGTAAGCTCTTCTAGACACTTAGCTCAACCGATGCTTTGCTAATTTATGTTGTAAGCATTTTGGTACATTTTACAATTTAAAAGAAATTTTTTGTTTTTTACAATGTTCACCTTTAATGTAATTCTGTTAGGGGGGACATTTGCACTATACTCTCTACTATGCCGATATGCCAAGCTTAGTTTGACTCCGAGTCAACAGGCAGAGGACCGTGATGTTTCAAATTTCGAGCTCGAATTGCCCAGCAGACGCCAAGAGAGGGCATCGAAGCTGAAATTGAAAATAGAGAGCAGCAACTTTGCGAAAATCTTCCTGCTCTTTGCCACATTGCTCGGCACTTCCATGGTGATTGGTGATGGCGTCCTAACTCCTTGCATCTCAGGTTAGTATATCTGAATTCGATATACTTGTAATAGTTAGTCTGATAACATAACATGGTAGTATAATATCTGAAAATGGACTACATTTTCGTTATAAACTACTGTGCAGAGAAATGTGCATCAATTGTCAGCTCCCCAAAATTAAATTCCATGTCTTACGCTGTCTTTGGATTGTAAGTACACTGCTTTGTTTCTTTGGACTTAGACCTGACAAATTATCATTTGCAAATTTCATTGCAGTTCTATCAGCTCTGGCAGGGATCAAAGGAGCTACACCTAAAATGACAGATGGTTTGCCACATGCCACATAATCTTACTACTAGTGATTGTTTCTAAAACAACTTGGATCATAACTCTACTTTGAACATGAATACAGGCTTTACGCCTTACTAGAACGATGATAGGTAATTAGTGTACACAGAATGGGCAACACTAACTCTGTTCCGTAATTGACTTGTCCTGTTTCTACAGATATGGTTGTTTGGTTATCAGTAGCCATCTTGATCTGCCTATTCATGGTTCAAAGATTTGGGACTGACAAAGTGGGATACAGTTTTGCACCAATACTTTGCATTTGGTTTGTGTTCATTGCCGGGATTGGCACCTACAATTTCTTCAAATTCGTTCCAACGGTTGTCAAAGCTGTAAATCCGAAATACATTGTGGATTACTTCATGAGGAACAAGAAAGAAGCTTGGATTTTCCTTGGCGGCGTAGTCTTATGCATTACTGGTTTGGATTTACTACTTCCCCTTGTTCAAGTTCCATGTTTATTTCCCTCATCCAAACGGAGGGTGGATATATGAACTTGGAAATGTTTAGTTTTAACAAAGTTGTTTTTCTTGGGAAAAATATTCAGGAACTGAAGCTTTGTTTGCTGATGTTGGCCACTTCACTGTTCGATCCATTCGAATAAGTACGTGCTTAGTTGTTTACCCAGCTATCGTGTTGGCATACGTTGGACAAGCTTCTTTTCTGCGCAAGCACAGCGATCTTGTTTTGGATACATTCTACAAGTCTACACCAGGTAGATCTTTCGCCATAACATTTGTAATTCCTTGCACCCTTGGAGAGTGACAAAATTTCCGGTTAAAATATGTCAAAACACATACAGGTCCTCTTTCAACCGAACTGTTATTGCTTTCTGCATTGCCATGAGTGAACATAGATATGCAATTGATGAGGGAATTTGTATGAATTCGGTTGCAGGACCTTTGTACTGGCCTATGTTTGTGGTGTCTGTATTGGCATCAACCATTGCTAGTCAGTCCATGATTTCAGGAACATTCTCTATAATCCAACAATCTCTGGCACTGGGGTGTTTCCCTCGTGTGAAGGTCGTGCACACATCGACCAAGTATGGTCGTGCACACATCGACCAAGTATGCAGGGCAAGTTTACATTCCTGAAATCAATTACATTCTCATGGTGGCTACTGTTGGGGTCACTCTGGCTTTTAGAACCACCACAAAGATTGGAAATGCTTTAGGTAAGCGTATTTTGTATCTGTCATTTAACCTGCCATGTCGGAGTCTAAATTGATCACCATAGTGATACTTATGCAGGTATAGCAGTGGTTTTTGTTATGGTACTTACATCTTCGTTTCTGGTGCTGATCATGATAATGATATGGAAAACTCACACACTTCTCATCATCTCATATGTTATTGTCATTGGAAGTATGGAGCTTGTGGACTTGAGTTCAGTCCTCTACAAATTCGAGCAAGGTGGATATCTTCCTCTCATCTTTGCGGCGCTACTGATGACTGTAATGTTAGTCTGGAATGACGTATATAGAAGAAAGTACTCCTATGAGATCACAAAATATCTCCTGGAAAGCTCAAGGAGATTGCTGCTGATACAAACTTGTGTCGTATTCCTGGCCTTGCGATGTTCTACTCCGAACTTGTTCATGGCATCCCACCAATCTTCAATCACTATGTGAACAATGTGCCTGCTTTGCACTCTGTCCTCGTCTTTGTCTCCATCAAATCGTTACCAGTAAGCAAGGTTCCAGTGGAAGAGCGCTTCCTTTTCCGTAAAGTAGAGCCTGAGGAGCTTTATGTGTACCGATGTGTAGCAAGGTATGGATACACCGATGCACGCAATGAGCAAGAAGTAGCTTTTGAGAGATTGATGGTAGAAAAATTGAAAGAGTTCATAAAGGATGAGTTTTTGCTATCCAAAAGAACTGTGCACAACAATGTGGAGGTGCTTGAAAATGAAGCAGAGATATCAAATGATCGGTTGAGTACCGAAAGAGCCAATGGAATGATAGAGATGCAATGGAGGCAGAGATCGAAGCAATAGACAAAGCTTGGGGCTCAGGGGTGGTTCACTTAATTGGTGAAAGTGAAGTGATAGCTGCCAAAGGAGCAGGTATATCAAAACGGATTCTGATTGATTATGCTTACAATTTCCTGAGGAGAAATTTGAGGCAGAGTGATGAGGTATTTGAGATTCCTCACAAGCGCATGCTCAAAGTGGGCATGACCTATGAGCTCTAGAATAACAAAAGAGTAGGTGATTTTCCTATGGTGTTGATCAAGATGTTTTTTGTAAAAAAATTTCTGATGGTTCATAATTCTACAAATGGAGGGTGATTTGGGAATGTTAATTACCAAAAACTCGAGTTTACAAAAAGTATAGAATCTAATATGGAAAACTAGCTACTTTATGGGAAATGAAATTGATTAGGAAGGACATTAGATGTATATATCATGTATCTTTAGGGAGATTGGTTAGTCCTTGCTCCTAACTTCGTTTAGTTAGATGAGTCATGGACAACGCAAACCCTGTAAACTGTATTCATCCTGCTACCCACCCTCAGTTATTGAGTCATGGACAATGTATTTTATAACTCATTCGCTAGTCTTTCTCTCCACTGGACGGTCCGGTAGAAAATTGCCATCTTGATCCAACGGCCATAAAGTCAAGTCTGGTAGAATTTTCTATCAGACCGTCTGGTGGAGAGAAAAGTCGCTCCTGAGCTATTTCATCAGATGTTTCTGATTTCTTCTTGCGTATTGCGTATGGGCGGGGTACTCTTATTCCTTGCTCTTGGACTCTGTTTTAAGCCGGTTTAAACGAGGTCCGGTAGCCTAATGTTTGAGTTGGCAATTTGTGAAGGCTCACAATGAATATTGAGCATTTTGGTCTAAGGGATCAAATGGACAGTTGCTCCCATTTGGGATTTTACAGGGTTTCATACCTGCATTGAATGCCAATATTACCTAACTGGGGGGGCCAGGAAAAAAAAACACAAACAAGAAACTCGTGATATTTGCATATACAAAATAACTCTCCCACACTACAACTTTGCATAGCTTCTTCAATCTCTAAACTACAAAATCCCTAATTAAACAAGATGATAATAACTGATTAAGAAAATTGATTAAGAAATTAAGATTGCACTCCTACAAGTCAGCATCGTCCAGATCAATCAATGTTGGATCAGTCCCTGTAATTAAATTCACGTGGATTGTGGCTATCGAATAATAATGATGGCTGATTTAGACGCCGGGGACATGGTAGTACTTCCCTCTACAGGTGCACCTGTAGACAACCGGGCACGACTCCGAAATGGAGCACTTGAAACTTACCATCACTCTTTTGCACGGAAAACATGGTCCGCAAGCACGCGAACAATCCGGCAACGTGGACCCCGTCGGATATAGTCCGACGAGTTCTCCTTCCTTTGCTCCTCCTCCTCCTCCCTATATACACATTGAGTTAAAGCAACCCAAATTAAACATATTCAGCAGATAAAATGTACATGTCACTTATGGAAAAAACAAAACATATAGGGAGACAAACAAACGAACCTCAAGGTACGTTCTAGCGTTATCTTTGTTACCGGTAACGACTTGCCTTTCATGGTTTACTGAAATATCAAGGAAGACAAATTAGTCGAAAAGAAAACAAAGTAGTATTACTAGTCACGAAAACAATAATGCCGATAGATCAATTGGTCATATATATAGCTAGAGGAGGGATGAAGAAACATACAAGGGACGTGAGGGCTCATACGTAGGCTTCTGCCTAGCATCATAGACATGAAGAAGATCACAAGGAGCAAACTTGTGTGGGCTCCAAGACGGAACAAGTTCCTCATACTTCGCGTGAATGTAGGCGTAACAAGCGCTTAAATTCTGAGAAACTTGAAGGATATATTTCAGTAGATAGGAAGGGGAAAAATGCAATAGCTGAAGAGAGAAAGCTATGAAAAGGGTTTTGGCGTGTAAAAAATATGTTGGAGATATTAATATGGTCCCAAATATATTGGGGAAGAAATCGTTTGTTTTATCAATAAATGTAGGGGGAAGTACATGTCTGTTGCACTTCACATGATCCTCGGCCATGTTTTCAAGTAGGGATCACATGTTTTGGCAATTTGAACATAAAGTTTCAGATTTTTCACATTAATGAACAAACTAGTTTGAATTTGAAGTACAAAAGATTTGAAACCTGAACAGTACACATGCTTCAAAACTTGCCCTAGCAGACTGGGGCAGGATAATAATATAGAGGTACTTTAATTTATTAAAAATATGGAGCCGCTAAGGGTGTTTGAAGTTCAGTCGGTTAATTTTGAAGTCTTGATGACAGTTAATCTTGACAAGAAGATCAATAATTGCCACATCATTTGGTATGATATCGAAAACCTAAACAAAGCAAATGAGTGGAAATGAAATAAAATGATGGTGTTGTCCTTTTTTGAATACTTTGTCAGCATTTCCAAATATGGGAAATGAATTTTTATTTTCCAGCTCGATGGGAAAGACATGAAAACAGATTTCTCGTGATTTCCTTCCACGTATGCAGAGTCATTGTGAAAGATTGATTTGTTGACTCATCATTGTTCTTTCCTCCATACCCATAGGTTAATTTATACGTAAAACGAAGGGGAATGCAACACACATAAACGAACGTGTATTACACAAGAAGCACTGCGGGTATAGAGAGATCAATGTTTGGTGCAGAAATGGCAATCCTGCTTTTTTACTTGGTGAAACTTGGTACCAACATAAACCAGCTTTTACATTTCTATTCAATGGCAGGATAAAGTTGCATGTGTCGATCATAAAGGTAAAAACTAAGCCTCCCCTTGTTAGAGGAACCAAATTCACACCACTATCACAACAGTGTATAAGAATCGAACTTAAGAAACATGATTTGTACATATATGAAAATCAAACCCATACAGTAGGGTGGAGCCACATTTTCAACAACACACGACGATCGGCTTCCTCCTGCTATGCAAGATATAACGCGAGTAGAGAAAGAATAATTACTACTGACCACCTATCATAACCACTGGAGTTAGCCCAATGGTAAGGTCATACGTAGGGACAGGGTGATGGATAAGAGTAGGGTAAGTTCAACATTCAAATTTCAAAGCCGCCTTCAAAACCCGCTTATATGAAAGAACAAAAGATAGCAAACAACAGTTTCACATAGATAGTGTAAGTTTACGTCTATAAAAATATTTAACCTTCCAAAAAATCTCTGCCAAATCCGCAGTTTTACCCCAGCAAGTCCCTAACCAAAAGCAAGTCCCGAAACCTATGCTAAGTTTGACAAATCACAAACAGAAATCATCTGCGACAAATAACAGGCAATTTACAAAAGGTTACAAAATATAAGAGCCCTCATATTCAATTAAAAAGATGGGAGATCTAGATGTATTAGGCTCAATAATGTACAAAGAAACAAGATCACCTACCGAAAACATACAACTAGATATGCAAGATTCTTTGTGTAAGAACTGTGTCGGAAAGGAAACCCCCAAAATGACTTACCAAGCAGGGGAAGCTTTAAGCATTACATAATCATAGGCAGCTTTTCTTGACAAAAAAGGTGATCAGTAAAATGGATTTCAATCTAGATATGCATGCGCCATGGGTAAAACAAACTCATATACATAGCCCATCTTCAAGAGCTCCTGTTCAACTACATGTTAGCATAACGGTCAGAAGAGCAAAACTCAAGAACCTGCATCTGGTGGGGCAAGACTAACTTGATTGAACAATGGGATCTGAATCAACTTTATCTTCTGCAGGTGGAGCAGAATTTTCTCTATCTGTTGATACTTGGGAGGAGTCCTTTTGAGCACTTGAAGCAGGAACAGACTTTGTTTGATCTGCTGCTGCTGGGACAGAGTCCATTGGATCAGCTGCTGGTGTTGAAGTTTGAGTATTTTTCTGGATATTTGTTTCAGCACTTTCATATTCAGAAATGAGATCCATGAATTCATTCAGCAATCGCTGTACTTTTCTATTCGAAGCCATTGCTGGAAGAATATCTTCTTGTAAGAGTTTATGTTTCCTGATTCCCTGCAACAGCAGAAACACAACCGGATAACATAAGTAGCCCATAGAGACAGACTTCTCAAGGCTACAAAAAATATACAGCGAAGAATGGCAAGAGTTCATGTTATGGTATGTTACACAATACAGTTGAAAACAAAAAGTAACTGGATTGAAATCATAATAACAAAAGACAACTAAAGAGCTGTATAGAAAGGCTTACAAGCACACAAGGATCCCATGCCAAGGTCTTTGAATTTATAGGTGTATCTTCCACCATCCCGGTAGGAGGTCCAAGGAAGCTCTCACAGACTTCTCGTAAACGAGACTCATCTGCCTCTCTGAAATCAGTAAAAGCATAAAGTTAAACCATATATGGCTACAGATACTGAAAGTATTATGAATCAAAGTTTAAGGATGACCAAGATCATGCATCATAAATAAGAGTGAAAAGACACGTTTATCTAGAATTAGATAAATAATTAAGCACTTTCAGACCACTGCCACCACAACAGTATAAATTCTGAGATACAGTATAAATTCTATAAATTAATAGTATCGGGATCACTAAATTGGGAGATTGTATCCCCACCCATCATTTATCCCAATACACCCAACTTTCTCAAAAAACCCATCATCTATTTTAGTTAATTTGAATTTTCTCCTTGCACCTATTTTATGTTCCATAAAAGTTCTTAATCAAATATTGAACTTGTTTTACGCACCCATCACTAATCTAACTTATGCAAATTAATTTAACAATACAAATTAACAAGAAAATTAAGAACAAGATGGATTTACTTCCTTTGATTCATGAATGCGACATGAAAAGGCATCAAACTAGCAAGAAGTAATAGGAAAAACACAAAACAACCCATCACCGAAAAATTCAAAAACTAGTTCATGATAATTCACAAGATATGAAACCAACACACTTTGCAAGTTCCACTGTGGTGGTGGTAACATCACAAGATATGAGGTACGAACTTGAAGAAAAAGTAGACAAAGGGTTGTGTCGGAGATGTTGGGTGTGGTGAGAAAATGCCTCTTTAATCTTACATCTTTTGGTCTTTAAGAGTAATTTTGCACAAGGATAAAATAGTAATTTATTAAATAATATTAGTGATGGGTGTGGCAAGATAAATGTTGGGTGTGAATAAAAATTCCCCACTAAATTTTTTTCACTTAGCAAGATATTAATTTATGAAGAGATATGAAAACAGAGGTCTACAAACGGTAAGAATTGACTTGTACTCCAAAAGACCTGTACTCTTGAATTTTCCCGATGTAAACAATACCAGTACAGTGGTTTTGAGCATAGATGATATCATTTACAACATGGCAGGGCATTCTCAAAATGAAGCTGAAGTTGATGAGAACCTTTCAAATCAGTGTCGCACAAGGAAGCACTCCAAGCATCAATGACACTCGAAATTTCTTGTTACAGTACGAGAAAACTCCAGAATTTTTGGGCGCATTACAAACAATTAAAGATGAAATTTAGCTGGAAACTTCAACAAAGACTAACTATTATTAATTCCTATTTTGAGAGAACATCACAGTTAATTTATTCCCTTTAGTTAATTATTAAGTTATAAAATATTTGGAACCTATGCAATACAAAGGACCCAATATGAAATATATTATTTTATAAATTTATCGAAATTATTAACTTTACCTTTGTTCGAATCGGGACAGGACATTTTATTATTTAAAAGAGATTATTATTCTTTCGAGTATTAAATTATAGAGTTTATACTGTACTTGTCAAATCTGTAATCAAATTGCATACCTTATGTTTTCTTCTGTGTAATATATAAATGAATCAAATGAAGGATAAAAGATGATTTTGCAGCTAATAAAGGACCAGTATATATGTAGAGTAAAAGAAAAGCACCACCAAGGTACATTATATATAATAATAGAAGAGTTTACGATATTGATAGGAACATATGTGCGAATAGCACAACTGAGAGAAAAGCAGGACCCAAAGAGGAGCAGCAAGATTGCAAGGACATGGAGGTCTTACTATATGTACTACCACATGCAAAAGGGAGAGGGAAATAAGTACCTTGCAAGGAAGCGTATGTATGATAGAAGGCACTGGCGATACTCTTTGGGGGATTTTAAAGCTAGTGAAGAAGCCAACTGAGCTTCCAAATGAGCACGTGTCTGCACTCCATCATCAGTCACCCTACAAGAAAATACAATCAGATCCATCCCACGTGCAAGATGATAAAATTGGAATATTAGGTCAGTACATAAAATCATAATCTCAACAAATTCCTTAACTTTTAGCACAAACCTGCTCCAACCTGGCTTCCTGGCCAAATATTTCCTAACATCAACCTGCAAAGCAGCCAGTTCACCATTCTGTGTTGAGCCTGAATGCCAGGAGCTTGCAAAATTTGAGCCAGGAAAGCAGTCATCTGCAACCCTAAGCCAACACATCAGGCCCATGTCAAACAGGAAGGCATGGCGAGTGGCGAGAACAACAAGAGGAGAACCAGATCTTGATAGCTTTGCTGATATAACTTTGATCACGCCTGAAAAGCATGGATAAAAAGAGGAAAATTAACGAGAAAACAAAACCAAAAGCCACAAATGGTGAGGATGTGCAATGTGGTAAGACAATCAGATATTCCACCAACTAGAGATCAAATAGGACATTCCATTTGTCAAAAAAACAAGTGCAATTTGTACCTGCATCTTTTGCTGACGTGTTTGGGTTTGAACCAAGCAGAGATGCCAAAGAGTCATGAAGGACACAATTCCGCGTGAATAAATCCCACACATAGAATGATCCTTTTCTTGTGACCAAGAACAACTTCCAGGACTCATCACAGTCTATAAATATCGCTGCAGATCCGACCATCATAGTTGGCATAGCACGTCTGCCACACTTTGTGTAAACCTACTCAAGGAAACAGAACAGTTGTTTGGTTCAGTATATTGAACCACTTGCAAGCTTAATGGGAATATTTGTGCGCCTGCATATAACTATAACAAACATAAATGACAAGTCAGATGCACCAAGGCCTGACAGTTTTCAACTTAAAAGATAATAAAAAGCACGAGCACCTGGGGCACATTATGTGCTGCCACGGATTGAAGCATATAGTGCCTAAAATACAGCTCTACATTTCGTATGTTGTATCTCTATCTGTTTTCTTCATTTTTCTTGGTCTCTGTGTGTGCTGTTATTCTAGGTACTCAGCTAGTATTACAAGATATTTTGGATGGAGGATGGTTAGTTAATCTCCAAACACTGGCTGAAAGACCTTTCAAAGGAAGGTAAAATGCAAATATGTGATTCAAACAACAAAAAGACTTCAACGCAGGCAAGGAGAGCCCTGGTTATTTATTGCAAGGGCTTCTAGTGAAGTGAACTTCCAATTACTCAAAATACTTTTGTGGTATCACCGAAACAGCCAATGATAGATAGCCGTGGAGGTGCTTTAGGAGATTGAATAAGGTTGAGACAGTAAAAAGTTAGAATTTGTAATTGTAAGAAAAGAGATCTTGTCCCTTATCAATTACTGCATTAATTGAACAATTATGCAAGTCTACTTTATAAAAAATACAAGAATTGTCTGCAAACAAGAGTGGATATAGAATGAGTACAAGCCGAAACACAAGATGGTGTTTTCCCCCTAAAAATATGGAAACATGCATGCCTGAATAGTTAAAATTACAGAAAGGTCCCATTTGAAGATGAAGTACGAATGGACTTTCTTTCAAAACAAACAGAAACTAGGAAAACATAGAACATCTAAAAAATGTAATACGCGACTGTTATTGGAAGAGCAAGTGTCTGTCGTTTTATTAATATTAAGGTGAAGAACAGTTCTAACGCCTAAAAACTATCGTACATAACATAACTAAATCACAGACATCCAGATGAGAGTACCATACACATTTGTCAATATTCTCGGCTAGAGTTTCAATAATATCGTTATACATTATTACCATAAAGGATTGTAATGTCAGGCTCACAAAGTGTGAGTCAACGCATAGTAGAAAGAGGTGAATATATCAATTCCCTTCTTTGTTTTCCTTTTTTTTTGTTGTTGAAGATCTCTGTAATGGTCATAACTAGAAAGTATTCTTACAGCAGAGTCATGCTACACAAGACTAAAACTTTTGGAATAAAACTTTGTTGTCCTTTGAGCATTAAGACTAAGCTCTAATCCAATCTGGAACCTATCAGTAAATAAACCATCCTCATTTTATTTTGCTTTTTTAACCTTCATTAGTTAAATTCTATGTCTTCTCTTCTCTCCCTTGAAGAAACCATAAATCTAACCAAGACCTTAAGCCAGTCAATGGTGGCAAATATTTGTGTGGATTTGGGCAGGTGGCTTTAATGAAGAGAATGCTAACTTCTGAACTTATTATCTAGTTTAACATCTATTTTTTAGAGACAATGATTAAAAATCAAATGCTTTAAAGAAAATAGAGTCATGGCTTCAAGGGCAATACACAAAATAAGACTTCTTAGAAAGAACAGGTTAGCATCAGAACACCACAACAACGTTTTCAGTTGATGTCTAAGTGACTGGTGATTCACTTTAAATGAGAAGAGCAACCAGCAAGGAAAGAAATTGAAAATCGTTATGCACAATTTTGAACTGGTATGTAGACAACTGTGAAACAGATGTATACAATTACCTGAATGCATCCATCTTCACATCCAACAGCCCAGAAATTTGGATTTCCAGCTAAGACGGTGACTTTCCCAGCTATCCTATCAGACCAAAGAGTCTGTAACCCTCTTGTGCAAGTAATTTCAGTTTCCTTCATGATAAACGTATTTCCCAAGCCAACAATGTCGTTTGCAGCTTGTTCCCGGAGTCGAGCTTCCAAGCAGATTGGTAAACTATCTTCCCCTTCTTTTGTGTCAAACACCCTAATTGAAAGATTGGAACAAGAAGCACCTAAAGAACTAGAAGCCTTCACGTTCCCTGAATGTTCCACGGTTATGCTTTCATCTATTCCTGTGGAGGCAGGAACCTTCTCAATAACCAGGCTTTTGGTAATCATAGCTCTAGCAGTGACCCCAGGTCCCTCCTTTATTTCAGTGCTTCTGACAAGTGGTCCTCTCACAGAAGTTTCTCTAATGCTACTGTCAGCAGCAACTAACCCATTATCATCGTTCTTTTTATCAGAAGGCATAGCAGGGAAGTCAACTGCCTGGGACTGAGCCCCGACAGATATATTTTCCTGCTGGAGAGGCATTCCAACTGGTTCTGGAATAATCCTCTTTCTACCATCAGGGCGCCTATATTCCCTCT
This sequence comes from Spiraea crenata, assembly GCA_033992175.1. Taxonomy (NCBI): domain Eukaryota; kingdom Viridiplantae; phylum Streptophyta; class Magnoliopsida; order Rosales; family Rosaceae; genus Spiraea; species Spiraea crenata. The sequence goes on along the minus strand of JAVBHV010000014.1, from coordinate 7,088,340 downwards.
GTTTCACAGGACTAGAAATTCTGGCAGGCATGGAAACTTTATTTAAAGAATCAGCAGAAGTTTTGGTTGCAACTCCAGCATCAGCAGCAGGTTTTACGACTGCCTGGTTTTTCTGAACATCCAGAACCACTTTTTTGCTTGGGGCTTGCTTAGCAGAGGCTGCTTCAAGCAACAACTGTGCTGGGCTTTCTGCTAAGTTTGCTTGCCTACCTCGAACATCACCATAACGGTTTCTCTTCAAATCATCCAGTTCAGAATCACTTATACGATTCCCAAGTTCTTTCACCTCAAAATGGAAGGTAGCCACTGAACCATCCAAAGAGCATGCAAAAAGTGAATAACCATCAGGGCTCCTGTTTCCATGAGAACAAAAAAACATTAGAGACAGGAGTAAACAGTCATAAAAAAGCTAAATGGTAAAATTTTTGTGTGGAAATGGCGACCATACCAGGATAAATCTACAACACTCTGAGTAAAGAAATGCTTTGCTACGAAGAGAGGTCGGGGGCTTGCAGTCGTCCATACAGTTATAGTTCGGTCCTGACTCCCAATAGCAATGACATTATAAGGTTGAGGTTCTTTCTCTTTCCCTCCTGTCTTTGAAGCCCCATTAGTCCACCCCACAGGTGCAGCTTTTTCCTGAGCATTGGAAATACTCCTCTTGAACATTGAATGGTTAAACTTCACCACGATCACTGGGGCATTATGCCCTAAGAAGTCAAATGTAGCAGACCACTCCCCTCTCTCTAGGACAGGCGCAGAATGCCTTGGTTTCTGAAACCCATGAGTGGTAGTAATGAAATGGCCACATGGGGACCATCCCAGCCGCCTGAAAAAGGTAGATCCCAGCTGAAGCAAGAAACAACCGTTAATAAATGGATGATGTTGTAACTCATATAAAAGACAGAGTTCATTGACACAAGCGACATACTGATTTCGCCCAATGGCCATCTGTTCTGTGAGCAAGACTCCAGTCGCTTGTTCGCCAAATAATTACAGTCTTATCATCTGATTGGCTTGCTATGAAGGAGCCAATTGGATCCCACGTAACTCCTTTAACCAGGCTAGAGTGACCCCTAAGGACAGCAGTGCAAATACCACTGCTCATATTCCAGATGTGTATAGTGTTATCTAAACTTCCACTGGCCAATGTTGAGTCATCTGGAGACCAATTAAGATCCACCTACTTTAAGCATGGAAAAACAGCACCTCTGTCAGAGAATACCCAATAAGAATGATAGCATGTAGGTAGGAGAATCTGAGCAAAATGTAAAGCACAACTAAACCATTTCCATATTTTCTTTTGGAAAGGGTAGCTGTTGGAAAGAAACCATAGGATGAAGGAACAAAAATCAGGTGATCTAGTGAACCAAATAGTAAAACCAATTCCATTACCACATCTGCAGTATGCCCTCTCAAAGTCAATGCCACTTTCCAATTCTCAACATCAGGTGGCTCTCCACTGCCAAACTCAGTGGTTCCTGAACCAGGCTTCCTCTCATGAATTAGAATTACTTGATCATCAGATCCTGATGCAACATACCGACCATGCTTAGCCCACCTAACACAGTTCACAGAACCAAAATGATCACGCAGAGTTGCAAGTAGCCTCTGTGATGATTCTTCATTGTCCAAATCCCTGCCGAGGGATTTCATATTCCATACTCGCACCTGCAATTGGTAAAGTAGGGAGGAAGAAATCAATTCCATGCCATGCAACTTAATGCAACTTTGTTACCACAATAAGTATGAATGTGACTATGAATAGGTGTGCACAATCAAAGATATTCTTCCTGTCAGTACGGTTATGCCTCAGTTCAAACTTCGATGACCATTGTAAAATATGATTTAATGGCATAATCTATGCATAGCATGCCCTTCAAATTATGAAGGTAAATGGTGGATCCCCTTTCATGTACTTGCAACGAGCTTTTCCTATCCATTCATTTATCAAAAATTATTTTCAGTGAATTGTATTCCTAAAATATAATAACTAGAAATAATGACATTATTTACGTCAATTTGAAAGAAAAAGTTTATTTCTGACTATTAAATTTTAAAGAAAAAGTATATTGCAACAAATAGCTTCGTGGTCTAGGTAGTAAAGCAAGTAGCAACTTCCAGTAGTGAGGATACATGTCACACTAGTTACATAGACAAGCTATCCCATACATCAGATTCTACCTCAAGAGATTCATGTTTTTCAACGAATTACATTTAAATTGCAAATTTAAAGAAATATGAAACACCAGAGAGGCCAAGAAGCTTTTCCTTAACTGTGTTGCATGGATACTTCAAAATAAATAGATATGTCGATAATAGATACTCTGATACACACCCGACAGATATGTATCCTATACTTCGAATCCGTATCCATTGACTACTAGGAAACTGACTTCTGGATACTCATAAACAACACGCCTATACTCCATACAATGACTTTTTCACAATATCTTTTTAAGAAGTTGGATTTTTCAATATAAGAACTCATAAGTCAGTATACAAAAAAACCAATACTTCAGTAAAAGAAAACAAGCTACTTACTGCAGTGAAATAACCATTAATTAAGGGAAACATCGCGTGATTTAGACAAAAACCAATGGTTTTGTTAGGTATTTGAAATCCACCCCATTACAAACTGTGCATTAGATTATCAGAAAACATTGATACTTTTATAGTCTCATTGCACAATTTCAAATATGAACTTGCATACCTTCTAAACTCGCAATCCAAACACAAAATTAGACACAAATTTCAACCTACTTCCATCGGATTCTCCACCAACAAAGCAGGAGATATATAATATATAAGATTCCTAAAACAATCTGAAGGGCTGTTTTAGAATTGGAATGGTCCATCTGCTTCTTATATTCCCAATCAAACAGAACAATAGCGACGAGAAACAATATACCACTTGCCGAGAAAACTTACAAAATTCCAACAAAGAGTGCAGGTATCCGAGCCCAATATTACGGAGAGACAAAACAAAACACAATGGAGTTCTCTCAAATTCCTAGCGTCCTAACCAAGCAAACAGAGTGCAAATGAAGAGAAAAATCGCACCTTGTGGTCACCCCCACCAGTGGCGAGCCGAAGTCCACCAGGCTGAACATCAATGGAGAATATTTGCATTCCCTCATGCCTAATCCAACTGGGCTTCTCTGCAATCATCTCAACTCCGCAATTCCGAAACCTGAAATACACTTTACAAGAGCCAAATTCGGAATTCTGAATCGACAAAAAAATGAAGCCCCATTTGGAAAAACCTAGCTTCGAGCTCGAATTCTGAGTATCTGACCTCAAAACTCATGAAACCAAGAACACCATTCACAACAGATCGATTAAACAACGGAACCCATGAACCTTTGATTACAGAATCGCACAATCACCGCAAGAAAGGAAAAAGAACCAGAAAATTCAATCCCATTTGAGAAAAAAAATAAATTATAAAGAGAGTGGTGGGAGAATTGAAAACCCTAAATCAAAAGTTCTAGAAGAAAGTGATTGCTTACCTTTAAGTGCAAGTAGAGCCTGGAGTTTGACAGAAATTGAAGCGGAAGGTTCTAATGTTAAAGAGGTTTGTGAGGTTGGGAGAGTGAGAAACAAGTACGTTCTGTCTGAGGCGACGCTCTTTCTGTCTGTGTGACAGTCGGCCCGCTTAGTGGAGAGGCGCGCTTCAGATGTGGGGAGTAAAGTTGACGGTGAAAATAAAGAGCACACATAAGGTTAAAAAAGGGTGCATTTTTGCTCATGGTGAGGCTTACCACACAGCCTAAAAACATGACACGTGTAAAAAAGTCTATGTTAAAAATAAGATGCTTTTCCAAAATAGTCCTATGAAATAAAGTAATTGACAAAGAAGATTAACTAATCCCGATGGGGGTTAACCAAAGGTCATCTGATGCCTAAATCAGAAAGGGATTATGAAGTCTTAGGAATGCTTAGAGGAATGGAGGAATATTCATTTGGCCTGTCCATATCGGCGCATTCAATGGTGATGAATGCACTTAATGACGATTAAATGCGTTGTATGGTAAGCAAAGACATTCAATGGTGAGTGGCATGCGTAGATAAGCGATCATCGGGAAGTTGGCTTGCCTGCATGCATGCCAGCATACCAGCGTGGTGCTGGCTGACCTGCACATCTAAGGCATGGACGCGAAGATGGGCTGTTTGGTTTGTTTGATAGTGGGTTTGGAATGCACTTGTTTTCTGTGGCCTGTTAGACGTGATTTAGTGATTCCTTAACCATCAAGGGCAATATTGTCCATTCTAAGCTTATGTCCGCATGTCACACTTTAATTGGCTGAGATTATTTTGGGTTCCCCCACATCTCCCTATGTTGATTTTAGCTCCAAGTTGGTGTTGAAAAAGTCTTGTAGGAACTTATTTCGCTGCCTTGATCATTCTTCTTTCGAATTCCCGAAGAAGGAGATTGAGCCGAAACATTTCAAGAAAGGGGATGCCGCTTGAGTGGCGGTGCAGAGTTGTTGTTGCGATGCCTACATCGCATGGCAGGAAGGCAACATGGAGCCTGTGATATGGGGCTTGACTTGGCTAGCAGGGCTGTTAGGTACTGTCCAACTTCTATGATATGCTGTTCACTAGGTGCGGCTTGATTTGACTTTATGGTTGGCCCTAGTTGACTCCGTTGCAGGGCTACTACTAGGCTTTCGATCGGCTCATCTTGACTAGCTATGCTGTAAGGGCAGCTGAGTTGCTTTGGGCTGACATGGTCTCTCTCTCTCTCTCTCTCTCTCTCTCTCTCTCTCTCTCTCTCTCTCTCTCTCTCTCTCTCTCTCTCTCTCTCTCTCTCTCTCTCTTGCAAGTTTTAAGTTTGGTCTCCATTATTTGATGTTGACTCGTGACTCGTGATCTACTATGACATCTCAAAGGAAATCTTCTAATGGCTCCCGTGTAGAGATCAGCATGTAAGTGTTTGCACGTAAGCTTTGGTAGGCCTGATATTTTTCAACACAATTGACTTCATGTCTTTGCCTGAGAGCACTTCCATCCATGTAGGCGCAGGCGTAGGCAAGCTGCAGGCAATGAATAGTGCTCACCTGAGCCTTCTGTCGAAAAAACAGCTTCCACCCATGTAGGCGTAGGCGTAGGTGCAGGCGATCAATATTTTTTGTTGTAAAAAACATGTATAATAATTTTCCATGCCTTGCTTGGATTTTAATAAATCTTCCATTTTATTGTTAAATAAATTTGATTTAAATTTAATATTGAACATTACATACTAATAATTCTTCAAATAAAATAAAAACATCAAAATTGAATATTACATACTAATAATTATCATAAAAAACATGTAGAATTATCAAATGTTAATTTTTTATTTGTGCTTAAAATTTAATATTACATACTTAAAAAAATTTGATATAAAAAAATTGTGATTTTTTTATGGAAAAAAAAAATGTTGATTTTTAATAAAAAAATAAAAAAATGTTGTTTTTTAGTGTTCGGCAGCCACTACCGAACACCCATTTCAGCCCAACAAGGCCGTTCGGCCTCCCCGTCCGAACACGGAAGCCCCTTACTCGCCCCCATGGGTGCGCCAACTGCACGCACCAGTCATAAAAAAAAAGATTAGTGCGTCGTGACGTTAGCCGGGGCCCACAACCCACTATCGCCTGCAGGTGCGGGCGCGGGCGTCGCCCGCCTACCAAGGAATAAAATTTCGGTTTCGATGGACATTTCGATAGCCAAAATTATGGAAATTTCGATGGAAATTTCGGTATATTTCGGTATAAATTGATAGTTTCGGACCTCTAAAATTATGAAAATTTCGATGTTTCGATGGAAATTTTGTTCCTTGTCGCCTACAGCTCCGCCCACCAAGCTCTCGCCCTCCTCTCGCCTTTGCCCAAATTCGCCGCTGAAGGATGAACAGGGCTGGCCGAAGGCCAGCCCTCGCCTACGCCTGCAGTTTAGCCTTCCCGGTCGAAGTGCTCTGACATCTCAAGGGTGATGAAACGGTTCGCCAAGCAGGTCTCAGTATTTTTCTACCTTTGTGGAGGTATTGTATATGCGTTTTATTACACAAGTATATTGCGTGCACCAATTTTTTTGGAAAATTTATATGTGCAAACAGGTTCATGATGCATGTGTACGTCAAATTAGTTGGCTATAGAGGTTAAGGGCTCATTTGGTGGCAAATCCTTAGCAAGCCATCATGGTTATTACCAAGTAGATCCCAACCGAGTTTTACCGAATCAGAGTATTGGTTGTCGTAAATTCCTGTATATAGTAATGGTTTCGAAGATTTCTTCATTCTGGTAACGATTTGGTTTCGATAACTGGGTTTCTGTTTCAGTTACCATAATTAAGGAATCCACCCCTAATGGTTTAATATTATGAGAATGAATACAATTCTCTCGACCTTCAATTCTCTTCATCTTTCACTCTTTCTCACTTATTTTATAATTAGTATCAGGCGCGTGCCAGTTTGCCTTTATAATGTTTTATTTTTTTTATTTGACACATTTGAATAATTAAATTATCATTACTTAAGAGATGACTTACATTTCATTTATTATTGGCTTTTTGGAAACATTTAACGTAACAAGCATCTTAGCACGCGCCCCGCGAGCGCCGATCTGCCTTATTCATTGTTATATATGTTGCATGATTTGCAAAACAAAATAAATACAATCTTTGATATTGTTATTTGACATATTTAAATTACTAAATTAGCCTTACCTAAGAAATGCATTACCTACTTTTTATTCATTTATTACATTTTGGGAATACTTAGCATCTTAGAACGCACGCGTGTGTGCCAATCTGCTTTTTTAGTTGTTATACATGTGGCCCGTATAACAACCTTCACAAGGGAATGCAAAATATGTGTGCAAAAGAAATCAACCATGAAATACAGTAAACACCTTATGTAATGTACAAATTTGTAGGGGTTTCTACAAAGATTTAAAGCTAAAACTGAAACTTTGAATGAGATTCTCAAAGTTAGGGTGTTAACACCTGTCAGTAGCCTTTGTAGTTGTACTTCATCGTTGAAGCACCAAACTCCAATCAAAATAGTTAATTCTAAAATGGTAATTGGTAATAGTCACTTTTATCCGTCAGTAACCTTTGTAGTTCTCCTCACGTGCCAGTGCACTTTTGCTGCACACATATGAGCAGTGCATTGGATCGTAGCAGATTGGGTCTCTTTACTACTACAGTTTGGCCTATTAGAAGACAACATTATTGACAAGAAGAAATAAAAAAATAACTAAGGTAAAGTAACAACTGATGTAGGGAAAAGAGTTCGGACTTACTTCATGCAGCTCCCCGAGCTACTCGAGTTGCTTCGACAGCCAGGCCGCATGAACGTGTGGGGCACGGTATGATGGTGTGTCATTGTAAAAAGAAGTCAGTGCCATGCAGCAGCTCGGGTTTTTATATGCTAACAATCGAGAATATGTGCTAGGCACTATAACATGAACAAATATAGGCACGAACGTTATATGTATGATTAATTAACTGATTATGTACAAATGAGACATATATCAAATTTAATTCTATTTGCGGGGGGACCAGGTACTTGGAGTGTGAAGTGTTTTGGGACCTTCACCGTAGATCAGGTCTTCCCGACCCACACTCATTACTAAGGAGCTCACACTTGGTGACCCTCCATTTTGCAGCAATTCTGTATCCGCTGGTCGAGGGGGTCCATGGTAATAAGTCAATCACAGATGGAGTTTGCTTACAACAATGGAGGATTACCTATTGGAATGATCTGTAGATGCCTTGTTCGGTTACTTAATGTTGGAATATATGTAGTAATTTCTGATTATATAACTACTCAAAACACCATGGACGCAATCTCAATTAAAGCATGAAAGTAATAAAGTTGAAAGGAATAATAGTATCTGGCCTGTGAACCAAAGAGAGGCGCGTTGTCGCTGCCCTAAAGCCGTAGACGCCTTCCTACGTGCAGGTTATGGCAGTGCCTACAACTCCAAGATACAACCCAAAGCCTCACAGGATGTCTGATCCGTCCAGCACGTCAACGGCAGACGAGTTTGCCAAGCGTTTATCGATTGCCCAAGATTATCAGAAAGCTTTGATGAAGAAGGAGTAGTTTTTGGTTTTGAAGAGAAGGGAATGAAGGATGATACACCGTTGTTTCAAACATCGGGTTTTATAAATCTGTTTTGAAACTGTTAGTAAGGGATGTGACTTTTGGGTTTTAAACTCAGGGGTTATTTCCCTTAAATAATATTGAAATAATAAAATAAATATAAGTTTGAATCTTAAATAAATAAATAACCAACACCTAATCCACTGTCATGGACCAAATTACTTCATTATCCAATCACTTCCAGCCCAAAGGACCACTCGAGGCCGGAACGTGCCTATGCTGCCGGTATTTAACCAATTTTACATGGGCCTATTTATTCAAATAAAAATGGGAAGTACTAATAAACCAGTAATTGAACCAAATTAAACAGTACATAGTACTGAGAAGCAAGTATAAACCCAAATTTAATGCAATCTTGTAGTTGTACTTTCAAGGAGGTAGACAACTTTATACTACTAGACAACAAAACAATGAACATATGATGAAAGTCGAGTTCTAAATAAAAAAAACACAAAAGCACATCCGGGCCAAGTGCATCCGATGAATATTAATGTTTTTACTGATGCTCCGGACAACTACTGATCAGTTAGTGGTACCTGTTCTTTTGAGGATGAAAACTACTGTAGAATGTCAATGTTATTTGAAGAGCTGAAACTTTTGGCCACTTAACTACTTATTAAGTATGGGAGTTTTATATAGCAAAATTTGCCTTAGTGATATTAGGTGTAGAACCACTTTCTTTTTCTTTCCGATATGGGATATTTTCTTCAACATGAAAAATGCACGCAATATTGTTTGATCCGTTCTTAGGGACTTGTGATATTTATGGAGTTTGTTGGTTTTCCATCTGGATATATAGCTACTATTCTATTCTGCTGACCTTCTCATTTCTCTGTATTTTGCGTTGCATTGGAGTTTTTTTTTATTTAACTGGATGTGTAGTATTTCATTATTATCTATATATAGTATGCTCTTGTGACAAATTACACCAAGTCAGTTGACCAATTTAATTTGATATCGACATACAGTAGTGGTATTAATTGGAAAGAAAGAAATATGATCTGTTCTTTAAGGTCTGGCTCAAGCATCCAGCTATTAGGACCTAAAGCAGCCAAAGTAGAAGATCACGGAATGATGAATTAACTATCTCTGTGATGTTGCGTATTATAGTGCCAAATTAAAGAAAGAAGATCACAAAAGATCGATTAATGCATGCGTGGCCCATGAGACCTGATCTTGTACAAATGCAATTGGTGTGTAGCGTACGTATAGCTTAGTTAAGATCACTCAGTAGCAAGTGACTAACTGGAATAATTTGGTACCTATTTATTTTCTGATCATGGTCTCTAATTTTTTGTCTCAAAATCCGTTGAGAGGATTCGGACTTCTTTTCGTCCTTTTTGTGTATGTGCGCAGGCTTGCCACCTCGCCGATGAGGAAAAGATAAGTTGAAAGTATGTGGTTGCTTTGTGATCTGACTTCTTTCAAAATAATTATGGACCAAGGATAGAACACGTCTCAATTAAGGGCTCATCGTGCCTTGGTTGCAATAATTTTTAAAACGGTATTGTTCGTGACAAGGTGAATTTGACTTGATGATAGTATATGTGAATTTTTTGATCAATATATGTCTATATGATGAATCTCACCAAACTTTAACATAACTAATCGCAAAACAGTTTTATGCAGTGCCATTTCTAAGATTTTGAAGGCCCTGTACAAATTTTAAAATGAGGGCTTATATGCTCAGACACTAATTTTTTATTTTTTTTGTGTGCCTTGAGCATGTTATATAAACCAAATTCAATATATGAAAATATCAACTACCATTCTAGAATAATAAGAAATTAAAACCTTAAACTTCCAAATCGACAAAGTTAAATATTTAGAAATAGATTAGATTTAAGAGAATCTATCATATATATTTAGCAACAAGCATCAAAAACATATGAACTACAAAATAATCAACTTTTTCAAATTATAGATTGAAGGAAGGGAATTAATCTACATATCGATCACAATCGCTAGGAAATTATTAAAGCATGTTTGAAGTTCTACAATAAAAATTGGATCTTAGAATTTGAATTCATACTCTCGATTGTCAATCAAGATCTTCTTGTTTAATTTGGGGAATGATTAAGTTCTTGAATAGAAGTCCTTGTTTTTTTGGTAACGGAAATATATTATAAAAGCGTTTGGCAAGCCAAACAAAGGAGTACAAATCAGATATCGACGAATAAGGAATGCCTAATACTCCTACGATCTAGGCACTGTCTCAGAGAGAGGCTCGGTGAAATAGACATGTCTGTGTCTATTTGAATGATCGGTCTCAACTCGGGAGTATCCTTCTCACATCCATTCTCCATCACAACTTCACTGCAACTAGGCAGCAGAAAGCAAGCCAACTCGTTAGAGAAGGCATCAGTACAACCGGAAAATATCAACTTGACCGATTAACCACAACTTTTACAGGGACAACTAAAAAATGACAACTATAGAGAACCAACTGTAAAGAAACCCAACTATGCAACTAAACAATCTGCAAACTGGAACACCACCACGGGGCGCCACAGCCAACAATTCTTATTCCAAAGCAACCGAACACAAACACCAAACCAGAAAACACCCAAACAGACAAAGCCGGCCAAGCCAGGAAGAATTGAAACCCGAAGCACATCAAGCAATCCGAATCTGAAAACTGCACCAGCCGCCACTAGATCGGATCGAAACAGAAAAACCGGCCAAACATGGCGAAAATTGATTCCCGAAGCCCATCAAGCAATCTGAATCTGACAACTGCACAAGCCACCACTCACTCGGATTAACCAGACAAACCAGCCAAGCATGGCAGAATCGAAAACCGGAAACTCACCAAGCGAGCAGAATCGGAAATCTACACTAGCCGCCACTAAATCTATTGAGATCTGAACCCGCTGAACCTGAGACCTAAAAGACACCGGCCAAGCAAGGCAGAATCAAGACCCAACGCCCATCAAGCAATCAGAAACAGAAAATTACACCAGCTGCCACTTTATTCATGACTCAGATCTGCACACCTCTAAACATGGTGGTGGAGGCCAGAATCGGGAAACCTGGAAAAAAGAAAAACATCAAAGCAAAAATAGGAAAACAACGGGAGAAGGTCGTCGGTGCTAGAGAGGGGAGGAAGGGTGGCCGGCCGACCCCAAGGCAAGCCAAGGGGCTGGCGGCGGCGGAGGTTTGTGGTTTTGGGGCTAGGGTTGAGAGAGAGCGGCTAGGGTTTTTGTGGTTTTTGTCCTTCACAAAAAATCACGAAATAAAAGTCCTTGTTGTTATTGTTGAATTCAAGTTTCAAGTCTTTGGTTTATTAGGGCTTGGTTTAAGATTAAATGAGTCTTTCAAGTCTTAAAAAAAAAATTAATTAAAAAATTACAAAAGAAGAGCTGTCAGGAGGTATCGACCCAAGGCACGGGTAAAAAACACATACATACTCAATCGATGTGACCAAAGAGAGCAAATTCTTGATGCCAAGCCAAACAATATATATACTATATATTTACAGAGAATTTTTTTGAGGCCCTTAAAAATCGGGGGCTCTGTACGGTGGCACTGCCTGTACTCCCTCCGCCCCGGCCCTAATTTTATATTGTGGTAATACCACCAAAATCGATACAAATGCTCTATATGTGTTTGTCCCCTGTATGATTTCAGAACCCTCTAATAAAATTTTTGATATTCTTTTATGGCACATTTATTAATTTGGAATCGGAATGAGCAAGAATCGGAATGAGGAAGAATCGGAATGAACATAAATCAGAATGAATATGAATTGGAATGAGCACTCCCATTGAAGCATTTACTAATCATTCAAAAATCGATATGAAAATTAAATTAATTGTCATTAAATTATTTACTATTTTTTATGAATCAATACTTGTAAATATAAATTTATATTTTTTATCAACATAAAAAAAAACAGCACCAAGTTTCAAGTTTATTTTCGTTAGTGATGAAATTTAGTGGGGCCAATAAGAGAGACGCAGAGAAGCCATTGACGAATTCCCAACAAATATCTTTTTTTTTTTTTTTGGGAAAGCCACAAAAAATCCCCAAAGGTGGCATATATGAAAGGCACATGTCGGAGCATATATGAAAGACACATGCTCCATGTATCTGAGAGCCATGGGCGGAACTACGAGAGGGCTAGACCGGGCTCCAGCCCGGGTTGAAATTTCATGTGAAAAAAATTTACTAGTAGTAGTGATGAAGATCTACTATATTATGTAGTGGGTATTGATGATTGTATGAAGATAATTGAAGAGATTTGATGGAGATAATTTATGGAGATTGGCGGCTATGGAGATAGCGGAGGGAGAGAAGAAGAGTTGGAGGAGAAGAGAGAGAAAGAAGAGAGGATGTGTGGTTTGGTGGAGTGGAAGAGAGAGAAAATAATAATAAAAAAATTATTACTTAACTTAAAAAAAACCAATTCAATCCTCAAAATATTCTTAAAAAAAGTTGCAAAAAAAAAAATATCCTAAAAGAAATAAATCAAATGTTTTGTCATTCATTTCCAATTCGGGTGATCATCCCTGTGAGTTGAAAGTTGTTATTCATGTTTGTATTTTGTTAAGTATAAGAGCATTTACAGTGAATTTCCTAGATTATTTTTAAGCTAAATTTGATGCAAATGTTGACAAAAAGTGCTCCAGCGGATCCCTTATATTTAAATTTTTTTTAGGGTTCTCCCCCTTGACTCCCTATATTTAACATAGTAGCCTAGTTAGTAAATTCGCGTATTATACACGTACGTACGAATTTTTTAAAAATACAGTCCGTATACGAATTATTTCAAAGATACGGTAAAAAACGCGTATTTTTGACCTTAAACGTATTATTCGTGAATTATACGCGTACTGACGCTTTTTTGCCGAATAATACACGTATAGTTTAGAAGTTTAATAATAATTCACGTATTATTCACGTATTTTATCCGTAGAGAGAATAAACTTATTTTAGCGCTGCCACTTAAGAAAACTTTTTTTTGTTAGGTAAATGAGGGAGGGGGGAGGGTCGAACCCAGGTGAGGGGGGGCTGAATGTGGTGAGTCTACCGCTACACCACACCCCATCCTCATGAAATCTTCCATAATAAACAACAAAAGAAATGAATGCAATTGAACCCTATCTAAAATTATTAAGTATTTAAAGTTAAAAAAAGTTAGGAAGAATATAGGGGAGCTGATGGAGACGCTTTGTAGGCATGACTCCTTAAACTTAACATTGCACTCAAAATAACGAAAATTATAGGGGATCCATTATAGATACTCTAACTATGCATTTTGAAGCGTAAAGCACATTACATCCTCCTGAATAGGTGTATTTTTTTTTGTTTATCAATAAAATTCACTCACACCGTTGAATTTTGCTTATAAATTATAAATTTAGTTATTGTATACAGGTATAATAAATTTGTAATTTGGAAACTTTGCCATATAGAATTGACACTTTGGAAAAATTTGAGGACCAATCTTCATTGATGAAAGAAAAAAAAAAGCTTAAGGTTCAGCCCGGGTGAAACTCAAATCCTGGTTCCGCCACTGCTGAGAACATCAGTAAACTCGTCCCAATGTGTGAGTACGATCCAAGATTAACCCCAACCAACACAAATTCATGGTTATAATATGAAAACTTAATCTGAAAACAAGTTTACCTCAGGTAATTTATCCTCCGGCTCCCAGACCTCTTCTGATTCCTCCTCCAACTGCCAGACCCCTTCCAAGCAGGCCCATGCGTGCTCACACCTCAAAAGCTCAGCAGTCCTTGGCGAATATTCCTGCAAACCAGTCGAGAGGTAGATACATTAATGGAGATATGGACAATTGGAACAAAACCCACTCAAATGACCATTGGTTCTCACAACGAACCTCCTCTTCCTCACTCTTATACTCTTCAATCTATCTAGTGATCAAATCCAGCAGGCTCTTGATGCCCAGATGCTCAACACCCAGAAAGAAAGCCAAGAAAAATTGTTAAGTCATACTGAATGTGGATAGTGGTGAATACCATTCATATTCTCAATCAAACTCATTAGCATTCACTTCAAATTACTGTACTGAATGCAAAGAGACAAATATGCCTATTTCTCAACCAAATCGAGGCCACAATATTCTCAATCAAACTCATTAACATTCACTTCAAATTAGTGAACTGAATGCTGAAACTTGCTGCGTTTTACTCAAGTGCAAGTAATCGCAAGTAGTATCAACTCGGAAGTCCAAGTATCGTATTCACAAGGAGCAGATTCAAAAAGTCTGAACACATAAAAAAGGGTTAAACGTACCAAAATATAAGAGTTGTTTTTATGAATTTGATGAGATAGATCAAATGTAAAAAGAAAGTATCAATGAGAAAAATGCTAGGGCATCAAGGTTCAATTCTTTAAGCAAGTAGTGTCATGTTCTTCAACCTAATTATAACTCAATTAAAATTTACATAAAGAAACTTTAATCGGAAGATAGTGAAGTTAAAACCAATTCTAATTTTCAAATATCATCTTTTATCAATGAATGTTCATCACATGATAGTACACAATTCAATTCTCTAATCATGAAAGAATGCTAAGTCAATTCTTAACAATGAGAAAAACTTGATTGAACTCATGAAAAGCAAAAGAACTTAACATCAATTAGATTAAAAGAACAAATAACATTGAACATCAAAGATATAAGAAATTATCAATTCATACCAAGACTTGGATTAAAGAACACTTCACAAACTTACACAAAGAACATTCCCTTTAGCCCTAGCTAGAGTTTTAGCAACAAAACATAATGTAAAAAGCTTACAAATAATCAAAATTCAAGTAAAGCCAAGATGATCCATGAGATGAGTGGACTCCTCCTTTTATAATGTAGTCTTTGGTTGAGAGTAATGTTGTGGAGTAGTGGGCATTCAAGAAAATTGATAAACCAAAATTAATGAGGGAGCAATTAGAATTCATGGTGATGGAGGCGTTGGAATGGGGTGATGATGCTGCTTCAATTTGGAATTAAATTGAGGTTGGAGTGGGATGGAAATGCTTCGAAGTGTGCACGCCAAAGATGCCTTCTTTGGTGCCTTGACCTTTCATCACTTCTTCTGATTTAATAAAGAAATTAAAGCACCACACACACTACCTCTATCATCATTTGGCCTTGGCCGCACATCACAACCTCCCACATCCTTTTGTCTTTAACTGCCAAAAACTTCTTCTTCATCACCTTTGTTACTTCTTTTGGGCTGCACGTTTTGGGCCATTTTCCCCCACCTCTTTAAGCTCTTCTATCACTCTTTTACTCACCAATTGCTACAACAAACAAATTCACTCAATAAGTGATAATTAAATATAAGAATTCTTTAGTTTCAATTGATGAGCATGAAATGCAATTATTCTACGAAATGAATATAGTTGAGCTCATAGAACACATAAAACTCTCCAAAAGAATAATAATAATATGCACTTTGAGACTCTCATCACAACTCCCAACTAACTTATTGCTAGTCTCTAGCAATTGAAGTGACTAAAAGGGAAAGACAAAACAAAGAACAGAAAAAGAAAACTGAAATATGAAAAGAAAGATAAAACCACTTCCGCAGGACTCTCGATTGCATTGAGCGTATGCAACAAGCCTTTAAACCCCTAGGTGGCCCATAGAGGATGAGTATAGTCTCGTGAGGGCTTCCAGCGACGATACCCACAAACATCATGAAATGAGGCAAGCACAACCTGTCTAGTCTAAGAACTAAAATATCCAGCAGCCAATCGTCATCAACAGAAGAGAAAATAACTCAACGAAAATTCTCAACTCATAAACAATATTAAGACAGAGAGTTTACGCATAAACATGACCAAAATGATAGAGTATAACAATACATTTGGTTCACAAGCCTTACTAGCAAGATCGCATAGACCTTATAGCAAGTCTAGTTATGAATATAGCAAAAATCAATACTAAGCAAATGCAATCCAGTCCAGCATGTTTCAAATCAGTTTAACCCTTATCTCACAAGATATACGCTCAAATTTTCACTCAAGTGTTTAAGGTTATGTTCACTCTGAAAAGATCATTACATGAGTATCTACCATATGCTTGCATATTGACCAATTTCCACAAATTAAGATGCATCCTTCTCAAATCAAATAGGTCTTTCATTTGGTTGTAACGAGGCTTAGGTCAAAGGTTAACAGAACAAAAGGATAAGGAAATAACGAAGATTCACTGGTTTAGATAGAGTACAATAAGGAAGTAAAGGCACACAAGGAATAAGAACTTAAGCACTGAAGTTCAACCAAAATAGTATATCTCCTTCAAACTCCATGAACCAACGTTTTTGGCTTCTTTTTTTTCAACACTTTATTCTTCTCTTTTTTTTTTCTTTTTTTTTTTTTCGCTTTTCTATACAACAACAACATTTTTTTTTTCAACCACCAATTGACTCATAAGTTCTCCCTCAAAATTGAATAATTCAAACACAAAACCATAAGAACAAAAGTACTCTACCAGTGAATTGGGCAAGGTAAAGTGTTTAAGCTTTCATGGTAAGTCATATAGTGGTTTCATGAAAGAAAAAGGCTTATTTAGGCTCAAGGGGGTTCACTAAGTGATAAATTTATATAGGAACAGGCTTATATGGCAATGGTGATCAAGTTCTAATGCCTATTATCATTTATGAGAAGCATACTTTAACATATTGTTCCAAAAGGTCTCAAGCAAGTTCTAGAGATGGACAACATGTAAGATCACACACATGAATAAAAAGAGTATGAAAGATGCATACACTTTATAAATATAGGCTCAAAATCTCACATAGGTGCGGGTTTAATCATTTTAGCATGCTGGACATTTTCACATTCACTTTTTCTCAACAAAGGCTACTGTATTCAAGTTCAGATATGCCACGTTAAGTATATGATATCAAGCAAGTAAGTTGGAACTTCACATATCATCACACTTTCTCATTCCAATCAAGCCAGCTATCAACTCTCAATCTTAAAGTTATTCATGAGATATCAAATAATCAGAGTTCATTGCACTCAAGTTGACGACTCTAGGCATGCGGATCATAAAAACATGAAAACACCACAATTGACTAACCTCATTAATAAGAACCGAAACATATTTTTTTTTTCTTTTTTTTTCTTTTTTTTTTTACTTAACAGACAAAAAAAAAGCAGAAAAAGGAATAACAAAAAAAAAAAGAATGCTACACGCTACGAGAAACAACCAACTAAACACATCCACCACCCCCAACTTAAAATTGACATTGTCCTCAATGTATATGTAAGTGCGAAGATTAAGTAAGCGGATATGAAAAGAATGTATGTGATATGCACCAAAACTGAAATTTGAAGCTACGACTAATCAAAACACACCAAAAGGAAATAAAAAACAAAACTGAAATTTGAAAGGGAAAAAACAGAAAGGCAAGAAAAGCTTCTCTGTTTTTGCAGATTATGGTGTTTGAAGCATGATCCATTGACTGCTTGATGTTGCAACTAGCACCAGGTTGATTCCAGCTTCTCTTGGAATCAATGCCCTCACCCTCCTTGGCTTTGGCCTCGACGTGCTTATGGCAGTACGCGATGATGTGCCTCAACATTCTGAAGGTGACGCTGGGTACAAGGACCGCCTCGTCAGCATGGCCGTTCTCCACCATGCTTTTGACGGTGGTCGATTCCATCGACACCGCCTCCTCCACGTGCAGCGTCTTGCCGTGGTGGGTCATGAACTTGATTGTCATTTCTTCCCTGGCTTGAGAGTCTTAGCAAACTTGCACGGAAAGGAAAAAAATGAACATGAGAAACTTGTGCAAATATGAGCTGGTATTTATCGTTCTTTTCACAAGAATTTAACAAATTACAAATTGTAATTTTGCTAACTATATGATCCTCCCGTGGTAGTACATCAGAACATTGTCGGATCCTCCCGAACCCGAGTAACCAATAGCGGCTGCCACGATTGATTATATAATAAAACAAAGAAAAGGGATTTTTGATCATTTCAAGTGTAATTTTGCAAACAAAAAAAAAAAACTTTGATCTTTGCAAAATTTTTTTCCTCTGTCGCGGTTATTTCAAATTCGGATTCCATCCCCTTCGCCAATCAATTTTCCTTTGATTTCTTCTCAAGTTCTTGTTTCAATTCCTGATTTGAGATCTGTATCATATTGTGGTGTTGGTCTCAAAATCCGTCGATAGGATTTCAGACTCCTTTGTCGTCCTTCTTGTTTGTGTGCGCGGGCGTGCCACCTCGCTGACGAGGAAAAGATAGTTGTAGGTATGTATGTGGTTGCGCTGATCTGACTTCTTTCAAAACGATTGTGGACCGAGGAAGGAACGCGATCATTTCAAGTGTAATTTTGCAAAAAAAAAAAAAAAAAACTTTGATCTTTGCAAAATTTTTTCCTCTGCAGCGGTTGTTTCAAATTCGGATTCCATCCCCTTCCAAATCAATTTTCCTTTGATTTCTTCTCAAGTTCTTGTTTCAATTCCTGATTTGAGATCTGTATCATATTGTGGTACCTGGACAAAGAAGGTCATCCGCTCTCAAACACAAACCCAAAGCAGCTATAATACTGCCGGAACCCACCGTGATCGGGTAATTTTCAGCCCGTTCTTGACATATGAAGCATCGATGTTGGTCTCGTCCCATCAGTCTTCATCGCCACCACCATCGCAACTGACCCAACCTAAAATTTTGGCATTCGTTCATCGTGGTTTCCATATTCCAAATTACTAGGCAAGAATTTAATAAATTACAAATTGTAATTTTGCTAACCATTTGATCCTCCCGTGGTAGTACATCTGCACACCGTCGGATCCTCCCGAACCCCGAGTAACCAATAGCGGCTGCCACGATTGATTATATAATAAAACAAAGAAAAGGGAATTAAGATCATTTCAAGTGTAATTTTGCAAAAAAAAAAAAAAAAGAACTTTGATCTTTGCAAAATTTTTTTCCTCTGCAGCAGTTATTTCATATTCGGATTCCATCCCCTTCGCAATCAATTTTCCTTTGATTTCTTCTCAAGTTCTTGTTTCAATTCCTGATTTGAGATCTGTATCATATTGTGGTACCTAGACAAAGAAGGTCATCCGCTCTCAAACACAAACCCAAAGCAGCTATAATACTGCCAGAACCCACCGTGATTGGGTAATTTTCAGCCCGTTCTTGACATATGAAGCATCGATGTTGGTCTCGTCCCATTAGTCTTCATCGCCACCACCATCGCAACTGACCCAACCTAAAATTTTGGCATTCGTTTATCGTGGTTCCGATATTCCAAATTACTAGGCAAGAAGTGTTTGATCCGCAATTGCAACGACTACATCCGTCTTAGATAAGTTCGCTTTAATCTGATTGGTATAAGTTTGGTAGTTGTGATGCTTCCATTTTGGTGTTGTATATGTGATTTTTGTTTTTTTGGAATTATTATTTAGTTACGAGTCTCTCTTTGTTATGATCTTCTTTAGGCAAGTTTTTGCATTGTTCGGCAGTGTTGCATAGTTTTCCAGCGGTTTCTGACACACCCCGACCCAAAAAGTAGGGCCCGGGAGTGCGGCCATCACCCCCAAAGAGTGACGAAGCCTTAAACAAATAAAAACGACAAAAACAGAAGAAAAAGAAATACAAATTAATATCAGAGCATCTACAGCGGAAGAGAAACAACGCACTACAACTGCCCCAAGGGCGGAATACACAGCTGTACAGCTTAACTCATAACCTGCCTGACAAAGACAACGAAGATCTCCTACCCTTCGTTGGTGGAAGTAGAGCTATCGGCAGGTCTCAGTCGTCTCGGTGAATGCACTTCAGAATCAAATCCTAAGGGGGCGCAAAACCAAGGATGAGTGGACGGAAAAAGAAGTCAGTGAAAAACATTTAACAGATATGCCAATAACCCCCTCTGTCAAAACAGATAGTATAATAATAATATCATACCTCAATCCAGCCAACACGTACAGTAACTAACATCCGAGCAACCTATACACACAAACAATCCCAACACTACAACGTAATGTGGTCGAGGGCCATAACACCCGACCGAGATATACCTCTCATGAACGAGGGCCATACCCACCCGATCCATGATTTAATGTGTGGTCGAGGGCCATGTCACCCGACCGAGATATATCTCTCATGGACGAGGGCCATACCCACCCGATCCATGATTTAATGGACGAGGGCCATACCCACCCGATCCATATAATGCGCCCCTAATAGTACTAATCACAACAAACTACCTAGGAACAACCCAGCAACAATTACCAACAATAGTCACAACAACCAGCAGCATAACCAATTTATAAGCATAAAAACATACGAATATAAATATACGAAAACAAAGCACACTCAAACACATTTAAAACCAAAACCCGTCCACTCACAGTGACACCGGGCGGTCGTCGTCATCCTCCTCTGCAGGCACGATTCGGTTATGCTGATTCCTCGAAATCTGATCACCTAACAATCCCAATAATCCAAAGTTAATAACCGAAACTTAACGAATAACCGAGAAACCCTACTTTTCCTTGTTTTGCTCAATCGGGGTATAACCGTATCTCGGATGGCAAAACGGAGTTCGCCATTGGATCCGGAACGTCGTTTCCACTCGGAAAAGTGGTCGGTCAACAGTGGTCAACGCCGGTCAACGGCTGCTGACGTCAGCACCGGCGTGCTGACGTGGCACTGACACAGTGCTGACGTGGCGATGACCTGGCAGCCACGTGGTGCTGACGTGGCGTGACACGTGGCGCTGACGTCAGCGCTGGTGCTGACGTCAGGACGTCCGCCGGCCGAACTGGGGATTTTCCCGGTTTCCCCAAAATCCTAAAACCTTCAATTCTCAACCAAATCCATCGAATTTTATGTCAAAACGCATCTACGGAATCCCAGGAATCCAAAAATCAAGGTTTCAAAGCTTACCACGCACTGTACTGGCCGGAATCTCGCCGGAAAGCTCGCGGATTCCGTCGACGTCGTTGCCGGCGATTCCGACGGTTGCTGGCTCCGATCTTTGGTGCTCCGTGTTCGTGACGATGAGGTGAAGCCGATGCAGGTGGTCGCCGGCCCGATCCATCGCCGGCGAAGGGTCAACGGCGGCGAAGAGATTTCGGCTTCTTTTTTACTGTTCGGACCCGACTTGCGAACTTGGGTTTCCCTTTTGGGAAACTCGGGGTTAAACCGGGTTTTAAAACAACCCCAAAAATATCTTCCCCAAACCGACCAATCAGAAGCTGCCACGTGGCACTTCACTACACCAAAATTCCGTTTTTCGTCCGTAACTTCTTCGATACAACTCGGAATTCGATTTCGTCTTCGCGGATGTGTTCGTAACATCGAGCTCTTCGCCTCGAGTCCAATATCGAATATGTAAATTCCTACTGTTCACAAAGTCAACGTTTGACCATCAAGGGCTTTTTGGTCATTTCATACATTTTGGGAAATTTTCGGAACGGGTCGTATCAGTTTCGTCCGGTAGCGGTATTTTGAATCAATGTTTAGAATAACTGCTTAGAGATAAGATTTTGGAATCGTTTTGAGTTTGTTGATTTCTGGGTATGTTTAATTTCTGTCCCTTAACTAGAGGTGAGTCTTCTGTCCCTCAATTAGAGGCGAGTTTCCGAATCTACCGGTGGCAAACCTTGTTTAGACCTGTATTCATGTTCCGTATCTTCACATGCAGACGAATAAGGTTTTGTGGCTTCTGTTTTTTTCCTATTTTTTTAGTTAGTTTTTTCCTTTTCTTTTTTCTTTTTAATTTTGTTTTCTATTGCATTGCAGTTGTATAGGTACGATTGGGATGCTTCACGCTGACGATTTTTGGAGATGTGGAAACTTGCAGTTTAATTTTTAGGAATGCTCGTACATGGAGAAGCGCTGATTAGCTTGGAATGTGATTATATGCCTTGGCTTAAGGCTTTGTTTTGTTTTTTTGTTTTTCCCCGTGATTGACATGCAGTGGATCTTCATTTTTTAAGATCCTTCTTTAGTTCCTGGCTTCACGTTTGAGTTTTGGTTTGGTTATTCTGACCAGCCATGTAATCTTTGATGTAATTCCGATAGTCTTTTTCAAGGGCGTATGCCCAAAAACTACTATTTCACTTTTATTATACCCAAAAACACTACTTCACTTTTTTTCTTACAATTTACTACTACTTTTACAATTTAATACCAAATCAAACTAACAAACCCACCCATAGCCCGCGTGCGTGAGACTCACGCGCCCCACATCGCACGCCCCGCGCTTCTCGTCTGCATTGTCAAAATGAAGGATGTGTTCCTTCAAATGTGTTCCTTCAAAAATGAAAGATGTGTTCCTTCAAAATGAATGATGTGTTCCTTCAAAAATATGAAGCTATTCCTTCAAATTCGATGGAGCTCTTCCTTCAATTTGAAGGAGGTGTTCCTTCAAAATGAAGGAACAGATGTGTTGAAGGAAGTGTTCCTTCAAAATGAAGGAGGACTTCCTTAAAAAATGAAGAAGGAATTCCTTCAATTTGAAGGAAGTCCTTCAAAATGAAGGAGGACTTCCTTCAAAATGAAGGAGGAGGACTTCCTTCAAAAATGGAGGAGAACTTCCTTCGAAAAAGCTATGTTGACGAAGCTGTGTTGACTCACCATCAATTCACACAATTTTTATATTAATCTTCATCTAAACAACCCAACAAAGCTTTCTAGACTAGTTTCAAAGATTAATTTGACCGGAAACTCGCAGGAAATTCACCAGAAAGTTTCAACCAATATGTGAGGCTCACCGGCAATGATCCGCTTCAAACTAAGGCTTAATGTTGGTTGGGCTCTGTCTAGAATGAAGAGAGGATGAAGTTTTGAATGGTAGTTTGTCCCATTTGTCGCTGGAATCGGAGAATCTCACTGGAAAACATGAAGACGTTGCTGCCCCGTTCTTTCTCTACAGTGGGTTTGGGGTTACAATCTTGGTGTCTATGGAAAGAGGGCGACCAGACGAATCCAAACTAATAATTTCGTGTCAAACAGAGTTCAGATGAGAAAGTTATGGGTAAAAGAGTGCTTTACCCAGAACTTGCGGCTTGCTCTACAACTCGTATAAAAGTTTGTTGGATATGATGAACGCGTTAGAAGAAGCGGACGCGCATGAGTTGGTGACTGTTATCTGTAAATATTATGTTATTATTAAAGATATAAAATCCAATTAAAAATCAATATGTGTCAAAGTAGTATTATATTGTAATTTTTAAAGTATAATAGTATTTTTAGGTATTTTAATCTTAAAGTAATATCAAAATGTAATTATTTTCTTTTTCAATAAAGAATTTCCATATAAGAGACAAAAAAAAAAAAAATTAGAGGACGCAGACCGCCCGCGCAAATACATAGGCCTACTCAGCTCCTTGTCTTGTCTATTAAGCAAACTACGCGTTTTGTCCGTAGCCAAATCTCTCTGATACATATGCGCGGTAGCAGGTATTATTATCGGCTATGGCATGTTCATAATTCCATCTCTATCCGTCATCAAGTTCTCTCGTTTTCTCGGCAACGTCGATCGAATCGAAACAAAGGGACGATCGAATCTTCGAGACCCACTGCTCAGAGTGACCAAAAAGCCCTCTTGATTGTTTGCGCGAAATTAGGGATTTGAGATTTTTTGCTCAGCCATGTCGATGCTCGATTCGTTCTTCAACAAGGGCTTCAAAGCGGCCAAATGGTACCATCCTTCATCGCACCTAACTGCTATTTTCCCCTCTGATTACGAACTTTGATCGATTTTTGTATTTTATGGCTGCTTTTTAGTGTAATTTATCTTCATTTAGCTTCCCATGATTTGATGTAAGTTTGAATTTTACCTTTGCAGCAAAACCCTGCTGAAATTGACGATTCCGCGGATAAAATTACTGAGGAATAGGAGGGAAATTCAGATTAAACAGATGCGCCGTGACATTGCGAAGCTTCTAGAGACTGGTCAAGAAGCTACGGCTCGGATTCGGGTAAGGGGATCTGCTATTTATTGTGGTTTCCAACGGACAGTAGCAACGAAAAGCTTTCGGAGGAGGTTTTTCTAGGGATGGCCTAATGCTCTATATTGATGTTTACATTTCAGGTTGAGCATATTATTAGAGAAGAGAATATGATGGCAGCTCAAGAGATCCTTGAGCTTTTTTGTGAACTTATTAGTGTCCGCCTTCCGATTATTGAGTCACAAAGGTTATTCTCTAAACTTTTAGGTAGTTTGTTAATGGAAATTGATTTGACATGATTCAGGAAACGTATCGGTATTCTGCGTGCTTATACCCATGCTATCTTTTGGTTCATGGCTACTGTGCAACTGTTAGTTGCTTTTCATGCTAATTCACTTGATCACATCTAAGTTACTTTTGGAAAACTTTGAAAACCTCTGTCTGTAAAGCATGTCAGTTTGTTGATTTTTTTTTAAATAAAGAATATTTAGTTTTCGATTCATGCATGCATTCGTCTATCTGGAAAACCTAATTAAATGCATTTGATACATTTTAGTTCTTCTGAACTTGTAAGCAGTTCAGTGTGTGTTAGTGCGTATAGTCTATTTAGTATAGGCATGTATTGCTGAAAGCATGCACAGATCTCGACTTAGAAAGGAAAAATAATGAAATTTGTTGTTCTCCTAATCCTCAGTCCATTTGTAGTCGTTCTTCCTTTTCTTTGATGGGAGATGGTGGAGTAGAGGAAGAAGATCATGTTTGATAGAAAAGGAATAAAGTTTCTTTTACTGAAAATGATAGATTGACATAAACCTTTGACTATAAAACCTTTTGTTTTCTTTTCTTTTGTTCAGATTTCCTCCATAAGCAACTAATTTATATTAGTAACTGTTAAGACAAAGCACAGAGTTATGAGAAATACATAGAATAACAAGTAACATGTAGATTGGCATAGCTACATGCGGTACAAGGAGATGGGCCGTAGGATATGATGAAACGGTGTCTCATAATATATGTTAAATCAGCACTAAATCGATTTATTGCATAATCATATACTGATGTGGCTTGTTATGTAATGCTTGAAATTTCTTGTATATGCAACTTAATATGTTTAGTATTTGACTAAGATTGTTCACTAGCCTCTGTTTCGTCATAGCGAGGAAAAAGATTAATATATAAGAAGATTCAGCTTTGAGACTTAAATAAGGACTGAAAAAATAGGAAGTATGTAGTCTACTTGTTTGAACCCTGGGGAAATCGATATTCATGGAAACACAAGGTTCATATATTTGCGGTATAATATAAAGATCGCTGCTGACGATCTCTCTCTTTCAGTTCTTTCTTTGTAGTTTCAGAACGTTTGTGAACTTGTGAGAAAGAACTGAAGGATAGAAAGCCTGTCAGAATCATTTTCAAGTTGTGACTAGTGTTTCTTGTTCTGGAGAATTAGCACATCAGCTGAGCTTGGTAGCTAAGTTGAGCTTGTAGTTTTTGATCCCAAAATGTTGCAATACCCAAAATTCAAATACCTTTTTATGTCCATATCTTATAGAAACTAAAGTGAGTTTTTCAATGGAAAATTGCAATTTAGCCACATCATGTTAGTGTAGAGCACTACCCTTGTTCGCTATGGTTGTGGAACAGAGAACACAACAGTTCTAGTGTTACAAAGTTGTAATGGATAGCACTTTCTCTATCCTTGAGGGAGTAAATGAACCAATTACGAACATTGTTTCTGTACTAAGACTTAACTGTCATGGCAACAACAATGGCATACTCCACATGTTATGCTAGTCACATGGCACAGCCACATGAGCCACCATGATACTTCACGTGATAGTAGTAACTTCTTGAGTACCTGTTGCATAATTAGCCTATTGTTATGGTTAGTCTTTGTTAGAAGTTTGCTGAGTTCCCAAATAAGATCTTTACTAGGTTTTTGTGGCTAGTTTTCTTATTGTGACCATTTCTTTCTTTTATGGTAAATACTGCTGAATCTTCCTTGGTAAGTTTTATAGTTACTTGCAGTTTAAAGCCCACCCGATCTTTAGAAATTTGATACTTGCAGTTTAAAGACCACCCGAGCTTTAGAAATTTGATAATCTCAATTTTGATACAGGGAATGTCCTCTGGACTTGAAAGAAGCAATATCCAGTGTGTGCTTTGCTGCTCCAAGATGTGCAGACCTGACTGAGTTGCTGCAAGTTCAAATGCTATTTGTTGCAAAATATGGGAAAGAATTTGTATCAGCTGCAACAGAGCTCATGCCAGATTGTGGCGTCAATCGACAGGTTTTATAAACTTTCTTTTTGCACTATACTATTTCCCTGCTGGTTCTGCATGCTATTTAGGTTTTACTTTCTATTTGTGACACTCGACTGTTACTGCAGTTGATAGAACTTTTATCTGTTCGTGCTCCTTCACCTGAGAAAAAACTGAAGCTTCTGAAAGAAATTGCTGAAGAGCATGAGCTGGATTGGGATCCTGCTGCATCTGAAGCTGAAATTTTCAAACCGCATGAAGATTTGTTGGTAAACTTATACTCCCTTTCTTGAACTGATTTTTGTTTTGTCCCTTTCCCTTTTCGTTTACACCTCTTTTTACTATAAATCTGCCCTCTCTTTGTCAGAATGGTCCAACACAGTTTGTCAGTGGGTCTAAGTTGCCGCTCCCCAAAGAAAAGCATGACGAAACATTGTACTGCGCTCCAGATCAGAAAGAACAGTCTGATTCTGATGATGGTTTGGACTCATTAGATTTTCCTGAAGTTCCTAGTGCATCAGTACGACCTCTTGAAAATCCAGCCTCAGCCCCTGCAGTGCCTCCACCTGTACAATCCCCGCCACACTCCGAAATTGATCATGACTTGTCAAAGGGCTCTGCATCCGTTGGAGATCTATCCAAAGAGGCATCCTTGAAGTCTGAGGAAGTGACTGAAGAAAGATCAGTGCCGAATAAATATGAGCAGTCTCACAACTCAGCTGGTGGTATGGAAGATAAACAGTTTTTGCCATTTATATCTCCTCCATCCCTGTCTTCGGCATCATTTTCTACCAGAAGAAGTGATCCACCACCCACTCTTTTAAGAACAAGAAGCGATGCCAATGCGGATTTACAGGATGTGATAGCTGCTGCTCAGGCTGCTGCGGACTCTGCAGAACGAGCAGCTTCAGCTGCTCGCTCAGCAGCTAGTCTTGCACAGGTCAGAATCAACGAACTTACCCGGAATAACAGTGAAGTCCCTGAAGATAGCTCTGAAAACCCATTTCATGTGGACATTCCTGATCAGTCAGGTACTAGAGACAAACCGGAGGTTGATCATCGTATTAGTAACGGTGATCAGTCAGATACTAGAGACAAGTCAGAGTTTGATCACCTTCCTCACAAAGGTGATTCTGATAGTGTTCTAGATTCTCCGGGACCCCATCAAGTCCAGGAGTATGGTCAAGGGTCAGAGACATCAAATCCTTCTTATATCACTATGGAACCTCTGAAAGTGGATTTTGATTCCTCCCATCCATATGATCATACTTTTGGACAAGGCCCTGTTCGGCATCCACCTCAGAGATTGACGTCAATGGAAGATGACCCGTACTTCTCGTACCCAAACTTATTTACATCGAATGTTGGATCTGGTGCTCAGTCTTCTGCAGATAATTCTTTTTCCTCACATGGACATTGAGTTAACTATTTATTCTACTAGAGGTCTTCTCAATTTTCTTTTCCCAGGTCTTACTGGTAAGTGGATATGTTTATGCTGTCCATAGAACATATAGCATTTTGTTATATGCTGTTCAGTTATTTGTATAGTAATACTGGCTTCTTCTTTACTAATGTTATTGGCTGAGTTTGTGCTATTGTAATGTGTACCGATTGGATTGCTGTTGGAAATAAATACTAGCGTTTCTTCACTTATTTGGTTTTTGGGTATGCAGAATTCAAAGGCATAAGTTTAAGGCGCTTAACATATGCAGCTTGCAGAAATTTAAGGGGGCGTATTCAATTGGAATTTGGAAGGATTTAAAATTCCTCCAAATTCTATAGATTTGAATGAAGTTTGACTGATTTCAATAGATTTTTAATGGATTTGAAATGATTTCAATGAGGTATTTGGAAGGATTTCAAAGGATTATGAGATGTTGTTTTGATCTTTTTCAGCATGCGCCTACGCGCTTGAACCAAAACCCATTGTGAGTGGAAGGGTCGTGCGACCTAGGGTTTCGTCCGGATTCTTCGTGGGTCTCTGCAATTTTCGTTGGAATTTTGAGGACTCACTGGATTCTGGTTTTGATAGCCAATTTGAGTATGGATATTGTGTTTGTGATGTGGGTGGTTTGATTTTTGATCAACATGATGGTGTCATCATCGGGTAGTGAGGTGGTGGTGGTGGTAGCTGGTGGTGGTTGCTCGTGGCGGTCATGACGGTGGGTGGTGGTAATGGTTGTGGTGGCTACTGAAAGGAGGCGATGGTGCGGCGGTGACTGATTGTGGTGCTAATGGTGGATATGGTGGCGGTGGTGATGTGGAGGTGGCGATGAGTATGGTAGTAGCTGTGGCGATGGAGATGTTTGTGGTGGTCGACAGCGGTGGTAGTGGTGGTGGTGATGATATGGTAGCGGCGTCAATGGTGCTAGTGATGGTGTGGTGGTGGAGAAGATGATGGCAGTAATGGTGGTGGTGGTGTGAGTGGCAGTGGGGTGGTGATGGTGGGAGGGAGAGGGAATAAGAGCAAAATTTGTTTTTGTAAATCCTTCCCAAATCTCAAGGATTGAGGTCGGATTTGTTCTAGAGCAAAATACATTACAGAAATTCTTCCAAATACATCAATTTATGAATTTAAACTTCAATTTTTCGTGGGTGCACCCATTATTAATTCACTTTGTATCAACTTTTTCTGGTACATAAAATATCTTAATGTACACTTTATGTTACCTAAACTACCCATAATGAAAAAATAAATAGAAACCAAACTAATATGTGAAAATGACGCATTAATCTATTTAGTGTAATTGTTACAAAAAAGAAATTTTACTATAGATAATTGGACGATTGGCGATGGCGATGGGCAGTAGTATGGTTGAGCATCAATGGGTGATGGGCGATGGTATGATCGAGCATCGAGGGTTGATGGTCGAGCAGTTGGACGCGCATGGTGATGGGCATGGCAGCAATGGGCGTGCACGTCGATGAGCATTGCGTCATAGTGGGCGATTTGCGATTATTGAGTGATGAGAGGCATTGGGCTGTCGACGATGGACACTGGGAATTTAATATGTTAGGATTATTAATTTAAGGAATTTTTATTAATTTGTACTTATTGGTAATTTTAGACAAGATTGTACTAGGTTTTTTTTTATTAAATAACAAAATCGGGTGCATTCATTGAAAACTTGGGTGTAAATAAAATTTCTCTTTCTGAAATCCTTTAAAATGGTCAAATTTTTTGGGGACAATGACATTCAAGGACAAAATTGACTCCCTAATTCTATGGTAGGATAAGGATTTCAAATGTTCACCATTAAGAACAAAATAATTAAAAAATAAATAAATTGAATGCCACATGGACCACCACCCACATCTAAACAAATCTGCAAGCTTTGGGCGTGGCTAACATGCGCCCACATTTTTTTCAAATAAAAAAACTTGCACTGCACCCCTCTCAATGCTAACACATAAACAATTCATATCACACATAAACACAGAAACAGTTCATACCAACACAGAAATAGTCCATGCCACATAGAAACAGTTCATATTACACAGAAACAAAAAACAATTCATGTCACATAGAAACACAAAAACAGTTCATGCTAAGACAGAATCAGTTCATGCCAACATAGAAACAGTTCATGCTAATTAACACATAAATAGTTGTGGTAGCATCATTGAAGTTCAATGGTGGTTTACAAAAACTCAGCTAAAATTGAAAACAAGTTGTGGGCATTATAGATCTTGTAGAAATAAGAAGATTGACACCTCACTTGACCTTGGGGGTGGTCGAATTTGACCGAAAAAGGTTGATTTTTGTCGCAAAACGTCAAAAAATTGATATCTTGTTTTCCTTCTTTACTAGTTTTTCAGGTTGTGATCATAGTATGAATAGAAAATGGAGATCGACAAGAGTCTAACGAAACTGACCTAGAATCAATTAGACTCGAATGAAAGAGTTATGATTAAAACAAATTTGTACAAGTTATAAAGGAAAAACGGGAAAGAGGCTGCGCGCGTGGAAATGCCACATGTCCTTTTGTCCTTGTAGTAGAATATTTAAATTCCATATTCTATGATAGAAAGAAGGATTATTCTATGGACTATGTGGTCATTAATTTAACTTTTTAATATACCTAAATTATGTTGGATTTTTAAAAAGTCATGATTTAATACACCAAGATTTTAATGGATTTAAAAAAACGCCTTTTCAAATCCAGATTGAATATACCTAGACTTTGACAAACTACAATAAAATTAGAGGGCTGCTATGTGCACCCTATTTTCTTCTCTGGACACCATGAATTTTTTTAATATGTAATTACATTTATACCCCTATGTGAAAAATTACATCTAAGGATTTAATTTCTTATATATCTAGATTTAAAAAAATTCGATCTCTTGCATCCCACGCTATTTTTCTAAACCCGAAATCTCAATCTTGTATTTTTGATGAAAGACACAATGAAAGAGAATGAATCCGAAGAAGAAAAGGTAAGAATTTTCATTGATTTACATCTATGAAGATAACAAAGGATTTGATTTTCGTTCTGAAAACAAATCACGCAATGTTTAAGCCTGCTATGCTTCAAAACAAATCTGGTGAACTTCTTTGAATATAGATTTGAGTTATTGGTGAATCTTAGAGGCCTCAAGATGTAGAGAAGATGAGTTTTGCAAATTCTAATTTTTGGTGTCTAAGGAAAAATTGAAGGGTGCTTAAGAGAATTTGTTCAATAAACTAAATGAAGGATATGTGTGGAAAATTTGTAATCATATTTAGGTGTTCAAACTAGTTTCAAAAAATAGAATGGATGTACAAAGAAACTTAAGTGTCCAAAGAAGAAACTTTGACAAACTACTGTAAAATTCAGATTAAATACACCTAGATTTTAAAATTTTTAAAACTCTTTCCATAGTCCTTGCCCATAGTTTGGAGCTGCGGTACATTGTGTGATCACTTGAAGTGTAGTGACCTCTTTATATTTTTATGAAGAATCATGTGAAAATAATTTCAACTCTTTCAGAAGTCTCAAGCAAGGAACAAAATTTCGGTTTCGATGGAAATTTCGGTAGTCAAAATTTATGGAAATTTCGATTAAAATTTCGATTTCGGTTAAAATTTCGGTAAATTTCGGTTTGAAAAAAAAAAAGACGAAAAAATATATTAGAAACCCTATAAATTAATATTTTTACTTTCTCTAAGCTTTAAAAGCAACAAATAATGCAGCTTAACATTTAAGGTATATAGCATTGTCCATATGGATAAACTTTTATATACATAAGAGAGAATAATTCGTGTTTTATATTTCATTAAGATAAGATACTAAGTCATTTTTTATAGTTGTCTCTTTTTTGAGAGATTTATAGTCATTTCTTATAGTTATCTCTTTAGTTAAATATAATTTCACACAAAACCTTATTTAAAAAAGATAGAGAAACATCAATTATTATACATTTGTTATGCAAATTAATATCTTGTGTAACAAAGACAAATATTAAACCATAAGGGATTTCTCACAAAAAAAAAAACCATAAGGGATTATTTTGTAACAAAAGAAAATAAACTTAAGGCCAAATGACCAAAATGACCAAATAATAGACTAAATTACAAGCCTATCTTCTTCAACGTCTCCCACCCACCCACCCGACCTTTTCTTTCTGCCGCCACACGCACGCAGATCTCTGCAAAAACAAAGTTCTTCTCAAACAACCTTACCACCTTATTATCCAATACCAAGGTTCTTTTCGTTCTAGATTTGATATTACGGATAGGGAATAAGCCTCATTTTTACTGAACTTTATGAGCTTTACACGACAAATAGCCGAATAGGTGAACCGAAATTTTGTTTCTATAAAGCAGAAAAGAAAAGGGGAAATATAGCCAATCCTATAAAACGTATCCACCTGTCAACTCTTATTATCCCTTCAAGATGGATATAAGTGGTCAAGAGCCTTCAACTATAGGATAAAAATCCACCACATCTCGGCCGCCCGTTCCTTCCCTCTCCACCATCTCGACCGTCCGTGCATCCATCGTTCATATCATCCCCGAAACCCTCCAATCCCCTTCCTTTTCATTTCCACAAACTCTCTCTTCTCCACCATTCCCCAAAAGAAAAAGAAAAAGAAAAAGAGAGAGAAAAAGAAATAGCCATTCATTCAACCAATGGCAGCCCTCCAACACACCCCTATCTCCCTACAGTCCCAAACCCCATCGGCGCCGCCGCTCTCCTCCGCCCTAACCCCGCGAACCACCACTCTCTCCTTCTCCTTCTCCTCCACCTTCTCCCCACTCCACCTCAAACTCTCCGCCGCGGCCTCGGCCTCCACCGCCCGCCGCAACGGGGGCGGAGGCGCTCTCGGCGCCAGAATGAACGCCACCGCCGCCTCCAGCTACGCGGCGGCCCTAGCGGACGTGGCGAACTCGAACAACACCCTGGAGACCACCGCCAGCGACGTGGAGAAGATCGAGAAGCTGTTCGGCGAGCCGGCGGTGTTCAACTTCTTCACGAACCCGACGATCGGGCTGGAGAAGAAGCGCGGGGTGCTGGACGAGATCGCCAAGTCGGCGACTCTGCAGCCGCACACGGTCAACTTCCTCAACATCCTCGTCGACGCCAAGCGGATCGACCTCATCCTCGACATCGTCAAGGAGTTCGAGGTTGTCTACAACAAGATCACCGACACCGAGCTGGCCATCGTCAGCTCCGTGGTGAAGCTGGAGTCGCAGCACCTGGCGCAGATTGCGAAGCAGGTGCAGAAGCTGACCGGAGCCAAGAATGTGAGGATCAAGACGGAGATTGATCCGTCGCTGGTCGCCGGGTTCACTGTGCGGTACGGCAAGTCTGGGTCGAAGCTGATTGATTTGAGCGTCAAGAAGCAGCTCGAGGAGATTGCGGCTGAGCTTGATTTGGGAGACATTAAGCTCAATTCATAGGCCATTTTTCATCTCTCTTGATTTTTCTAATTTTTTTTCTTCTTCTTGCCATCCCTATATATATTGATCCTTTTTGGTACGGTGTAATCACTGCAATGTGTAAAACCATGTTGGATATATAATGTATGCATATTCATCTTCGGGGGACCCTTTCGTTTTCTGGGGAAATTTTGAAGTTTACTTTGTATACAGTATATTTTTGGTGTAGGATTATTATCGCACAGGAGTAAGGTCGGTAGCACTTGCAATGGAAGGTACGGGTGATTTTCGGACTGCTTGGATTGAAAATAAGGGTTTCAATTTCGTTTCAAAAAAGTTAGGAATGAAATTTTCTTTCCGAATTCTGAATCTTTGTAAATTGGAAAAATTTTGGAATTTTTTGGATCGGAATTAAATTGAAAATTTCGAAAATAATTCGGAATTTTTTTATTATCAAGGTGAAATAAGATAAAATAATATACGAAATATGCTTATGAGATGAGTACATACTCTAAAGCAAGTAATAAATGTATTCATGAGTAAGAATAAGCAAAATAGAAGTAAATATAATTTATTCTAAACTATACTATAAATCATACAATAAGTAAATTGCTATAAAACATATGAAATGCATTCCATTTTTTAATCGGAACAGGTTTGGAAACTTGGGAAATAAGTTGAATCGAAAAATCGGAACTTTCGGTTTGAAAAAATATGTTCTAATTTCCATCCTTCTTTCAGAATATTCAAGTATCGAATCCGAATTTTTCCATTCGGAATTAAAATTTCTAACCCAACTTA
This sequence comes from Spiraea crenata, assembly GCA_033992175.1. NCBI lineage: Eukaryota > Viridiplantae > Streptophyta > Magnoliopsida > Rosales > Rosaceae > Spiraea > Spiraea crenata. The sequence goes on along the minus strand of JAVBHV010000014.1, from coordinate 7,054,363 downwards.
CACCCCTAATAGTAGATCAATGTACGGGCAAAATTATTAGGAGTAGCGCCAAACAAATTTATTTGATCAAATATCATAGCAATTATATTAGCCTATTAGGGGTGTTATGTTCTCTTCCACATGGTAGTCCAAATGGACTCAGAGCTAAGACTTTTCTGACACTAAAAGTTATGGTTATGACCACCAAGCAGCAACAAGTAAAAGCATGATGATCGTTAAGGCCGGCACCTCACTGCCGGAATTTCCATGTCCTTATCTTGACAAGTTGGACTCGAAATTGGGGACTTAGATCTCTCTGCCGGAACCTCCAGCCATTTCTTGAGCTTCTCCTACGCATTTGCTGGGCACAAAGATCATTAAGGCTCGGTTCTCCACCATGAATTAAGGGGAATTATCTAAAATAGGCCAATGGGAAAAATTGTATTGCAAAATGGGTGGGTAGCAATTTTCATTAGGAAAATAGGCACAATTATTACCTCATTGCACTACAAGCCCCTTATACATAAAGGTTATTCGAACTATGAACATACTATGAGCAACTACGAATGCACTATGTGCATACTATAATAGACTATATCACATTCAAAGTTTACAACTTTTCTCTGCTCCGCTAAGATCACCCAGCAAGAGGCCGATTTCAATCAAATCAGCGCGATGAATCCGCTAACCTTAGTGAAGCGCATTCATAGCATCAATTCCAAAGAAGCCCAATTAGGGATTTCAGAGGAAGCTTCGTAGCACGCCAAGTATCTTACGTCTTCGTTGGTAGCATTCCTTTCGAACTCACTGAAGGCAATCTCCTCGTCGTCTTCGCACAGTAAGCCCCTAAATTCCCATTCAATTCGATTCAAATCTTCAAAATCCCTCTTCAATTTGATACAAAGTTCCAATCTTTATGATGTTTCAGATATGGCAAATTTTGGGGACAATTTTGAATGTTTCAGTTTCAATCTTTTTGATGTTTCAATTTGATCTTTTTTGTGTGGACGATATGAATGGAGCTAAAATTTTGGGGAGGACAATGTGTCGACGTACAAGTAGGAGTAGATGAAGCGGGAGGAGTGCGGTGTGTGCTATGCTTTTTCTAAAATGGACTACAACTACACTACAGTAGGTTACGACCACACTACAATTAAACTACGACCACACTACAATGAACTACGACCACCTGTCATTTCATTGCAAATTGTGAATAGTAATTTAACTAGTGTAGAATTGCCTGCCGCCCATTGCCTATTTTCAAACAAGAATTCCTCATTAAGCCTAATTGGATAATTCCCCATGAATCAACCACCATACAGCCAGTCGGCCAGTACAAACCCATCGAAGCTGATACAATTGAAAGCCACTACCACCAGCAGCAGCAGAATGACGAACACAGATTTTCTGTTCCAGAAATCCTGTTCCAGTTTTGTTCCAAAGGCCAAAAAACAACTATTCATCCCTGATTTAAAAAAAAAAAAACCCACTTTTAAGCCTTTGGAACAAAACTGGAATAGATTTTCTAGAACAGAAAATCTGTTTCCCAGAATGACCTACCACAAATAACGCAACTGGGGGATTCCAGCACTACTTTCCCCTTGTGGTGTGATATAAAGTTTCGAGGTCTAACTGCCAGACTAGAGATCAATCATTATAAGACAAGATGAGACTCCCCCATGTATAAAATCACCGAAGATAAGCAAGTCGAGCAAATGAAATATTAAAACTGCCACAGCTTATCACACAGCAGCAGATGATACAAATTGCACCTTACTAAAGCAACTCATATGCACAAGTGTAACAAATAAAACGCAGAAAGGACTTGTAGGATACATTAATCAGGATACTGTCATATAAGAAAGAAAAAAATTATAGTTAAAAAATTAAGTTCAAAATACTTCTGCTCACTTCTACCATGCCAGGGTCACCTTGGACCAGATAACTCGACTGCGTGCAAATTTTCTGTGGAGTCGAGAATCCAATCAGAATGTGGGTGAGGAGCTAACTCCACTTCCTGGCGTAGTACTTCAACCTTTTGCCACTCATCCCATCTTTCTGCCAAGCCATCGCCTTCAAGCATTCTGACCACTTCTGACATCTTCGGCCGGTCCATTGGAGACCCTTGTGTGCAGAGAAGTGCAACTTGAATTAGCTGCTCTACCTCAGCTTCTACATAATTGTTCTGGAGATCAGGATCAACCAGCATTTCTAGCTTTTTCTCTTTTAGCAGTCCTTTCACCTGTGAGAAAAGTCATTTCATGTTTCAGTCTATTAAGAATGACACAGAAACCTCAGAAACTCAATAGGTAATTGGACTCTTTATCTCTAATGAGAGAAGTTTAGCACCAGTATCCAAATGAGGGGAAACCAACCAATATCAGAGCAGCAAGGAGATAAAGTCTTTTGTCCTCTAACCCAATGTGACAAGTGGCAACAATAAACATCTACAAACTTGGCATTCGATTTAGAAAAAAGTATTAAAGGAATATTATCCAGCCAAAGTTTCTTGATTTCGTCCTACAGTTACTTGAACCCTATGACCACTGACCAGACTATTTTCTTTCCATGTATGGCTTGGCGGAATATAGAACCAGAAAAAGACAAGAAAATTTAATTATTTTCCTCCCAAGCTTTCAGTTTCGGAAACAGAGATATGGCAGGAGGGAGGGTGCAAGGGGAGTCTACCCAGTACAAAACTAGCAACAAAATCTTCACCGTACTAAATTAGATTTGTGTCATCTCAGCTCAGTATCTATGGTTTAATGTCCTGACCTCAATTCTAAGTTGCACATCATTATAAAGAAAAAGCTTCTTGATTTTTAAATGTTTAATTGGCGGATATGATAGAGAGATATAAATAACAATGCAACTTTGCATATATAGTCCAAAATGTAAATTGAATCCAAGAACATAATTGACAGTGGACCAGATACATACCCAATCAAGCAGCATGACATCATCATCATTTGCCAGCCGAGCAAGGTCGAAAGCCCTCTGACCAGTAATAAGTTCCAGAAGCATGATACCATAACCGAAAACATCAGTTTTCTCAGAAGACTTTCCAGTAGACAGGTACTCTGGAGCTATATGCCCAATGGTGCCACGTACAGCAGTGGTGACATGGGTGTCTTTATAGTCCATAAGTTTAGCCAAGCCAAAGTCTCCAACAACAGCCTCAAATTCCTCATCCAGCAAAATGTTTGCAGCTTTCACATCACGATGAATAATCTTTGGGTCACAGTGATCGTGCAAATAAGAAAGACCCCTTGCAGACCCTAATGCAATTCGCTTCCGAGTTGGCCAATCAAGCGGTGGTTGGTTTGGTGGGCGTTCTAGAATAATGCAGAGATAAAACAGTGATAAATTATTAGCACGCACAAAAGTAATTTCTTCTGTAAATGTATAGTCCACAATATATAGTGGGATAAATGTATATGAAGAAGACATTAGGTGATATAGAAAATGGGATCAAGCCTTTTAAAAGAAAATAAGCGCGCACACACTAAGTGAGAATAAGAAAATTTCCAAAGTAGAGTTTGTACTAAAATGCGATGAAGCTATACCTCTTAAACATGAGGCAACACTCCCATTAGCCATATAAGGATAAACAAGTAACCGCTCTGTTGGTGTCATACAGAACCCACGTAACCGAAGAAGATTTCTATGCACAGCCATGCTGATCATCTCTACTTCTGTTTGAAACTGCAACTCCCCACCAGGGGTACGCTCTTCTTTCAGTCTTTTCACAGCGACCAGCGAACCATCTGCTAGGCGCCCTTTGTACACCTTGCCAAATCCACCTCTTCCCAGAATGTTTTTGTTGCTAAAACTATCTGTTGCAACTTGTAATTCTCGCAAAGAAAACCTCTTAAGCTGCCCAAGATGTACTTCAGGATCCTCCTCCGCTGAAAGGAGACGCAGGTACACTTGTCAACAATCTATTAAACTGAGATTTATCCCTATCTGAGTTTAGTCACTAACCAGGTACATCAAAGAAAAATTCTTGTGGCTTCCTCCGGCGCCACCATGCAAATGCAATTGCCGGGGCAGCAAATAGTAAAGCAGCACCAGCAGCAACTCCACCAGCAATAGCCCCAGTAGCACTATTTCCTCCTGTAATATGATAAACAAATGATTAAGCATAGTGCAGTTCAATTGCCCGGAACTATAAAACCGGAACTAAAATGAAGAAAGATGCCTAGTAAATATGAACTATGGTTAACTTTGCACAAATGGGATGCAATAAAGCTTCCTGTGCATATATTACCTAACCGGGGAAAACATGGAAAAGAAATACAAGAAGAAAAATAAAAGACTGTCCCAATTAGTTTGAAACACTAAGGTTCTGAAAGAGAGGCCAGGCTAGTAGCTAAAGGCTTTAGTCTTACTCTGACACATTGGCTACGTATTGATAAAATGGCAACAAGTACACATACAATTATGAAATTAATAAAATCGAATTACAATAAGAAAGGACCAGGTTTTGCCGTAGGGTGAAGACATGCTATGCAGGAACGTACTGTATAAGCATCAGAACACCTTGAATCTTTAACAGTCAACAATAGAAAGATCAATCACCTGGTGTTGAAATCGGAGGTGGTGGGACAAAAGGTGGGGGAGGCGAAAATGGAGGGGATCCTGGGCAGGGGTGGCCAGTTACTGGGCCACATAGATTCAAGTTGTTAGCAAAACTGCAAAAGATAGAAAACAGTCATTCAGCATATTGTCAAGATCAGAGTCAGAAAATGCAAGAAAGTGTAGACATTGACTAGAAACCTTATGGGAGTGAATAGAGAGAAGGAGCCATTGTCTGGAACTTCTCCTGAGAGATGATTATTTGATAGATCCCTGCATTTTGTAATGCATCAGAGCTTATAGAGTTTCTGACGAACAAATACTTCAGGAAAATCTGAAGAGAGTGAGACAGAGAGGGGAGGGGATATAAGAGCAGAGACAATAAGATTAAATTGCACTCACAGTACTTGAAGTGAGGAGATATTAGTCAATGACATTGGAATTGGACCCACCAAGCTGTTGTTGTTAAGCCGGCTATCCTTGCACGAAGGTTTTCAGGGAAATACAAGTTAAGATCTATGGGTTAATCAAATAAAAATTTTCATTTCAATCACAAAAAGCCAACACAACTATAGATCAATTATGCTAGTCTGTCGGAGCATGAGCATAATCATTTACACACATTTATTCTTTGAATGACATGCTTTCTACTTATGTGTGTGGCATATTATTAATTGATATTATTGCTTCTCCTGATTTGAACATGTGCCATGTTGATCACACACAATACAGAACTTACGCACCTTTATGCCATGAACACCTGGGAGGGGTTTAAGAAATTCAACTATGCAGCCTATAACTTCATTTTGTGTTTATTCTTATACTAAATAAAAGAAAGATTCTACTGTATCACATAATGTCTTCTCCACATGTACCAAAAAAGTGCAAGAAAAAGTTGTTTATCACTATGATATGTGCCATTCAATTCCCTATGTTCAATCTTAAATATAAATCAGAAAATCTCATGCGAGGCTAATGGACATGATTATTCCTTTTCACAGAACATACTATTTCCCTTGTATCTTTCAATGCAAACCTTTAATAGTAGGATTAGGTCCTCAGACAAATAAACGTTGCTTTGAGTCTTAATGTCGTTTTAATAGCTCATGGGTCCATGCTTTCTTAGCTAGGCCCCCAGGCTTTAGAATACAAACTGAAAATCACACACATGAGCATGAAATACCACATATGTCCACATCATGGATATTAAAGAAACAAGTTAAGAGATACGTATACCCACAGGAATCTAAGTTTTGAGAGCTTGCCCAAGGTGCCTGGGATTTGACCGGTAAAACTATTCAAATAAAGATCCAAGCTCACCAAGCTGGTTAAGTTCCCCAGTTCGCTGGGAATTGGTCCACTTATGTTATTACTGTAGAGTTCCCTGTCCAGAAAAGAATAGAAAAGATTAAGTGCATAGTGAGGAGAAGTCAATATCGCTGTCTCAGGGAAGCTAGCTAAATAGAAGCAGAGAAACTGATAATACTCAATATCAAAATTTATGCTACTTGTTTGGAAAATGCCTCCAAGAAAGTAACAGTGCTATATTCTATTCATTAGTGATTTGCAGATACGGTGATAGAGAATAAAACAGCTTCCTCGGGGTTGGGCATAGAAAAAGGCATTACCACAATATGTTTGCAAAGAAGGTTCAACTCAACTGAATATCATTATCATTGTACGGCCAAAAGATATCCCAACTCAAACATCCAGCATGCCAAAGATATGTAAAGTGTGGAAATACTGTTCATTGTTACTACTTCGTTATCATTAAAACTAGTCTAAACCAGAACACTCATTGCGGTAGACAATATGTATATTCTAGGCCAAAAGAAAACAGATAAATCAGTTAGCATGGTCTGGTAGCACGAAATATGTTTAGATAACATTCCCCCGATTAGATATATCACAGTTCAAAATTTTTTATTGCCGTCAAAGGAATGGTCTCCAGTGGAGCTACAACATTGTTTAATATCAGTTTATGCAACCAGTGCTCGTAAGGGCAATCAGTGCAGCTGCAAATGATGTATCCAACCAATCATTTCTCCTGCTAAGGGCACGTTTACTTACCAAAGGGAATTGGAATCGGAATGGGAAGGGGATACCCAAGTCACACTTGGGTATCAAATTCCTCCATTTGAAGGGGAATCATTCCCAAATTTGTGGTGGGACCCACAAATTTTCCATTCCCAAGTGCTAAAGTAAACAAAGGGAACGGAAGGAATGGAAATGATGCCCCCTCATTCCATTCCCATTCCCTCTATCTCTATGTAAACAAGTCCTAAATGGGTGAGATAAACTTGACATCTAACCGCTTCTCCTACATCTCCACTCCACCTGTCTCAACTTCTTTAGAAGTACTGACAGCTATTTCCATAAGCCTAAGCAACCATCCAATTCACTAACAACCAGTTTCCAATAGGTTAGACAAACTTACAAGCAAAATATGCTTTGATCCAGATATAAACATAGAAGATTAGTACTAGATTCCATTCTACAAAGCCACTTATAGGCAGGGTAAAATCAACTTTTACTACTTATCTGAAGTCATCAACATGGAAAGACCTATAACAACACAAGATCACCTATTTCTTTAAAGTAAGTCGCAACCCACCACCTACCTCATAGTCAAGGTGCAAGGGTCCACTACTTTCTGCTAACTTTAAGTCCTTCCCATCAAGTAGATACCAGTTATTTAACCAAATAAGTAAAAGATACAAAATGTGGACTAAATTCTAAATCCCATGTAACTGCTTTTAGTTTGTGCATCTCTTCCAGGAATCAATGAATGTACACCTCGTGTTCCTCATACTTTTCTACCTCAACGTCGTTTTCTAGTAGGCCTAATGACCATGATCTTAAGTATTCACAGCAACCAAAAAACTAAAACAAATAATGAAAAATAAACCTATGGGGACTAACATCCCTTATGACAAGAATGCTACACAGCAGTACAGAATCGCAGTACAAAAATACTTACAAATATTGCAGATTCTTAAGAAGGCCGAGCTGTGGAACTAGTTGACCAGACAAGGCTGCATTTCCAAGATCACTGCAATTACACATGAAACAAAGGATCATGAAAACAACACTTCCAAAAAGGAGCTATACAAAATCACTCTCTTTACTGATCTCAAATGTTTCAAGTGGACAGGACATACACTCTTATGACGCTATTTTCATTGTTGCATGTGACATGAAACCATGTACAAGGGTTGACGAGAGTAGGATCCCAACTTTGCAGGACATTGTTGGGGTCTTGTAAGTTGGTCCTTAGACTATGCAAAGCATCACCTGTTAGACAAAGATATTAATTGCTTCTGTAAGCCATTGCAAAACTTGAAAGACATAACATATGAGACATTTGAATTTGAAGATATGCAAAACTCTAAGGCAGAAACACAAGATTGCATGAGAACTTCCTGCAGCAGTTATAATGTTTAAGGACTGATAGACATACAAGTTAGTGGACGTTGGGGACATTGATATACAAAGAAAATTTTTCCATTAAAAGTTCCGAAGGTTCAGCACTTTCTTCACTATGATAGAGACGCTATTAAGATATAAAGATCAATTTACCAATTACTGATATGAATTGAGGGCTATCTAACTAACACACATTAGATACGATAACTGAATAATGGCGATCAATAACAAGTACCAACTAAATTGGAGCAACTGAAACACCAAGTTAAGCCATAATATTGTCTTAAGGCTTTATCACCATATACTCGAGCTTCCATTTCATTAAATTAAGCAGTTTCATAAATAAACCAAAAGCACATAGATGGCATTCAGTATAGATGTTTCTCAACACCCAGTAGGCAATTACACTTTTTAATGAGCATACAATTCCAGTAGCCATAAATTCTCCAGGAAAAAAGGAAAACAGAAGCGCATTTCATCAAATTCACAATATCAAGCAAGCAAAATAAAAAAAAATATGTCAAAACAAAACAAAAGTTCAAAAAAAAAAAAAAAGAAGAAGCAAAAGCTAGCTTAAAGCATATAACAGAGCAACGGACCTTCCATATTGGCAAGCACCATTGTCATCCATAGTGGATGAGCCACCAAGATCAAGCACAGACAGAGAGAATAATTCCCGACCTTGCTCCCCATCATCACTTGCTTTTCACAAGTCTCAGATCCAAATGGTTTGTCAAACCCAAACACACCATCCCAGAAAACCCCCCCAAAACCTCAGATTCCGTCAAAATTCCAGCACAGGAATCCTCACCCAAACAAACCCACCATTACCCACTTGTCAAAATCAAAACTTTCACCCACCGAACCAAACAGAAGCCTCTGATCTCAGCACCCAAAAGAAGCCCTTAAAAAAACCCACAAATCTTCCACCATTTTCATCCCTTTTCTCTGCAGCCCTTTTCGCCAAACATGCCCTTTTGCCCTCCGCCTTCACTTTCTCAATAGTTATCTCTCTTTTGCTGTCTCTTTTATTTAATTTATATTCGCTTTTTTTGAGTGAGGCGTGCACAAACAGAGAGAGAGGACTGGAGTGAGCGAGAGAGCAAAAAGCAGTGGGGGGAGCTGCCCGAACGGTGGTGACCGCTGCCCGCGACCGCAGTCAAAAACGCCTTTGTTTTGGCGCTCTGCATCGAAGTGGAAAGCGACGTGACCCTGGGCAGCCCCGTTTCCAGTCAAAATCCTGGGCTCCTTGAGTACGTGGGGGCCCACACCATTAGCCACCTCAGATTCGGTCCAACTTCTTCACTCCATAGTCCATCCACTTTATGTATGAGTTAATTTAGTTGTTTAATAAATATTGCTTTGATTATTCTATATTTTTAGAAGTTTATAAATTAATCAAAAAGTTCCAAATTTAGAGCAAGTACGCATCAAATTATACTTTCTACGCCACATCAGCAAAATATGTATGTTGTGGACAAGGCAACAAGGCAACAAATGAGTCAGTTTCACCTTATGGTTAAAAAAGACAAAGATGCATTAGAGCATCTCCAATGGGAGATGTCAAATTTTTTAAGTCAAATTTCAATGTCATGCTGATATGGCAATATGACCATTTTTATAAGTTTTTGCCTCAACCGATATGCCAAAAAAATTTCTACTTTTGGTAAATAGTTAAATGCAATCAACAAAAACCTATATCAATATTGTTGGGCCCACAAACAAAAATGGAAAATAACATCTCCTTTAGTTGATGTCAATTTTGGCATCAAGTTATTCCACGTAGGCTTTTGAAGCCTCGGTTGGAGGAGTTTCAATGTCATTTTTATCCTACTCAGCACTCCACATAAGAATTGACATCTCCATTGGAGATGCTCTTATCTCAACTCATAAGAGCATCTACGTTGGATAAAGCAACTGATGCATTAACTTTGACTTATGACTAAAAATAAGGTAAAGTTGTCTTATCTCAATCAAGGATTAAAATTTCAATTAAGATGGATGGTTAATTGAAAGGCCAATGAGATCTCCGTCTCCATTGAAGAAGTACACACCTTTTTTTCCAAACACTAGATTTCACCTTAATTTGGATCTGATGCGAATTAGGTATTTTGTTGATCTTATGGATTTGCTAGAAAAATTGGGGAATGTTTTTTAACATGAACTATTTCTGTGTTCGTATAAACTGTTTTTGTGTTCGTATGAACCGTTTCTGTGTTGGTATGGACTGCTTCTGTGTTGGCATGAACTGCTTATGTTTTTGCATGAACTGCTTCTGTATTGACATGAACTATTATGTATTAGCAAAATTGTTTCTGTGTTTAGTAAAAAGTGTTTTTATATTTGGCAGAAACTGTTTTTTGTGTTACTGCAGAACTGTTTTTGTGTTTGGCAGAAACACATCATAAATTGTTTCTGTGTGCGTGTACTATACATGCATGTGGTACTGTTCACGTGGGCATCCATCATTGGTTAATTTTTTTTTTTTTTATTATACTCATTATTATTTTGTCCATGTAGTAGAATATTTAAAATACTTGTCCTAACATAGAATTAGGGTATTTTTTTTTATCTTTAGGGATCATTGTCCCTAATTTCGTTCACATTATTTGCTTCTACATAATTACATATTATAAATGTTTTTTTAGACGGTGAAATTAAACATAGGTGGCAAAATTTGGTGGATAAGTGAAAGGCCCTAGGTTAAAAAGTGTAGGTGATAAATTTATTTTTGAGTAGTTTAAAATTATAGAGACAACATTTGTCAAGTTAAACATCCAAAAAATTAAAACTAATTTGCTTGAACAAAAGAGGGGTTCATCTTTGTGGTTTTGTACATAGATTTTATTCTTTTAGCTAGTCGTAGTAAGTGCCTATTGCACAAAACAAAGGCTTTACTATTAAGCAGTGTTCTAAAAATCCCCGCATAGGGTCACCAAGGCGGCGCCTAAGCGCTAGGCAGGAGGGCTCCGTGGCGCTTTTGGGTGAAATTGGCCAAAAAATGGTCGAGCGATTAGTCGGCCGCCTAGGCAGACTAGGCGAGTTTAGTCAGACTAGGCAGACATGATTGAAACAATTTTTTTTTTTTTAGGGTTTAATTCTCTCTCTTCGGCAGCATCTTTCTTTCTTTATTTTTGCCTCTCTTTTTGTCTCCTCTACCATTCCTCTCTCTCTAATCGGCGACAACCTTCTTTCTCAAATCCGGCTGCACGGCCTCTCTTATCTTGCCTTCATCATCGTCGTCATTCAGATTGCAGCTACCTCTTGGACTCGGACGAATCCCAAGTTGTTAGATCCAACCCAACCGATGCTAAAGAGCTTTTAGGTATCATAGGATGTGAAGAAAATGTTGCTGTAAGTGTACAGAGGCATCGGTTTATACATAAAAAATGATGCTAAAGACACTTTAGGCATCAAAAGTCAACGCAAATTTCCAATATAAAAGAAAATAAACATCGATTTTGACATAAAAAATTATGCCAAAGCAGGAAAGGCAACGGATTTTCACCAATGCCTAATATCAGTTAATATGCAACACTGAGCAGGGCATCAGTTTTTCTGAGTAATAGGCAACAGATTTTACCCGATGCCAAACTTCAATTTTCACATAGTGCGTCTTCTTTTTTGTAGTTGCTGATTGAAATAGGATTTGTCTATATTGAATTGGTTGGTGTTGTGTGGTGATCATATTTGATTCTGATTATTGATTATTGTTATGGTGGTATTGTGATCTGATTTGGATTGATTATTCATATGGTGGTGTGGTGAAGAGAGAAAAAGGTTAGTGAATTGAGAAGACATGGTGGCGATGGATGGGAAAAGTGATTTAAGGAAATTGATGGGAGTGTAGTCCTTATTGAAAACGATAAAGAAGAATTGAGAATTTTGAAAGAAAGGATAAGGATTTGCAAGATTAGTTTAGATCTGTCGAATTGGGTTTGTTTGAGTGGTACATAGGACCATGAGCCTCTGCATTTGCTTATCCACGCATTTGCCGCATTTGCTGAGATGTCATGCTTGTAGCGGTTGGATTAGGAGGATATATTTAATTAAAAAAATGATTGTAGTGGTTGATGGTTGACACCTCGGCAAATGCGGCAAATGCGTGGAAAAACAAATGCAGAGTCTCATGATCCGTGGTACTTAATGTTGTGATATAAATGCTCATGGTTTGTGAGTTGTTCCTTTTCAACTACTTGTATTTGCATAAATCCCCTGTTGTATGTTTCTTGGCCACATCTTGGTATCAGATTGTGTATAAATGAATTATCCAGTTTACGCAACCAAAAAAAATAAAACAAAAGACTTATTTAAGTTAAATAGTAGTATTGCAAATGCACAGACATTAATTTTACAATCTTACATTGATATACACCATTATTATGTTGTTGAATTTGTTAAGAAACTATGATTGTCGAGTTTGATCAGATACGGAGGGAATCTTGGATGGACATGGAAAAGAAGAGTTCGAGGCCTAGCCTTTCAACTTTGAAGTTTTTTTTTATAACAACTAGAACTTTGATGTTTGAAACTATCTTTTTCATTGTAGTATTCATATGGTTGACTTTCTCCCTCATGTTTTTCAATCAATTATGGTACTTTGTGTTGTAGGAAACCCTATTTAGGAGTAGGAAACCTATATGGACTCTATGTAATAGACACGCGTAGACCTATCAGGATTTAGTGGAAACCCTAGATTGGTTTACTATAAATAAAGGCACTATGAAGGAGGATGAAACACATCTTTCCTTGAGTTATTCTCTATTTTGTCTCTTACTAACGATTCTCTGTCTCTTAAGCCAGTGATTACATTATTTCTACAACACGTTATCAGCACGACGCCGGTGATTACATCATTGTTGAAAGTTGTATGTGATTTGATTTTATGTTCAATCCATGACATGAATATGTGTTTTCAACTATCGAATTTGTAAATGGTTTAATTTTATCTTGAAAATGATAGAAGAAAAGGGAAAATTAGGGTTTCACGGCAAGCCACACCGACCAAGCCTCCTGCCAAAAAATGCATCAAGGCAAAACGATCTGAGTCGCTTCCTGAACTCGCGCCGAGTTGTCGAGCGGACACATTGAGCCGCTGAGCCGAGCCTAAAGCCTCGAGCCGTGGTTGAAGCCGTGCCACGCCAAGCTCCCAGAACGACATTGTTTCTGTGTCGTCTTCCTCACCCAAGCTTAGACACGACTTACCGCCGTCCCCGATGACGATGGCATGCCGATTACGACTCGAAGTCGCCGACCACGCCACCAATCACAAGCTGCCGAACCTGCTCCGGATTCCTCGAAAAACAGTCGATTTCACAATCGGCCCTCTCGGCCAATTGCCGTTTCGCAAACCACGCGATGCATTCTGTCTATCCGCCACCTACGCTGGTACCACGATGCAGTCCTGATGCTGTTCCAAGACCCTACATTGTCGCCTGAAGTCGCCGTCCCTATCGCTGGTCATCCCTAAAGGAGACCCGGTCAATCTCTCACCGAATTTGATGGAAACCCCCAATTTAACAATGGGCTTTTCTTGGATCTCGCTTCCCGCGCAGCTGCAATGGGCTTCGTAGGCCACCATCGCAGATGATAGAGTCGCTTCGCCTCGCTCTTACAGCTCCGCCACTCCACGACGCCGGAACCGCCGCTAAAAACCATCGGAAATGTCGAATTCCGATTGGTTTCCCCCACAGGTCAGACTGGCCTGACCAACCCGGGTTAGACCAAACCAATCTGTGAACCAACTGGGCCCAAACTCTTTTGGGCCAGACCTTCCTATCCTGACCTGGCCTGAAGCCCTCTTCTTTGTCCCACAGTGGGCTTCTAATGCCCTTAGGCCCAGCAGACCCACAATTTTGATACCCGCGGGCCAGAAGCCTATATGCACAAATAAGCAGCCCAGTAGGCTGTATGTACGTATCAAAATGGATCCCGTAGATCCTAGACTATCAATTGTTTATGTTTCTGTTGGAATATTTGTATATATGTGTCTATATGCAGGTTTACATGAACTCGAAGTTCATTAGAAAACCTCAAACCCGAAGTTTCGAGTATATGTGAAATATGAAACCCGAAGTTTCTAGATTCCTAAAAACGTCATCATAATCTGAAGTAATCCGCTTAGTGAAACATCACATGTCGTAACCCAAAGTTAGCATGTTATATCCGAACCATGTTATAGAACCTGAAGTTCTTGAATTTCACCTTTCGTAGATGATTTTACCTGAAGTTAATAAGCACTACTCACACACTTGGTCCTGCAGAATCACACATCCTTTGCTTATTGTTTCCTTACATTTTCTTTCGTATATTTGTATTCACTTGAATTTACAGGTACAATTGAACCTGAAGTTCATATTAAGTCTCGATCCGAAGTTTCCAGCATATACTACCATAGAAACCTGAAGTTCTAAAACATCACCACACAAGTCATACCCAAAGTTATGCGCTATAACCGGAAGTTATATGCTATGACCTAACGTCACATGCTATAAACCTGAAGTTTGCATGCTATTCGAAACCATGTCATAGAACTTGAAGTTCTTAAGTTGTTGACTATAGATGTTGCCTGAAGCTCTACCAACACAAAGTGTCCCCTCCTTACCCGGAGTAAGGGCGCTTGAAGCACATATTGATCACCCGAAGATGATCTACGTACTTGCTTGAAGCAAGATATGATTGGCAAAACTTATGCTCTCAAGACTTGAAGTCTGTGAATGAGTATAGTTCTAAAGTTTGTAGAATCTGCCTTTTCCTTTAGCTTTACAAGGAAGACTTGACCAAGGATGATCTCCTGCAGAAGATCTAATCGATTTCCATGCCTCGAATGTGCTTTTGCAGCAGCAATATAGAGGGCAGAATTACCAAGTCCTCAAATATGATTACTACCCTGTCATTTGCTGAAAAGAACAACCTACTCGTATCCACTCGCTCGAAATGCTCCCTTTTCCTGAAGCAAATGCTAAGCAATTTCCGAAGCTCAAAACCACAATTGTTTGGCACATGTCACACCGGCCGGGCTGACCTGGGTCAGGCCAAATGCCCTCCTACCATTAGGGGGAGATAGGATCATTCTTGAAGAATGAATAATTGCGTGAGTGGACATTAGGGAAAGGCTCAACCTACCCGAAACTAGGGGTGGGCAAAAAATACCGAAACCGCCCGAACAGCACCGGACCGTAATGGTACAGGACCAAAATTAAGGGATAACAAATGATTCTTTCATATTTCGTCCCGTACCGGTGAAAAAGGGTCTGGGATCGGTACTCACTTTCTCAATACCGGTTATCCCGTACCGGACCATTATCATCACTTATCCATTTGTCTTGTTTTTATTGGCTCTTCTTATTGATTGTATTATGTGTCATGTGGTCATTGGATGTTGACAACACCACACCACAAATCACAAACCGTTCGGTTTCATTTCTTTATCATTTCCCACCTTCTTCATCTTCTTTGTTCCTCTCACTATGCCAATCGGGCTTATAGACGACGGTTAATAGACGAGGGTTGCCTTGTAAACCGTCGTCCTACATAAATAGACGAGGGTTTTCATAAAAACCGTTGTCTATGAAGGGTAGTTTCAATTACACCCAGTTTATGGACGAGGGTTTTATATAGAACCGTTGTCTATATAAAATCACAAAATTAAAAAAAAAAACTGGGGAAATGATAGACGACGGTATTGTAGAAAACCACCGTCTTCTTCAAAACGCGCTACTAACATGCACAAGTGTTTTGTCATAACCGTCGTCTATACCGAGTCTCATAAAATAGAAAACGCGCTCAAGTTGCCCGTGAAATGTCAGAAAGGAATTGAAGTCTGAAACCCAGAGGTGAGAAAAACCCAATTTCTTCAACACCAATTTGTTTAATCCAGTCTGGTCTGAAATGCTTTAACACCTCAACACCAAAGCTGAAATTCTTCAAAACCCAAACACCCAATTTCTTCAACACCCAATTTGTTTAATCCAGTTTGAAGTCGTCGCTCCCGTTCTTGGGTTTTCAACCCTCTAATCGAAACCAGTTGGAGTCGCTGCTCCCGTTCTCTTGTTTTCAACCCTCTAATCGAAACCAGTTGAAGCCGCCGCTCCCGTTCTCTTGTTTTCAACCTGCTGCAGTTGTATGGCGCGAGAAAATCTGGTGGAGAAAAACCTAGATCTGCCCTAATTTCGTCTTCATTTGAAGTCGCCGCTCCTGTTCTCTTGGTTTCACTCTGATGACAGGTACCCAAATCCCGTATCACTTTCTGCACTTCGAATTTTAGGGCTGTTGTGTTTTATTTTATTTTAATTTTTAAAAATTTTTCATAACTCTGGGTTATACACTAGAGGCAATTGTAACAGTTTTTCCTTATGCAAAATTTAAATGGGCAATTGATTGTCGACAATTGAATGTCGAAAATTGTATGCTTGCATTTTAGTTGTGATAGGATATAGAAACCAGCATGTTTAGTTACTTTGTGGAGACGGGCTGGTTCTAATAAAATTATATGGTTTCTGTTTTCTCAGTTCATGATCATTTGGAGATTGTTGAGTGTACCATTTTGAAGCATTGTTGTGGTTGAGAGATTAATAAGGTATGCAATTTTGAAATTTTTCTAGTAAGCAATGTGTACCTCAGTGAACTTTTCTTGTTAAGGTTGCATGTTTAATATCTTGTTTGGCTGTTGGCGTGGATGGAATGTCTGTGATATCATATTTGTTCAGGATTTTTGGAAAAAACTTATTTGGTTATGAGATTTAATAGAATTTATTTGCATTTGCTTGTCTTTTGTATTTAAAATTAGATGGATACCTCTTGGATGTTTGAGGATAGAAGAACAGAAGAATATAAGTCAGGGGTTACGTTTTTCCTTAAAATAGCCATTGAGAATGCAAGCAATCCTAGTTACATTAGCTGTCCTTGCTCAAAATGTCTCAATATGAAATCCTTTAGTGCTTCTGTTGTAAAAGAGCATCTCTTTTTCAATGGGATTGATAAAGCCTACACGGATTGGATATGGCATGGCCAACCACCAAGGTCAGCTGCTAGTCAATGTCCAAATATAGACTACGGTGTTCATTCTGAAAGTGTAGACATGGAGGGAGCTGATCTAGATGATTTAGAGGTTTGGTCCAACGATTTTGTGAAAGTCATTGAGGATGGAGATAAGCCATTGTACCCCGGCTGCACAACTAGAACTAAGCTAGGCACACTTGTTAAATTATACAATTTGAAAGCAAAGCATGGCATGATAGATGCTTGCTTTAATGACCTGTTAGTTGAGCTCTCGACAATGCTACCCGAAGAGAATGAAATACCGTCATCTATGTACGAAGCAAAGAAGATAATGCGTGCTCTAGGATTGCAATATGAAAAGATACATGCATGCCCTAATGACTGTATTTTGTACCGAAAGGAGTATGAGCATGCTGTGCAGTGCCCGACATGTGGTTTGTCGAGGTGGAAGGTGGGGAAACATGAGAAAAAAATAAGGAAAGGAGTGGCAGCAAAGGTTTTGTGGTACTTTCCAATTATCCCTAGGTTTAGAAGGTGGTTCCAGTCATCTAATACAGCTAGGGATTTGACTTGGCACTCAAGAAGAAAAGCTATTGAGGGTCAAATGCAGCATCCAGCCGATTCACCAGCATGGAAGATGTTGGACAGTAGGTGGCCTGCGTTTGGAGAAGAACGACGTAATCTTAGACTTGCTCTATCAACCGACAGATTCAATCCACACGGGGCTATGAGCAGTAAACACTCTTGTTGGCCGGTTATTCTTGTTAGCTATAACCTTCCGCCACATTTGTGTTTCAAAAGGAAGTTCATGATGTTAACTTTGCTTATATCTGGTCCAAAACAGCCGGGAAATGACATTGACGTGTACCTCGCCCCTTTGATCGACGATTTGAAGACGCTATGGAATGGAGTCCCTGATGTCTATGATGCACACAATGGTGAGAAGTTTACTTTAAGAGCAGCCCTTATGTGGACCATAAATGACTTCCCAGCTTATGGAAACTTATCAGGGTGCGTTATTAAGGGATATAATGCTTGTCCAATATGTGCTGCTGACACGAAACCTACTTGGTTAAACAAAAGTGGAAAGTGCTCATATATTGGGAATCAGAAATTCTTGCCTCGCTTTCATCCATATCGAAGACAGAAGGCTGCATTCAATGGTCAGAAAGAGCACCAAGTTGCTCCAATTCCTTTAACTGGAGAACAAGTATTAGAAAAGGTAAAGCATATCAACTGTACATTTGGAAAGAAAGTCCCACAACCTAAAGTTGATGAAAAGAGTTGGCCCTGTTGGAAAAAAGAGGTCTATATTCTTTGATCTTGAATACTGGAAATTCCATCCAATTCGACATATGCTGGATGTAATGCATATAGAAAAGAATTCGTTAGAAAGTATCATTGGTACATTGTTGAATATTCCTAGTAAAACGAAAGATGGGCATGCAGCTCGTTTAGATATGCTGGCTATGGAGATAACCAAGGTAAAGTGACACACCCCGCCCCGAAAAGTGGGGCCTGGGAGTGCGGCCATCACCCCCAAAGGGTGACGAAGCCTTACACAGCCAAAAACGACCGAAAGACTCCCACTCTTCGTGCCCCATGACAGAGCTACCCTGACTCCTGCCGCTCGTCTCTGTGGTGCTCAACAATAACAAGACCTGAGGGGGCGTAAAAACAAGGGTGAGTGGACAGGGAAAATAAATGTCAGTGTAAAACGTTTATAAAACATAATAATAATCCCCCACAGTTAAAACAGTAGTATACAACTATACCATGACAAACATGCAGCAACAACCAAGCTCACAACGACAATAAACAGTCACACATACTTATGCACTTTACATTGGCAAGGAGACTGTATTCACAATACCAATGTAAAGTATACTACCAATTGGCAAGGAGACTGTATTCGCAATACCAATTGGCAAGGGTAAGTACATTGGCAAGGAGACTGTATTCACAATACCAATGTACGGGGTACTACCAATTGGCAAGGAGACTGTATTCACAATACCAATTGGCAAGGGTAAGTACATTGGCAAAGAGACTGTATTCGCAATACCAATGTACAAGGTGAGGAAACCATACTAACCAGCAACAACCAGCATATCCCGCAACATAAACCCACATAACCAGCATAACAAACTTATATGCATATACGGACATAGTATGCTCCAAAACTCACCAACACCAACAAGGATCCCACGATCACATCATCATAACACAATTTCATATAACATAAACATACACAAACGGTACTCACCAAAGCATAAAGATACGTAAACATACTCAACCATACTCATAACCATACGCCAACAACCAAACAACAAATCACCCATACGAGCACATATATAAACATACAATCAAGCAACCATCAAACCAAAATACTTTAAAACCAAAACCCGTCCACTCACAGTGATACCGAGCGATCGTAGTCATCGTCGTCCGTAGGTTCGGGTCGGTAGCACTGATTCCTCAGGAACTGATCACCTCTCACTGTGCTGGCCGGAATCACGCCGGAAAGTTTCTTGGAAACTTTGAACGCTCGCCGACGGCAAACCACTTGGAATTTGGGCATGAAACCAATTGGGCTTTGTTCGTATCGTCGAGGAGATGAAGATTTATAAGTCGGTTCGCCCGATCCGTTGCCGGAAAATGGAGATCGGCGGCGAGGACATGGACGGCATTTTTGGGTTTGTTGGGCTGGTGTGAAGAAATGGAAAATGAGGGGTTTCTAAGAAAGATTCCCCTTTATATATCCCCATCCAAAACACGTTTTAGCTCGCCGAGTCTTCGTTACAAGTCGGAATCCGATTCCGTTTTCTCGGACGCGTTCGTATCGACGAGCTCTTCGCATAGAGCCCACTATCAAGCATGAAATTCCTCAAAGTCCAAAAGTCAATCGTTTGACCAAAAGGGCATTCTGGTCCTTTCACTCCAATATGGGAAATTTTCGGAACGGGTCGTATCATAAAGGCTCCCGAAGAGCAAGGGAAAAGGGCTCGGTTACTACCTGCATGTTGGAATCTGTTAAAAGAGGAAAAGCGGACTGTTTGTAATTCCCTTTACCAATTGAAGGTTCCTGAAGGCTATTCATCTAATGTGCGAAGTCTTGTAAACATCGATGAGCTGAAACTTCAAGGCCTAAAGTCTCATGATTGCCATACATTGATGCAGCAGTTGCTTCCGATTGCTATACGAGGCTGTTTGTAAGAGCCAATAAGGAATGCCATCATCAGATTTTGTTACTTCTTCAATTCATTGTGCACAAAGGTTGTGGATGTTGGTAGCCTAGGATCAATGCAAGAGGGGTTAGTCATAACACTTTGCTTGCTAGAGAAGTATTTCCCTCCATCTTTCTTTGATGTGATGATACACCTAACTGTGCATCTTATTAGGGAGCTAGAATTATGTGGACCGGTTTGGTATAGGTGGATGTATCCATTTGAACGATACATGACAGTTTTGAAAGGCTATGTAAACAGTACTGTCCACCCCGAGGGCTGCATGATTGAGTGTTACATAGCAGAAGAAGGTATTGAGATGCACGCTGAACATATCGAGGGTGTTAAGACGGTTGGAATACCATTGAGTCTTGATCCAGATCTGCCTAGGGAGTGTAGGCCGTTATCCGGCGCTACAATATGTTCTGTTGGCCATAAAGAATTGAATAAAGCACATTTATATGTACTAGAGCAAGAAGTTGAAGTGGAGCCCTACATCACGTAAGTTTTTGTTTATTTCTCTTATCTCCAATTTCAGATTATATGGATTCTAGTTTGACTATATTCCTGCTTTCTGAAACCCTAGTGAACATATGGAGTTTCTAAAGAATGTGCATCCTAAACACAAAAGGAATCCTGCATGGCTGCAAGAGCAACACCATCAGAAATTCGTTGGTTGGTTTCGCAATAGGGTAAGCATGTAAAATCATGTTATTTGTACATTAAAACCTGTAGATAATATTTTTTTAAGAGAAATATGTCTCTGTTTCTACCTATGTAGGTAGAATGTGAACTAAGCTCACCAGATCCACGGGTTTCGGAGACGGTAAAATGGCTAGCAGATGGCCCTCGAATGGAAGTAGCAACATATAAAGGGTATAAGATTAATGGGGTTAATCTTAACACCATAGAACGAGATGACATCTGAGCTGTTCAAAATAGTGGAGTGCATTTGGTGGCAGATACAATGCAAGTCTCAAAAACAGGAAAGGATAAGGCACCTGTCACAACAAATATGGGGTTCTATGGTGTTATTAAAGCTATATGGGATCTTGATTATTGCAAGTTCACTAGAACAGTTCTTCTGTGTCAATGGGTTAATAATAAGTGGGGTATCAAGGAGAATGAGTATGGGGTGGTATCGGTTGATCTTAGTAAGATAGGGCATCAGAAGGAGCCTTTTGTTTTGGCTAGACAAGTAGAGCAAGTGTTTTACTACCAGGATCCTTCAAACCCTTCTTGGTCTGTTGTATTACACATGCCAGATAGGTTTTATTTTGACGATGATTTACAAGACACCGTCATTGATCATCGACTATATTTTAAAAGGATGCCATCTGTTCAGGATTTGGAGGAGCTACCATAGAGCAGGGGATGAAGATTTTTGGGTTGATAAATGCTAGGTTTTCATGGTTTTAATTATTTCAATGTAACAGGCTCTTTATATATGAACTGCACTTGTCTTCTTATATAATCCCTCGAGAGCCAATCTTATTTTTGATTTTCATGGTTTTGATGTGTTATGTTTATTTTTATGAATCTGTTTCTAGCGCTTGCAGCGATTTGCCTAGTGCTTGTATAAGAAGAATGTTGCAGTGATTTGCATAGTGATGGATTGTGTTTAGCTTGATATTAATTTTCCAAATTCTAATGTGTTTCTTTTCAGGTTTGTGGACTATGGCACCGAAGAGATCGTACAAGAATACCGTTGCAGTCGAGCCGGAGTCGTCCAAGGCAGTGGAGGAACAAAATGCAGAACCTGTGGAGGTGCTGGATACCAAAAAAAGGAAGTCAAAAGGCTCTGTCACCATGGAGCACCTGCAAAAGAGGAAATTTACCGACGAACGGTTGGCAATAACCTATAATTCCAGAAGGCAAGCATTTGGAAAGGCAAACACATGGTTGCAATCATTCCTTGGTAGTCTGGTTCAAAAGATACCGATTACTTATACACATTGGGTAGGGGATGGATCAAAATCAGCAAAAGTCGTTCCACAATCTACAAAAGACAAAATTTGTGAACAGGTGGAGGTAAGAGTATTTACCTATTCTGAATGCAACTGGAAATGTAGTTTGAATATAAATTATGAGTTAACAGATGCTAAAAATGTAGTATGGGGACAATTTATGAGTTAACAGATGCTGAAAGTGTAGTTTGGGGCTAATTTCCGAGTTAACAAGTGCTGAAAATGTGGTCTGAATATGAGTATACTTCTGTGCAGGGAATATTTGAACTAGGCAGAGGTGGGAGAAAGGCTATTTTGAGATCATGTGCCACAAAATTTCAGGACTTCAAGTATAGACTGATCTGGGACTTTGTTCTTCCTTTTAAAGATGATCTGGAAGCATTAGCAAAGCCTCCATCGAAATAGACTTATATCAAGGATGAACATTGGCATGAATTTGTTAAGTCAAGGTTGGGTGAGGAGTGGCAGCAAATGCATTGTATACAATCGCAAAGACGACGAAAAAATGATTATAACCATCACCTATCTCGGAAGGGATATGTGGGTCTAGAGCAAAAATTGGTAAGGTTTTCAGAATAAGCACATTTAACTTGAAGTTTATGTTCACAGTAATTTATATGTTCTCATACATGTATATTTGTTTGGATAACTAGTTGAAGGATATGCCTGGGGTAGAAGAATTAGATAGGTCAGTTCTATGGTTAAAAGCAAGGGAGGACAAAAAGGGCAACATACTAGACCCAAAAGTGGCTGATAAGGCCAAGAAAATTGTAAGTATCTTTATTGGATGCACTAACTGCATGTTGAATTCAATTAGACATTTATGATTTTTTTGGTTAAATTATTAACCATTTGATTGAAAACAGGAAGAATTGAATAAACAGGTGGAGGAGGGTTCATTGGTGCTTGAGGGATGTGACGATGTGCTCACAATGGCGTTGGGCACACCAGAGCATAGTGGGAGAGTTAGAGGAGTGGGGGCAGGTGTGACACCTAGTTGTTACTTCAACCTAGTCAAAAATAGGAGAGACACTGTGAAGGAGATAGTCTCCCAGTTGGGTGAAATATATGAGGCGAAAACTCAGGAGCTACTGAGACAGGAAAGGCTCCAATGGCAAGCGAAGTTGGATGCTTTGATGGCTTTAATACCCGGAGCAACACCCCCTCCTATGGATAGTTCCGCAAAGGCAAGCTGCTCAAAGGAGCGTGAACCTGCCGCTGAAGAGTCCTGCTAAAAAACACAATTCGGCAAACGAAAGCTGCAATCAAGAGGGTGATGATATACATGGGCCAAGAACTGATCAGAAAATGGATGGAATAGAAGAAATTGAGGAAGAAGTTGATTATAAGAAGGTTAGTAATCGAATCATATCATAGGTTTAGTGGTTGATACTGCAAGTCTTTAAATATTATTCATTTCAGTAGGTATTTATTCAACTTAAGTCACATGCAGATCAAAAAATGTGGGTTGGCTGTCGAATGCCTAGGTCAGATTATTGCCCATGCATACATTGTTGAATACATTGCTTCTAAGCCACACGGTGCATTGCCTCTGAAAAAGGAGGAGCTAGAAGTACAAATTTACAAAGTGCTAGATGAATGGGCGAAGCTACCACTCCCGGTGCCAGAAAAAGCTTTGTATCTCATTGGCGATGTGAATGACATTGTTGTAAGGTGGCCAAAGGATCTAGTTGTAACTTCTATGAAGCCGGTAATTCTTTTTCTTTTGGCTGGTTTGATAGTATGATTAATTCACTATGGTATTGTCCTAACTCTCTTATAATGCATTGATGTGGAAACAGACCAAGCAGCCAAAAGCAAAGAACGAAATGCAGCAAGTTACGCAACGCAAACAAAAGAAGGAAACGGGTCATTCTCAAAGCCTGCACTTACAAGTTTGAAGTTATTGAGTGCGTTTGTAGCTAGTGATTTGGCGACAGATTATAAAACCTTCCAAATAGAAAAGGATGTATTTGGATACGAGCGTAAAACTTTTTTGCTGCGTACTGATATTGAAAGAGTTGTAAAACTGGATGAGATCACGGGAAACTGCATTGTGATGTATATAAGGTCAGCCATACAGTTCTCCCTCCTTAGATTCATTTAGTTTTTAATCATTGTGCTCCTGATACCCTAAACCTATTTAATTTAGGTACCTTTATGACGTGCTTAAAAAATTCAACATGTTAAGTATGATAAGGTTTTCAGACCCCGATAAAGTTGGTGGGAAAGGCTGCGGAAATACCAATGTTCGGTCTCGGTATATTGCAGAAGCTTTGAATGGTTCTTCTCCAGGCCAACTCTGTCTAGTGCCTCAAAACTCTAGGTTAGATTTATATTTGATTGTGAATGTCAAAATGTACTTGAAGTTTAGTATAATACAATAGCCAGAAATGTATATGTTCATTGCCTTATTCAGCTCTCATTGGACATTGACTGTAATAAATGTTGACAAAGAGATCGTCCATTTCCTAGAGCCCTTGAAACATGAGATGGCTGGAGAGGAATGGAAAACTGTAGTAGATAAGTAAGTTTTGCATATCCTCCATCTTTTTGTACATAAAGTATATTCAGTATTTAAACATGTGCAAATTTCTTCTTTTGAAAAGTGGGATCAAAATTGCCAAGACAGAGAAGACTAAGTTTTCTACAAGAAAGGTGGTATGGAAAAGCTTAGCGGTACGTTCATACAACTTGTAGCTAGCCGATCTCTCAAATACAACATTTTGTTTGTTTTTCATTCCATACTTGTTTTTGATGATTTTACTAGGGCATCCCTCTACAACCTGATGGAAAACAATGTGGATACTATGTAATGAGGTATATGAAGGACATCATAAATGAAAAGGAGCTTAATTTTGCTTCCAAGGTATTTTGGCTTGATTGAGCTTAATTATAAATATATGAAAATGTTTGCTTCCAAGGTACATTGTCCTTCGTTGTAGCTAGAAGTTGGTATATTGTTTGAGCTTAATTATAGGTTGGCATCTTCATTTACCAATCTGATCCATAGTCAAAAAAATTCTGCAGGTTCTGTGTGCTTGTGTTTTGGTCCTTAATTTAGCTTATGATGTTAATTTAGCTTATGATGTCTCTGCATTTTGGTTTCAAAGGATTGTCATTGTTTTACCTTTATGTACAGTGGGAGAAGATGTCCAACTTGATGTACACACAACGCGACATTGATGAAGTTCGCGAAGAATGGGCGAAATTTGTGACACCTTATTTCGCAGAGTAGCTAGGTTTGACTACCTTATGTAGTTAGTACATGCCATGGTCTTCGTTTGTTGGAATATGCTATGGAATTGTTTTTGGATAGTTGAGTAGAGCTTAACTGTTTTTTCAGTAACTGTAAGATTTTGTTGTAAACTTGCTGTTATGGTCCTTTGATCATAAGGACAAACAAAATGTTGTATATGTAATGGTTGTTTCAATGAAGATACTGCATGATTTAGTTTGGACCTAATTTGTGGTTTAGTTTGGTGATTTCTGCATATATTGGTAACTTGATGAATTGGATTTATTAGGTACCAAAATGGCTGAGCCAGGGAAATATGCAAATCTACAAATCCTGCAAATCCAAGAGGCATGTAATAGACGAGGATTTTTAAAAAAACCGTCGTCTATTACATGCCTCCTGCATTTGCAAAATTCTCAATAGACGACGGTCTGTATATAAAACCCTCGTCTATAGCAACAAAACCGTCGTCTATTTTGCACATAGACGACGGTTCACGGTATAATACTTATTTCGCTTACTTTATAGACAACGGTTTGTCAAAAAACCCTCGTATATGTTTACATATAGACGACGGTTAGAAAACCCTCGTCTATATAAATGCTATAGACGAGTTCCATTTTAACGACGGTTTTCGGCATGTCGGGACGAGGGTTTTTAACCGTCGTCTATGACCTAATTTGGCTTAGTGTCTAGATCTCCGTCACCGCTAATCTCCAT
Organism: Spiraea crenata; assembly: GCA_033992175.1. Classification (NCBI taxonomy): domain Eukaryota; kingdom Viridiplantae; phylum Streptophyta; class Magnoliopsida; order Rosales; family Rosaceae; genus Spiraea; species Spiraea crenata. The sequence continues at coordinate 7,028,228 of JAVBHV010000014.1, read as the reverse complement.
CACCATTGTCAATATCAATTCTCTCCATCCGCATCCCCAAATCGATCACCAAACTCCATCTCTCCCTCCATCTCTTCATCATTTCTATCCATCCCCATCCCAAACAAAACCCCAACTCCCCAAATTTTTCTTCAAACCCAAAATCACCAATTCAAATCCCCAAACTCTCAATTGAAACCAATTGAACCCCAAATTCAAAGACTTGAACCCCAACCGTCCCATTTCATCAAAAGAAGCGCTTTGAATGGTAGTAATATCTTGTTCTAATCTTTGGTGCTCTGCAGCGGTCTTTCCTATCTCTTTCGTTTATTTTTGTTGTCTGGTTCGTTTCTTTGGGTTTAGTTGTTTTTTACCTTCTGCTATCTATCCACTTTTCGTTGATTGCAATTGGTTTTTGGTATTTGATAACCTGGGGTCAACTTTGGAACCAAAATGAGTGCATGTTGTCTGAATCAAAGTTGAATTTTGGGCTTTTAGAGTGGTGGAGCTCTGGCAAATTTTGAGAAACGGGATGGCATGGTACCGTCCCGGACCATCCCGATTCGAAATGGGACGGTACCAACCGGTTCTAGCTTCAATCCGAGACCGTACCGTCCCGTTTGAACAGCTCCAGTACGGTTCCGGTTTTAGGTGAATACCGGACCGTTCCGGATCGTGCCCAACCCTACACGAAACTGAGATTAGCTAATCACTATAGTGGTACAACCATTGATCGCGCACATGTTGTGCCCCCACAAATGTCGTTGATGAGTACCATTCGATAGCAACCAAGGAGACATGGAACATCTCTGTTTAGCCAAAACATTACGAGAACTGATTCTATTTAGAATCTAATTCCAAGTGTTGGTGTTTGTTTTAGTATGAGAACATCATTCTTGAATTTCAATTAATTGAATCAACTGGAATCTGCAGTTTCCTAAATCATGTGATCGATTTCAATTAATTCATGTTAAGGTATGCTTAGTGGGAAGTTAGTTGTCTGGCAGATTGTGCAATTATACACACACATTATTCTCCCTGAATGGAGATATATTCCCCGAATGGATATATATTTCTAACTTCATACCCAAACAAAGACCTCAATAGGCCATATACACACATCCGAAGAACGTTATTGAGTCTTAAGGATATTACAATGAACGATTACCATACTGAACCCTTTGAAGAAAATGGAAAGGACTTGCATAAAATGTATATTGGAAAAAGTTAGAGCGCCTATCTAATGGATTGTGTAGGATATTTGTATCTTAAACTTATTGTAAGATTGGCTATCCTTGTAACAAAAACATTGTAAAATCATTCACATGCTCAATCTAGGTTCTAGAGTTTAGCCTTAAGCTTAGAGATAGGTGATTGAAGTGAAGATCAAGAAATGAAGAAGTGTTCAAATGCATTGTGACAAATCAGCACCTCATATCATTTGCATATGCATAAGTTTTCATAACTTAGATTTAAATTGAGAAAAATGTGTTCTTCATCAAAAAATCAGTTTTCACATATTCGGTGACTAGTCACCTTAGATTCCGCATATGACGGTTTGGTTCTCTGACAGTGAGGGTGATTAGTCACATAGCAGAACAAGCTTTTACCCGGTTTAGACAGGTTATGTCTTTATCCTGCTAAAGCATGTTTTTAACCGTTGTGTAATCAACTGCATCCCACTATCTCGATTTTGCCTAGGTTAAACTTGCTTAAGAAAATCTTAGCTGCTCACTTGATGAAATCTTAGCCGCTCGTTTCATATCCTCGGCTATTTATACTAAACCTTTTCCGCCATTTTGAGTTGGGTTTTTTGCAAAATCTAATCATCTTTCACAATTCAAAAACTCTCTTTTTGTTGCTGCCTTCTTGCTCGGAATTGTATCTTGCATCCTTGTTATCTTGCTCGGAATTGTATCTTGCATCCTTGTTAACTTTCGTTCGCATAAAGTTTCTACAAGGATTCATAAGATGGCAAGCACATGAACTTCTTTCAAAGTTTCGGTTTTTCAAACATTCATCCTTGAAGGAAACCTTGAAGAAGTTCTTATCTTCACCGTTTCAACTTCCAAGTTTTTCAAAACTCATTTAGTTTAGAAGTTGAAATAGTGTTCTTCAATCTTGTCTCCCATGCTTACACATTATTTGAGACAAGGTTGATATTTAGGAGTCTTTTGACTTCAGGTTTTTCTGCCCAGTTTGTATAAAATGTTGCAGCAGAACTCCCAGTTGTCCAACGGATTTGCTGAAGCTCCTTAGCTCTCTGTAACTCTGCTGGTGACTAGTCACATATATTCACAGCTTACATATTTGGTGCCGCTGACCAGACATGCGTGTGTATTCTCTGGGAAGTGATTGACTAGTCATCTGTACCACTGGAGGTGGAGCGATTGAAGAAGAAGCCGCACGAGGGACTACTGCATCTAAGACTAGGTACATTAGATATTGAGCATTGTCTGAACCTTGTATTGGGCATCTTTTTGCCGTTTCATAGTGGAAGGCTGGTCTTCTAATAGACCCTCGATTTTTTACTCTTTTGGGGTTTTTCCTGTTACCAAAACATTGTGTCCATCTCTGTGATTTGTTAACCAGTTGACTAGTCATAAAATCAGATTTAATTATGCACCAACATGTAATCTGGACAAACTGTGTGACTGGTCATCAAATTAATTGTTGCATTAGAATCGCTGGTGTGAATAGGTTGTAGTTGTGGATAGCTCGCAGTTTTCAACCTCACTGAATCTATTGAGAACCTAAGTTGGCATAACATCTGAATGTGGTTGAAAAAATTCACAAGCATACACAAACTGTCAAGTAGAGGACTAGTCACATACTTCAAGTATTGAAACTGAGTAACTGGTCATGCATTTCATTGTTAAAACAAAAGGTCAAGTTCATCACATTAGGTGATCTATTGTGTGATTGTTTGTACTTGGCGTGACTTAATTGAAAATTACCCCCTTCATTGCCAACCTACAGATTGTATCGCACAACCATTCAACCATTCACTCTATAGAAGCACATTATGTAGCCGCCCCGAAGTCTACCGAAATTGATGCTTCCTCGCTTTGGCACAACCGTTTGGGACATCTAGGTCACGACATGATGACCCAGATTATGAAAACATCATGCGGTCATCCCCTAATGTCGAACAAGGTTGATACCATTACGATCTTTTGCAAAGCATGTTCATTGGGAAAGTTGAATACTTGATCATCCCCTGCAAAATACTTTACGCATTCCTTCTTTTCTTCAGTGGATTCAAGGGATTATTTGTGGACAATTCCAACCAATTAATACACAGACCATATAAAGATTTCATGGTTTTGGTTAACGTACCATGATACGACCCGTTCCGAAAATTTCCCAAAATGTATGAAATGACCAAATTACCCTCATGGGTCAAACGGTTGACTTTTAAACAGTGGAAATGTACATAGACAGTAGTGGGCTCTATGCAAAGAGCTCGACGACACGAACGCGTCTACGAAGACGAAATCGAATTCCGAGTTGTATCGAAGAAGTTATGGACGAAAAACAGAATTTTGGTGTAGTGAAGTGCCACGTGGCAGCTTCTGATTGGTCGGTTTGGGGAAGATATTTTGGGGTTGTTTTAAAACCCGGTTTAACCCCGAGTTTCCCAAAAGGGAAACCCGAGTTCGCAACTCAGGTCCGAACAGTGAAAAGAAGCCGAAAACTCTTCGCCGTCGTTGACCCTTCGCCGGCGACGGATCGGGCCGGCGACCACCTGCATCGGCTTCACCTCGTCGTCACGAACACGGAGCATCAAGGATCGGAGCGAGCAGCCGTCGGAATCGCCGGCAACGACATCGACGGAATCCGCGAGCTTTCCGGCGAGATTCCGGCCAGTACAGTGCTTGGTGATCAGAGTTCGAGGAATCAGCATAACCAAATCGTGCCTGTAGAGGAGGACGACGACGATCGCCCGGTGTCACTGTGAGTGGACGGGTTTTGGTCTTAAATGTGTTTGAGCGTGCTATGTTTCGTATATATATATATATATTCGTATGTTTTTATGCTTATAAATTGGTTATACTGCTGGTTGTTGTGACTATGGTTGGTAATTGTGGCTTGGTTGTTCCTAGGTAGTTTGTTTGCGATTAGTACTATTAGGGGCGCATTATATGGATCGGGTGGTATGGCCCTCATCCATTAAATCATGGTCTGGGAGGTATGGCCCTCGTCCATGAGAGATATATCTCGGTCGGGTGATATGGCCCTCGACCACACATTATATCTTGGACGGGTGATATGGCCCTCGTTCATGAGAGGTATATCTCGGTCGGGTGTTATGGCCCTCGACCACATTACGTTGTAGTGTTGGGAATGTTTTGTGTGTATAGGTTGCTCGGATATTAGTTACAGTACATGTTGGCTGGATTGAGGTATGATATTATTATACTATCTGTTTTGACAGAGGGGGTTATTGGCATATATGTTAAATGTTTTTCACTGACTTCTTTTTCCGTCCACTCACCCTTGTTTTTGCGCCCCCTCAGGATTTGATTCTGAAGTGCATTCACCAAGACGACTGAGACCTGCCGATAGCTCTACTTCCACCAACGAAGGGTAGGAGATCTTCGTTGTCTTTGTCAGGCAGGTTATGAGTTAAGCTGTACAACTGTGTATTCCGTCCTTGGGGCAGTTGTAGTATGTTGTTTTCTCTTCCGCTGTAGATGCTCTGATATTAATTTGTAATCTTTTTCTTCCGTTTTTGTCGTTTTTATTTGTTTAAGGCTTCGTCACTCTTTGGGGGTGATGGCCGCACTCCCGGGCCCTACTTTTTGGGTCGGGGTGTGTCATACCAACTCGTTGGTCACATGTTGTAGGTTATTTTTATTGGCTATCCTTGTACAAAAACGTTGTAACAATTGTAACAAGCTCAATTAGTTCAACTAGGTTTCATTTCTAGATCTTTAGAATAATTGAAGAAGCTTGGAAGATTGAAGATATATGATGGTTGAAGATGCATTCACATATAATGGTTACTTGTATAACATATTTGTGCCAAAACCTTGGTCCTTACTTTGTTGAGTCAAAACTTTTCAAACATTTTAAGGTTTTGTAAACGTTTTTATTAGAATAAGGATTTCAGGTTTTTCGTGACTAGTCATCTATTTCATGCACGTGAACGTGGACTGCTTTTCTGACAATGACCGATTGATCACTGCTTTTAACCAGATATGGTTTTATCCAGCAGGTATTTGACTGATCCCCACTCAGTTTTTGATCTGCCTAGGTTTATGAAAAGTGCACATTTGTTGTTCAAATCTTGGCCATTGATTTCTTATCTTCTTGGGCCTTTATAAGCTAAACCTCCCCATCTTTTTCATTAGGGTTGGCCTCTTTGTTTTCCTCTTCATTCTCTTGAGTGCTTAGTTCACTTATATAAAAATGTTGTTATGATTTAAGGGTTGCATATGTATTGAACCTTATTGTTCTTGATTTGGGTTCAATTGTTATAGAGGGTTTTCAAGTTTTAAAGTTCAAAAACGTTTTGAAAAGCTCTCATCTTTACCGCTGAAATTTTTCTCTTCGGTTCTTGCATGTTCTCTTGAGTGCGTAGTTCACTCATATAGAGTCATCATAAGATAGTGAGGATCGCTAGCGTTTGAATCTTGTTTCAAAGTTGTTTCTCTTAGAAATTATCTTAATCTAACTTTGGAAGAAGGTTCATCTATCCTAGTCAGCTTGTTTTTAAAAGTTCTATACTTTGAGTCGAGTTAGGAGTGTGCAACTATAGTCTCCAATATTCATGCATGATTGTAGACTTAGTTGAGTTATAGAGGTCATTGACCTTAGTAGGTTTGCTAAGCAGTAAACTCAGTCACCGTTTCATTTCCTGGGAGTTTACTGCTTTCTGGAAATGTATCTGTGACTGGTCATAAATCATCACAGCATTTATACATAGGTGCCACGGTATAGGAATACTTGTGTATGTCCGTATAACGTGATTGACCAAACGAGGATCAGTTGGAAGTGAAGTGATTGAGAAGAAGCCGCATGAGAGACCGCTGCATCTAAGTTAGGTACTTTAGATATTGAGCTTGGTTGAGATCTTGTATAGGGCATCTTTTACCATTTCATAGTGGAAGACCGGTCTTCTGATAGACCCCCGGTTTTTTATCCCTTGGTGGATTTTTCCGGGTACCAAAATGCTATGTCCATCTTTGTGTATGGTTAAATACTTGGCTTAATTAAAATTGGATTTAATTTAGCACCAACTCTCTTAACATGCAATCTGGACAAATTTGCCTGACTAGTCATCTTAATTGCTGCATTAGCAACGTTGGATTCAATAAGTTGTAGTTGTGGATAGCTCACGAATATCTAACTCACTGATTTCGTTGAGGACCTAAGTTGGCATAGCATCTGAGTGTTGTTGAACAAATCACAAGCATCCACAAGTTATATTTGTTAAGTGATTGTTATTTTAACTTTGGTAAAGACAAACACAATTGAAAGTAAACTGTCAAAGTTCATCACAACGGTGACCGGTCATCTTTGTGATTATTGTTTGTGTTGTTTGATAAAGTAGAGGGATTTATTTTAAAATACCCCCCCTCATTGCCAAAATGCAATCGGCATCAGAGCAGTGCTTTAGACATACTTAAAGTAAGGTCTTGGGTTGGTTGGTTTAAGGGTCTAGACAATGGAGAGAGATCGAGTAGCCGGTTCGGTGAACTCACCTCCATACTTCGATGGCACAAACTACGTTGCCTGGCGAGATAAGTTCGAAATCTTTCTTGATGCGTATGATGAATTTGCTTTTCAATATTGTTTGTTGAATGGCGTCCTCTGTTTAGAATTGTTGACGGGAGAGAGTGAACATACCTAGAGATGGCTGGACAGGTCCAAGTCAATGCGTCAAATGCAAATAAGAAAGCTAGGAATGCCATAGCTGTTGTTGTATCCAGTGCACAATATTCACATATTCAACATTGTACAACAGCTAGGGAAGCGTGGGACAGCTTGCGTGTCATTACGAGGGTGATGACCAGGTGAGGGACCTAAAGCTTGAAATGGTCCTTTCCGAGTTTGAAAAACTAAGGATGACTGATTCGGAGAGCTTCTCTGATTTCTATCTCAAATTTGAGAATGTCACCAATGCCGCGATGAGTCTAGGATCATCTATTTCAGAATTAACCATTGTTCAAAATATTAAGGGTGTTGCCTAAATGGTTTTCCGCGAAGAAGACCGCAATCAAGGAATGTCAAAACATGTTCGACATAAAACTTCCAAAACTTGTAGGAAAATTAAAGACCTATGAACTTGAGCTAAAATTGGAAGAAAGTATGCATAAGAAGGATAAAAGTGTTGCACTGCAAAGTGTGACTGATCATGTTGAACTGAAAAGTTCAAAATCTGAAAATTATCCTCGGTTGATGATGAAATGGCTTTGTTTGTCAAAAGGTTTAGAAGAATTCTCAGGGATAGGGAGGATTATAAGGGTGGTGCGAACTACCCTAGAGATTCAAAATTTAAACCACAAGGTGAAGCATCAAATGAAAAGAAATTTGAAAAGAATCTTGGAACTAGAGATAATAAATTCAAAAAGGGTCAAATTAAGTGTTACACCTGTGGTGGAACTGGTCATGTCTCTGTTGATTGTGCTAACAATAGGAAAGGGTCTAACAAAGGCAAGGATAAAGCCTTGAAAGCTTCTTGGAGTGATAGTGAGGATGAGGAATCACTTCACTCTAACTCTTCTTCGGATATTGAAGATGATGAGATTGCCTTTGTTGTTAGAATTTCTGATCACAACTCAGCGGGCTAGGAATCCGAGTCGGGTTCACGACACATGACTGATGACGACTAGTCACCTGAGATGTATTGTCCTGTTCTTCATGACTATGACTCTCTTCCAGAGAATCAGACTTATGAGAAGATGTGTGAAAGGTATGATGCCTTATTTGATGAAACTTGTGTGGTCAAAGCTGATAGCATTGAGCTGAAAAAGCGTTGTAATGAATTAGAGTTGGAAAAGGCTGCACTCTGTCTCACTTTGCAAGATTACGAGATTGGTCAGTCTAGCAAAGGAAGAGAGAATGCAGATGCCCAGTCGCATAGGTCAAGACTTGAGATCATGATGAACAATTGTCTGTTGATTTGAAAGAGTTAAAAAGGAGAATATTGACCTTAGACATCAGTTGAGTAACTCGGAGCACACAATCAATCTCATGCACAGTAGTGGTCTTAAAATGAAAGAAGAAGTTGAGTCACTCAAACAATCTCTGCAAGAAAAAGTTAATGACCTGTCAACGGGGTTCAGCAAAGTTAGACAAGATGCTTAATGTTGGAAAAATTTTTCTTGATAAAACTGGTTTAAGACCAGAATTTTCACTTAGAGAACAGGTTGATTTGTTGCTTGTTGAAGTGACTAGAATTTCCAAACTTGTTGAGTCATCTTCTTCACCACCTAGTAAGTCCAAGACTACATGGGTAAAGAAAAAGGAAAAATATTTGGTTGCTTTGTCTGTCTTGAATTTGCGTGATCCAACTCGTTGGTACATTGATAGTGGCTGTTCCAAACACATGTTTGGTAACAAATCTGTCTTTGTAAATCTTAATGATTTTGATGGTGGTTTTGTTGAGTTTGGGGGTGGTGAAACAGCAAAAATAACTGGTCAAGGGGATGTTCAGCTCCCCGATTTGCCTCTGCTAGAAGGTGTTAGGTATGTAGAATGTTACGACCCGTCCCCGAGTTTTGGGTCAAATGACTAGAATACCCCTGGGACTCTGCCGTTGACTTTTTGCCCGTCGAGAATTGCATAGTCAATATTGGACTCTATGCGAAGAACTCGACGATATGAGCGCGTCGGCGAAGACGGAATTGGATTCCGAGCTATATCGGAGGAGTTATGAAGGAAAAATAGAGTTGTGAGGGTTGGATGAGTGCGCCACTTGGCGAGCCGTGATTGGCTGCCACGGGATATTTTTGAAAGTCGGTGGTAACGGGCTTAAAACCCGAACAGCCCAAGTTTCCTCTTCGGGAAACTTCCAAACCCGCACACACCCTCACCACCGTTCAGCTCCGGCCGACCATCAATCGGACCTCCGACCACCGCCATCAGCAGCAGCTCGACGAGACGAGCTCGGAGCACCAAGTTTTGTCGCCGGAAACTAGGTGGATTGCTGGCAACAAGCTCGACAGAATCCGTGAGCTTTCCGGCGTGATTCCGGCCAGCACAGTGCGAGGTGAGTTATGAAAGTTGGTTTTTTGGATTCCTTGGCTTCCGTAGATGAATTTTGATATAAAGATCGTTTGATTTGGTTGAGAATTGAAGAAGTTATGATTTTGGGAGTTTCGGCCGGAATAGACGCCGGAATCTGGAAAATTCCAGCGACGGCGCGGCGGCGCTGAAGAACATGCTGGAATCTGGAATTTTTCCAGATTCCTATGAGTTTTCCGGCGCCGGCGTGGCGGCTCCGGCGACGGCCAGGCGGCGGCGATGTCAGCGACGGTGTGCTGATGTTAGCGCCCAATCAGCTGCCACGTGGGTGCCGCATTTGCGACACGTGGTTGCCACATGGGCTCCACGTCAGCCTTGTGTCAGTGCCACGTCAGCACCGGTGTGCTGACGTGGCAGCCGTTGACCGACGTTGACCACCGTTGACCGGCCACTTTTTCGACTGGAAACGTCGTTCTGGATCCAATGGGGACCTTCGTTTCGCCATCCGAGATATGGTTGAACCCCGATTAAGCAAAACATGGGAATTAGAGTTTCGAAGATGATATTTAATTACAGACTTTCTGACGGTTGATTCGTGGGGACTTTATAGGTATCCGAGCTCCAGTGTGACGCCGCAGTCATACAGTACGAACATACGAGTTGGACAGGTTGGAATCACTGTGAGTGGATGGGTTTTGTTTTCATAAAGTATTTGTGTTCATTACAGTTCAGTATATGGTATTAGTATACAGATATATGGATTTTAGGTATCAGTATTTCAGTATTCTAGTGCACATAGTATCACACATACATTTTAGTACTCGGACTACGGCCGTAGGACACAGCTCTCACATCATTGCCTGATCCGAAGACCCCACTTGCTAGCTTTATTTCCGGTGATAGCGGTCCCTGCGCGTATTCCAGGGACTGGGGGTAATGATGTGAGGGGGAGTACACAGGGGTTTATATTTTCAGATGTACACCACGGTGCCTTGCGTAACCCTGGCACTGGGTGTGGTATATTACGTGCACTTGACTGGCGCCTACCAGAGTATGATACTATATTTTCAGTATTTCAGCACAGTACATGTTTTTACAGCAGGGGGTTATGTATAATGTTTTCAGAAATGTTTTTGAAAACTTATTTGTTTTTCCATCCACTCACCCTTTGGTTTTGCGCCTCCTCAGGGTTTAGTAGCTGAGTTGACTAGAGACGCGAGGAGAGGCAGTTTGATGGCTCTGCATCCGTCCCGAGGGTATAGGAACATTCCCGGTTCAGTCCAGATTGCTTGTCGTTTCCGCTGTTTCTTTTATCTCGTCATAGATGCTCTGATGCTGTTGTAGGTGTACTGTGTGATTGTTATGGGCCGAGTTGTGTCTTTTGTGATTTTATTTTAGGTAGTTTTGACCTTGGGTGTGCGAGTTTAGGCTTCGTCACCCTCCGGGTGATGGCTGTACATCTCGGGCCCACTTTTTGGGACAGGGTGTAACATAGAAGGCCTTAAGTCCAACCTCATTAGTGTGTCACATTTATGTGATCAATGGGTAGATGAAGTCTGCATGTTTACTAGAGGTTGTAGGATTGTTGATAGCAATGGTCATGATTTAATTCAAACAGGTAGGTCAAGTGATAATTGCTACACACTTGATAGCCAAACCTTGGCTGCCAAGTTGACATGTCACTCAGTGACTGATAAGATCATGATAAGATCACTGCCTTATGGCACCAAAGGTTGGGACATATATAAATTATTTGTACACCTTGGCTAAGAAACAACTTGACAAGCCTTCAAAGCACATCTGTGGTTCATGTCAATTGGGAAAATAGTCACGTGTTGCACACAAGAGAGTCAAAGATGTTGGAACTTCACATCCACTTGAACTCATTCACATGGATCTAGTTGGGCCGGTTCAAACCGTGTCTGTAGCTGGTGGAAAGTACATTCTTGTGATTGTTGATGATTTTTCTAGATATACTTGGGTGTCTTTCTTGAGAGAAAAGTTGGATGCTTTTCAATGTTTTGTGACTGTGTTCAAACAAATTCAGAATGAGGTGTTAACTGATCATGATACTGAATTTGAGAACTCTTTGTTTGCTGATTTCTGTGCTAGCATGGGGATTAAACATGAATTTTCGCCTCCAATTACTCCTCAACAAAATGGGATTGTTGAGAGGAAAAATAGACTCTTGATTGAGATGTCTAGGGTGATGCTATATAGCAAAAATCTAGCCAAGAATTTGTGGGCCGAGGCCATTAACACTGCATGCTACATCTTGAATAGAGTCTACTTGACACTAGGCACAGATCAGACTCCCTATGAGATCTGCAAGGTCAAGAAACCTATGATTAGTCATCTTAGGGTGTTTGGCAGTACTTGCTACATTCTAAGAGATAGGGAACACTTAGCAAAGTTTGATCCAAAGAGTGATGAAGGCATCTTCCTTGGTCACTCCATGACTAGTCGAGCTTCTAGGGTTTTTAACCTTAGAACCAATACCATAATGGAATCCATAAATGTCACAATTGATGATCTTGATGCATCAATTGATCAAGCTGTATATGAAGATGGGTTGTTTCCGGATAAGGTCACTTAGTCCACTAGTAAGATTCAGGCAGAAAATGATGATGGGTCATCAGATTCTGACTCTGACAACTCAGAGAGCTCTAGACAGCCACCGAAAAAGAAACCAAACTAGGTAGTGTCTAGACATCCTGAAGATAACATCATTGGTTCAGTCATGGAAGGTGTGAGAACTAGAAGTCAAATCGAAAATGAAATTGCAAATGTTTGCTATGTGTGCACTGTTGAACCTAAGAACATTAAGGAAGCTCTTGTCCATGAGGAATGAATAATTGCTATGCAAGAAGAGCTTAATCAGTTTGATAGGAATCAAGTGTGGACTCTTGTAAAGAGACCGGTCACTTCAAATGTCATTGGCATAAAGCTTCTCTCATTTGCCCTTACATTGATTACGAGGAAACATATTCCCATGCAAAGGAAGTTACAATGTTCCACTACCTTGTCAGTTTGGTAGTTTCCCAAAGAACTGAATATGCAGCTCATGAATGTGGTTACAACATATCTCTATTGGGATCCTGATACAAAGATATACATGAAAGTTCCTGAAACACTTAAGATAACTGATTTAAATAGTTCTAGACCACGGAACACCCTCTTTTTCATTTGAGGCGTTCACTTTATGGATTAACAATCCGGACAGAGTGTTATAATAGCTTAAGTGAATATTTGATCAGTCAAAGTTATGTGAATAACGTATCATGCCCTTGCGTATTTATCACATTCTAGATTTTCGTTAGTTTTCCTTGTTACTCCAGAAGATCTTGAGAAAACTACATCATACTTGAAGTCGGAAGTTGAGATTAAAGATCTTGGGAAGACTCGATATTGTCTCGGCCTCAAGCTCGAGCATCAAACTGATAGCAATCGAATTACATCCAAAAGATGTTGCGTCGCTTCAATGAGGATAAACCGAAGCATTCGAGTACACCCATGGTCGTCCGTTCGCTAGATGCCTAACGTGATTCATACCATCCTAAGGAAAATGATGAGCTGATATTGGAGCTCGAAGTTCCATATCAAATTAGAATTGGCGATTATTTTACTTAGCTCAATGCACTAGGCCGGAAATCTCATCTATTGTGAACGTGTTGGCTTGGTTTAGCAACGGGTCTACATGCTACCACTGGATTGGTATTAAAGACATATTCTGATACCTTAAAGGTACTGCGAATATGGGATTATCCTGTCCCTACGCATCCCATGATGAATTACCCCTCTTTGATCCACGAAGTGATGCTTGCCTTGTTAGTTATGGTGCGCCGGTTACTTATCAAACCCACACAAGGCACATTCCTAAGTTGGTTATGTCTTTACCATAGGGAATAGTGCAATATCTTGGAAGTCTAAGAGATAGACCCTTGTTGCCACCTCTTCAAACCACATCAAGCTCAATGCTTTACATGAGGCCACACGCGAGTGTATTTGGCTACAATCTGTTATAGAGCACATATGACATACTCGTGCTTTGACTTCTCCATAAAGACAATGTCACTTGTATTGAATATTGAAGAAGGGATTTATCAAAGGCGACAACACTAAGTATATTGCCCCAAAGTTCTACTTCATACATCAGCAACATAAGCATCAGAATTTTGAAGTCAAGCAGATTTGTTCCCGAAGATAACCTCGCATATTCCTTTACCAAATCACTGTCGAAATCTACATTCCAGAAGCCTGTTCAAGGTATTGGATTGTGTTTACTATTTGATTTACAATGTTTGTAGTCTTCAGGGGGAGCATTGTTGAAATCAGGGGGAGTATCCTGCAGTATACTCACTTGACCTTAATGTACTCTTTTTCCCCTTAGCACAGCTTTTTTCCACTGGGTTTTGTTGTCTGTCAAGTTTTTTAATGAGGCACATGTATTGGGTTGGTCATACCTCTTGTACACTAACGCATCCTGAAATGCTTGCCTTATTATCGACATATGCATGTTCACCTTTTTCCCTTTGCTTTAGTTTTCTTGGTGTTAGCACTTACCTGAATGGATTCCTGCTAGACATACATACCTCCATGTGCCTATTGCGATGACTTCATCAACCACCTACGTTATTTGTCTGAAGATTTGATGCGCCTACTTCTTAAGTTCTCCACTCAAGGGGGAGTGTTGTAGGGAACCCTATTTAGGTGTGACTGTGTAAATTAGAAGTAGGAAATATATATGGATTGTATGTAATAAACAGGCCCAGACCCATCAAGATTTGGTGGAAATCCTAGATTGATTCACTATAAATAAAGACACTATGAAGGAGGATAAAACACATTTTCCTTGAGTTATTCTCTATTTCTCTCTTACTAACGATTCTCTGTCTCTTAAGCCAGTGATTATATTATTTTTACAACACTTTGTTCTTTATATCTTTCAATTTTTCATGTTTATATTTGCCAATACAATTGTACAAGTGTAGTTTTTATTTTAAGTAGTCCCCCTGATTAATCCCCGATTAATCCTTTAGGTGCTAGTCCCCTCCTTGCCGCCTAGCATTCGCCTAGCATTTTTTACAACCTTGCTATCAAGTAACTTTGATATGACGGATTTGGGAGAAGCTGCGTATGTATTAGGGATTGAGATTAAAAGGGACCGAAAGAGGAAGATGTTAGGTTTATCTCAGAAGAACTACATTAGTAGGGTTTTAAAGAGGTTTGATGTGCAAGGGTGCAATCTAAGAGATGTACCAATATGAAAAGAGATAAGCTGCATAAGAATCAGTGTCCCATGACAGAAGCTGACAAGAATGAAATGAAGAAGATGCCTTATGCAGGCATGATAGGCAGTATCATGTATGTGCAGATGTGTACAAGACATGAGGTATCTTTTGCACTTGGCAAACTGTTGAGTTTTCAATCAGACCATGGACAAGATCACTGGGCTGGAGCAAAGAAAGTGTTGAGATATCTTAAGAGGACTGCAGATCACATGTTAGTTTACACACATGTGAAAGAGTTGGAGTTAAAGAGTTGGAGTTGATGGGTTTTAGAGATGCTGGATTAGCAGGTGATTATCCAAATGGAGGAAAATCAATGTTAGGATATGAGGGAACTTCTGCCCGTGTGAACTCGGCACAAATGCTGAATGCCTAGCGTGAGGTCTTAAAGGAGTACTTTACGTGAGAAAGGCTAAAATTCTAAGATAGCACCTGCGGGCAAGCATGATTAGGCTTAGGGAAGGAAGAAGAACGAGAAGATGCGGCTGCTTGCCCTTTTCCTTCACTGCTAGGAGAGTCAGCAACTTCTATTAGTTTTCATATTAGTTGGTGGTGCAACATCATGGAAGAGTGTTAAGTTGACCCTAACAACTACCTCAACTATGCACTCAGAGTATTTTGCAATCAATGAAGGAGTCAGTGAAGCAATATGGATAAAGAACACTTCTGATACAAACTAATCCAGTTCTTTCTCTTTCAAAACCTCTAGTTATGAATTGTGATAATTTAGTAGTTATGCCACACTAAGACAAACAAAAAGTCAACCAGTTCAAAGCATATTGATCTCAAGTATTACAGGGTCAGAGAAAGAGTCAACCAACAGAAAATGGAGATCGATACGAGTCTCGCATCAATTTGACTCCGGATGAAACAGATATGATTAAAATAATTTTATAGAACTTTTTAGAGGAAAATAGAAGAGCAACGCGAGGAAGAATGGAGGGCTGAAGCGCGTGAAGGAAGGCTTTTGACCAGTGTAATTTTGCCACATGTTTTTTTTAATCCTTGTATGAGAGGATTTGAATTTTATGTCCTATGAAAAAAATGAAAGTTTTATAATGTCCTTAGAGTTACTTATCTCTAACTATTATATCCTATTAGATCGTACTTATTCAACCTCAAAATATCCCACAAAAGATAGCTACCTAGAACACGGCTCTTATTTGTAAACCATTGGTACAACAATCCCAAACCGTGTGATGTGTTTTCAGTTTTACTTCAACTTACACATTGAGGGGTTTGCTAATGTTGTAATTATAAATGTGATCAAGTAGCTAGGATAGGTTACACCAATTGACTAGTTCAATGTTAATAGATCACTTTTAGTAATGATCATCTCTAGAACAGCAGTGGGAATTGTAAACTACGGTATATATATAGATGTCGTACGAGAGGCATTATACCTACTCTCTTCAAACAAAACAGAAATTATTGTCAGAAGAATCGATAACAAGCTGACTTTCTCGTTTGTATGTCTTTGTCAATCGCAACTGTGTAAATTTCATAATGCACTCAATGTATGTAATTGGGAGAGAAGAGCTAATATATATTAATATGCATAGTTCAATAATTAAAATGATTTGCTATGGTACAAAGTGAAAGGTTTAATATGACATTTAAGTAGCCAAACGATGGTCAACTTGGCTGATTGCATAAATAATTTGTTGTAGCATAGTAATCGTGAAAGCTGATCCTCCGGTTGCTTCGTCTGCTCCAAAAAAGGCCGGTTAGTATAATTCCGGCCCCTTTTTTGTCTTCTTGATTTTCTCTCTCTTTTCACTTACGGTATGTTTTGTGTCAAAATTCTTCTCTCACAACATTTTTCCATAAACAGTAAACATTTATGTGGCATTTTTATTTTTACTAGACCAATGAACCAGTTGGCATTTTGATTAGTACTATGCATATTTGATAGTTTACTATTGTTTCATAATAATACTGCTAAGTTAATTATTTGCAAATGGGACGTCGACGTTACTCCAAATCATTGTAGTAATTCACGTGCGCATCAATTTGGCAGTAATATTTGGTTTAAAAGTAGGTAGAACCAGCTCTCTTACGAAATCAAGTAAATATGGCCGCACGTATGCATGAGACATATAGCTATAGGTAGCCAACATGCAAGTTCCCTATATTAATTGTGTACGAATCAATGCCATGTTGGGGTTTTCTAGGTACCTAGGTACAGTACAGGCTATTTTATATGGACTATATTGAGGTTAGACTAGGTACTAAGTATAAGACTAAGTACTCAGTTTAGGACTTGGTCGTGCATGTTGAGGTAAAGAGATTACTTTATATCAGAAGAAAAAAACACGAGGGCAAATTTGAACAATATTTTGCTATAAATAACCCCAAAAACTAAGAAGCGGGCAAGGAAGAAGTAAACAAAATTAAGGGTCATTTCAATGGACCCTGGAAAACAGGACGCCGATGGTAAGCCCAAAACAGCTGAATCAACGACCAAACCAGCAGACAAACCGGCTGCAACGAAAGACTCGGTATGTACTATAGTGTTATATTTCTTTTCACTTTCTCTCGAGGTCTTTAAACTGCAAGAATTCAGATAATTCATGGTGTTGTTATATTATATGTTAACAGGTCGGAGATACTAATGATGGGAAACAGCGCCAACCTATAAGCGATGGGTCTCCTCCTCAAACTAATCGATCCGGCTCTTCTTAATTTGGTTTTGTCTGTTATGGGGTTTCTGACTTCACACAGATTTGTAATATTGTGTATTGTACTAGCTACTTGAATAATTAACCTGGAATTGCAGTTTCAGTTTTACTGTTGGTGCTTCCTAGTTGCTAGGCGTAGCTAGTTTTGTACTTGATTACTATATATGGTATAAATAAAACTCTAAGAAACATGCATAGGTAATGTACGATATGTGAGTTTGATATCGAGAGGAGTCTGTATGTTACTTTGCTTCAGTGGCATCTGTTTCTGTTGTCAATTTAATACGGATCTCAGTTGATGGTCGGATGACAAGATGTGTTCTCAAAGTTAGTGCTGTGTCCTCAAAGTTAGTGTTGTGTAAATACTTTTGGCTGCCTCCTAAATGAGGAGCACTGAATAAGAAAATACGTGTTCATTCATATTCAGTTTGCACAGAGAAGAACGCAACAACATGAGATGGATAATGGATTAGGTGACAAAAGACAAGTAGAGAAGGCCCGTACGTATGTTGATATGTACAGGTTCCTTTCACACCATATATACATGCATATGCTAGCTCCAAAGATTTTGGTAGCATATAAACCAAGTTTATTTGAGGTTGAAATTAAATTGAACGTGGTGAATCGAAAGTATGGATTTTTGAGGGTTTCATTTAGTAGAAACACCATTAAAACATAAATAAAATTCTCGAATAGGAATTTGGTTTGTACCTATGCCAAACCATACCAATAATGTACCGAAACTTTAGTACATTAATGGTTTGGATTTCATGATAATGCCTCAATATGATTGGTACATTGTTCATCGGGTTTGGTACCAACCGAACCCACTCCTAGTAGACAAAGCTGTGGCTAACAATTAGGGGGTCTGATTCTAAAATTTTGTTGGAGCCCTTCAACCTATCCTCTAAAAAATCATACCAACTTTTTTTACACACAATGTACTAACAAAAAGGTAAATTCGAAACTAGAGAACAATGACAAACTTTAGAGAAGATTATTGAACCCATGCAAAACGTATTACGAACAAAATATTGATGGGAAAAAAAGGATAATAAAGCCACAAAAGGAAGCCATTATTATATAAATATCAGGGCAATTTTGAAAAACTTAATTATTTCAAAGAAAGGCAACCTTTTGAAAATTTTACAGGAATTCACCAAAATGCAATAATTGTCCCAAATTTTGGTCTTTTCTGATGAAAACGGTGTGCAACCCTTTTTCGAATTTCGATAGGCCCATCCTCGCTGCCAAGCTCCTTGAAATTACGATCCATTTTGATGCCGATGCAACCCACTTCCGATTTACATGTTATTGATGTACTGGCTCTGTTCTGCGACGTCGTTGCTATCTGCAAGTAGGGGAGTTTGCATGTTTGCCCGTTGCGATTTGGAGAGACAATGGGGAGTGGGGGCAGAAATAATATTATTTTATTTTGACATATGTTTAGCTTTTCTCGTCCGGTTCGCCAGATTTAGCTAGCTCCTGTTCACAATGTTGGTATAGCTACCTTAATAGCTAGTCTCTTGAATGAACAACTTCTTGCATTTTGGGTTAAAAATAGCCAAAAAAAACTTCATATATCTAGATTGTTGGAGATGCTCTTACAACATCAACATCAACGAATTTTTGATGGCATAGTCAACTACTACTACTACATATGCAGTTAATTTTACAAAATTATAATTAGCAATACCTTGAATTTGTAAGTTTAGGTAAAAGTAAAACGCACATGGTTGGTTGTACTAAAGGTTAATTTTCAAACTTTAATCTATTTATCTATCTATCTATATACTATTATAATGGCAACACACCTCAACTTTGAGAAAAACTCATGTATAAATAAAGAATATTCCATCTAAGTTAATCTAATTAATATGTGTGAGGACAATTAAATCAATGCCAATACACGAAAATAATTCACTATAGTTAAGTAAGAAATGAAAAAGACGCATTTACCCTAAAATTTATCGTTTATTATATCAAAAACTTTAATATGTGGAGACGCATATATCAAATTAATAACAAAAATTAAAGTGCACGTTAAAAATTTGCACCCGTATTGCGTTTAAGAGAGAGCGGTCGTTCATAAAAAAATTGACTTTTGTTGAGTGATGTTCCAATATTTCGCCCTTAATTACCAATCATATTTATTTATTCAGACAAATAAATACTTACGTATAAAAGTAGGTGGAACCAGCTCTTGCGAGCCAACATGCAAGTTCCCTCTTGTATGAATTGTATACGAATCAATGCGGTGTTGGGGTTCTCTAGGTACGTAGGTACAGTACAGGCTATTTTATATGGACTATATTGAGGTTAGACTAGGTACTCAATATAAGACAAAGTACTCACTATATCTAGGACTAGGACGTCGTGCATGTTGAGGTAAACAGATTGACCAAATGTTTGTGGTGTACTTTATATTAGAAGGAAAAAAAAAAGGGCAATTTTGAACAAAATTGTGCTACAAAATAACCCACAAGCGAATCCAGCAAGGGAGAAGTAAACAAAATTAAGGATCATTTCAATGGAACCTAGAAAGAAGACAGTGGTCGCCGATGATAAGACGCCGACTGCTTCCTCATCAACTGCATCAACAACCAAAACAGCAGAAAAAACCGCTTCACCGGAAACCTCGGTACGCAGTATTATATTTCTTTCTCTTTCTCTCGAGGTCTTCAAAACTGCAAGAATTTCAGGTAATTTCATGCATGGTGTTGTTATATTATATGTTCACCGGCCGGAAGAACTGTTGATGAGAAACAGCGCCCAACTATAAGCTATGGGAGTGGTCCTCAAACTAATTGATCGGCGCTTCTTTCAGATAATTTCATGGTTATGTCTGTACGTAGTGTATCATACTAGCTACTTGGGATCCGTTTCTGTTGATATGGATCTCAATTGATGGTCCGATGACAAGATGTGTCCTCAAAGTTAGTGCTGTGTCCTCGAAGTTAGTGTTGTGTAAATACTTTTGGCTGCCTCCGAAATGAGGAGCACTGAATAAGAAAACACATGTTCTTTCATATCCGGTTCGCAAAGAGAAGAACGCAACAACCTGAGATGGATAATGGATTAGGTGACAAAAGACAAGTAGAGAAGGGCCGTACGTATGTTGATATGTACAGGTTCCTTTGACACCATATATATATGCATATGCTAGCTCCAAAGGAGTTGGTAAGCATATAAACTAAGTATATAAATCAACTACCTAATCTGACTTACGCACATGTTTATAATACATTATAGCTGTCATGGCTTCTTAAATAATTGCTTGGTTATGGATTGCCACACTAGTAGTTCAAGTTGTGCCACATATGTTTTAAAGAGAAACAATTACCCATCTGCCATTTTCTTAGGAGAAGTGGCATTTCCATCGATCAAATTGACATTTACCACATTTTCATCCGCATAGGAAAACTGATTTTTATTCCAATTTATGTTTGCGCTTGCATATTGACAAATTGAATTTTCACTCGGTGATTATAGAGTATGACCTTTGTTTTTTTGTCTAAAATAGAGTATGACCATTTTGTAGAGTCGCTAGATATAACAGTGGATGAAAATTTGGAGGCCTAGAGCGAAAAAATTGTAAGTAACCATGTTGATTCTAAAGAAGAAGACTTGTTATCGATTGTTTCAGGTTGAAAATAAAAAAAATAAACTTAATTATGATGTGATTATTCTTGGATTGTGATGCGATCAAAATACTTTAAAAATTCTCCCTATACTATTAGTTATATGCTTGTCAAAACCTATCATATCAAAACCCGTCTGTTATGTATTGAACTAAATTTAGCCATATTTTAATATGATAATTGAATATATATTACAATGGAACCACTCTAAGTTACTCTTCAGCCACTTTCCCTAATAGGAAAATAATACAAACAAAAAATCATCAAGAAAAGAGAAACAAATTAAGTAACTGTAAGGACCAAATAGAAAATTCCTAAGAAATAAGGGGCCCCTCAATTTTGGGGGCAAGCTACGCTGCTTGCGCCTGGCCAGCCACAGCTTTGTCGGTAGATACATATTTTGTTCATATATTATATGAACAATGAGATTTATCCATATAAACCCTAAAAAAGGAATTACTGACTAACTCACTTGAGCCAATATTTGAAAAGCAAATCAAATTGACATTAAATAAGAAAATGATGAAGGGGACCATCCCATTTATGATCCCAAACTCTAATTCACAATTGTTTGTTTGGTATGCAAAGCATCATGAAAAAACCAGAAATTAATAATGGTGGCACCCATGATATTACCTTCCTTCAACAGTCAATCCACAAGATTCGCAGCGCATCACGGAAAATTAGCCTAGGAAGAGAATCTCTAATTAATCGATCTCTTCCGAAAACGAAATGTATAATTTTCGGTCACATGAATAATATGTATCAATTGTTAATCTTTGCGCAAGTTTGATTTCTGAGGAGTGCCTTTACGTGTATCAATAGTGGTCCAAGCCCGGACACTGCAAATATATATCTGTAATAAAAACAAGACATTATTAGCACACAAATTAACAAGACATTATTAGCACACAAATTGTATTTGGAGAAGTGGAAGCTTGTGGAACAGTTATGCTGGATGTAATAAAAGAGACAAGGGAAGGTCAACGTGGTACATTCGTCCAAACTGACAGAGTTATTTGAAACGCGCAGAAACCATTTAAGACCATTAAAGAAGTAGGTGAACAAGTTGTCTGAAAGAAGTAGTTCTGAAAGAATCAAGAAGAAATTTGTTGAAAATGAAGTGCTCTCAAGTTTCATCAACAACTAAAGATGATGAGCAAGAACTTTCAGACAAGGATGTTTTTCCCTACAATTACTACTTGCACCCATGCCACTTCCTTGAAGCAGCAATCAGGGCCTTTTTCAAGTGTTTGGGTATTGAGAGTTCCATTAGATCAGAGCAAGAGAAAGGCACTACTGATGAAGCAACAACCGAGAAAATTACTCCTCCTTCAACCCGACAATTACCGGTACAAAACGGTGCAGCTGACTCATCAGAAGATGCAGATCCTCCATCTTCAACTACAGGAACCACAGTTAGCATCTCTCTCTCTCTCTCTCTCTCTCTCATGTCAATCTCATGCTATGTTAATGTCTTTTATCAAACTAGGGACCTGAGTGTAAGAGGAAATATACACATAACCAACTGAGCGAGAGCTGCAAACTTGTTTATGTTACGTTTTTGGTTAATTCACAAATGTGTGCTTTTGTCTTTATCATGTGTACATAGTTTCTTTTTTTGGGAAAATTAATTCATTGGAGAGATTCGGAAATTTTCTGCCTTCCATCGCCGCTTGAGCTAATGCTGGCGGCTTTTACGTTCAGGAAGTGGATGGAATTGCAAGTGCTAGTTTGAGAGCTAGAAGACGGCCGCCACTAAGCCCGGGGAATGGTGGGCAGACAAACTAATTCGATCATCCGCAGCAGATCATCTCCTTAGTTATGAACTATCTTCTGTGGGTCACCAACTTATGCTTGCTAATAACTATTATATCCCTATGTTTTCTCTCTTTATCTTTATTTTTTCTTGGTTATGTTCAATTTCGCATGTGGGTGCCTTTTTTAAGTTTAGCTATAACATTAGCAGTTGTATGTATGTACTGTTGAAACGGTACTTTGTTTGCGGTTGGCACCAGAGCTCATATTTTCACCGTACAATATATTGTGTATTTTATCGATCAATTAAGAGCATCTCCACCCATGTTGGGTGGATTGCCTCTAGTCTAAGGGCAATTTTGCACAAATTGCCCTAGGGCAATCTTTACTCTCCAAATTGCCTTTGTTGTTTCCACCCAACAAAGTCAATTTGGAGGGCAATTTGGAGGGTATGGATTGCATTTCGTTTATGTGTTAAATTTTTCCTTGTAATGTTTAATTTTTTATTGTAATATATTAGAAATATTGTAGTATTTATAGGAAAAAAAAATAAAATTTAGGGTTTTTTTGAAATATTTTTAAAACATAATTACAAAGCAACCCCAAAAAAAATTGCAGAACAGCCCCAAAAATTACAAAATGACCCCAAATAGAATTACAAAAGAAACCCAAAAAAAAATTAATTACAAACTGACCCCCCAAATCAACGGCCCAGATCTGCTCGGCAGATCAATCCAACGGCCCACAACACCCCCCCTTGAGTGCGCTGACGTCAGCAGCGCACTCACAATTTTTTTTTAAAAAAAAACCCCTGCGCTTGTCAGCGCTGTCGGAGTCCGAGTCCGAGTCCGAGTCTTCGTCTTCGTCCGATCGCCGACATCGCCTGCAACCTCGCCGCTCGTCTGAGTCTGATTTGTGCCCCGGTGGAAGCGTTCCCTCGCGCGCAGGTCCGATTGTGCAGGCGATCCGGCAATCGCCCGTCCGATTTGTCCACCGGTGGAGATGCTCTAAGCACATACCACCGCTCTTAGTCATTAGATTTTTATTTTCTCTGTGTCTTTTAGAACAACTTTCATTGTTCTAAACCCATGTTATTTGTGTCAAAAAGTTTGTTCTAAACCCATGTTACAGTAAAATCTCTATAAATGCATGTTGTTGGGCAGGAATAATTGTATGCATGTGTAGATGTTATGTGTTTATGAAAGTATAAATATAACCCTCTAGTGCAAGTTGAGACTAACATTTTCTCACGTCCAAGTAACGCACTACACAAGTCCGTTGAAGTGCACTTTTACATCAAAACTAATTTGCACCCAGTGCTTAATATTTGCCAGCAGCTAAGACTTGCTGTTGGGCGTACATGTGCCACAAAAAAAATCATGCCAAGAATTCAACTACACGACTTAACGCTACCCATCAATTAATGTCTTGCATTAGATATCTTTGGGATGACATGAATGCACTGCTGTTACATTTGCGTGCTTGCAAATAAATGAATAAGGACAAAATGGGATGTCTAAAGGGCAAAATGGGACAACGTGGGGGGAAAATGTAGTCCACTTTGAACGGGCGTTTCGAACAACTTGTTCAGGCACACACAATGATTTTTTTCTTTTATGGGTCAAAGGGTACGACGAATTTAAGACATTTCCAACGTCTATTATGAAACCAAATGATGAACTAGTTGGTACGGTACTTGTGTTGATTTAGAAGGAAATTAGGTTCACGTGCCAGTAATACATTTCTATTTATTGCATTGTGATCACTTGTCAAACGTACTACACTCATGCAATCAATGAGATGCGCCACTAGTCTCCCTTGATGCTTTGGCTTTGGACATTTCGCTGATGCTTTGGCTTTGGCTTTGGACATTTCACGTGTCGCTTCTATCTATTTAGCGAAAACTTTGTTGGTTATCCTGCCTAGGTGAAGGTCTTGGTGGACGATGAAGCATGTGAAACTTATACCGCATGAGGAAAGCATTTTAACTATTCCTTTAGCTGCTCATAAATTGCTAAGCAAAGGAAAGCTAGCTATGGTGAGTTAGGAGTGATGCAGCGAAAATTGATTGAAGAAGAAACAATGGAGTGGATGACATTAAATGCAAATAAAAGGCTATACATGCATAGAGGAGGTGGCAGCTTTCTTGGAAAGCTTGGAGACATGCAATTACATTGTATACCAACATGGAACATAAAACATGCACAAGTTGGAATTGCTTTCCAATTGTCTCTTGTTTTTTTTACATGTTTGTCATCAAAAGCTTTTGCCTATACATTGGCATCATATTTTGCATTTGAAGACACAAGACATTGGACGCATCCCAGAGAGCCTCACTTGAGAGATTGAGAGAAAAAGAGTCCTCAATTTAGTGCAAAGAGTTTACCGCTTTAGGGAGAATTTAATCACTTAAAGTGAGATTGTTTCTTTATAATCCTATTATTCAAAATAGTGGAATAAGTCTTACTGCTCCCCCGAGGACTAGGCAATTGCCAAACCTTGTGAAATTTTGTGTCTCCTTTATTTGTTTGTTGCTGTCTTTATATCTTGCTTAGCCATTTAAACACATGAGAGGTGGGAAAGTTAAGTTATGGGTAAATCTTCCACTGGTCTTGTATAGGTGACTCATATTTTTACCAACAAAATTCCGAGTATACGTAAGATTTACACTACTTAATGACCTTACGCAATGTTGGCGATTCTCTCGACTTAGAAGCCAATTCTCTAGTCTTTGCATGTCAATTCTCTTGATACTCGCGGACAACTCCGTCCTCCAATAATCCACCAAATCCCTGAAACCAATCAGAATCGTAATATTAGAAGAGATGGGTCAAATAAGATGACTCCCAAAACAAGCCCAATAAAAAGTGGACTTGTTGGACACATGGATCAACCCATTATGGAGGGGTAGCATCTCTAATGTTTCAACATCTGTCCCTAAGCGTAACGCCATATGTGTAGTTTAACTTGTTCTCTACCCTTTTCGCCTAGCCAAAGACATTATACATACAGTATCTCACTTTCCTCTATGGTTGTTCTGAGTTTAGATTTTTCTCCATTTTGATGTTGAGTTTGGCTATATAAAGTTGAAATTGAGCAATCAAATGAGTTAAGTTAATACAATTAATTGTTCCATTAGCAAAAGCTATGTATTTTATGTTAATTCCTATCCTGCTACTTGCTAAAGCTCTAACTCCTACTGTTCGAATTAGGGTTGGGCATCCTGAACCGATTTTCCAAGAACCCAACCTACCGACCTGGTGGGTATCTGGTCAAATGAGTTGTTGACTTTTTTTGATCAAATAAAACCCAAATTGGATTGAATAGATTGGTTAGGGTCGGGATCGAGTATTATAAGTTAAAACTCATGGGTACCCAAACCGACCTGATTTGGTTTATACGATTTTTAAGTGAACTTTCGATCCCAAATTTGCCGATTTTCAAGCCCAAACCAATTTAAAATCTGCCCACTACCCCTTAAGCTCAAGTACACTATATAACCTAAGCCCTCCCTCCTCTTTCTACCTCTATCTTTTCGCGGATGCCCTCCTCCGCTCTTCCTTCCTTTCCTCCTCCTTAGCATCACAACAACAAATTCGCAGAAGCATCACATACCTTCAATCTGCAGAAATTCGAAACAAAAAGGAAGATATGAAGAACTTACCTGAAGAAGGACACTGGAGACTGCAAGCTGCAACAGCAAAGGTGGCTAGATTTTCGAGATCTGTCTTTGTTGTGACCTTTTTCTTCTTCTTCGGTCCCAAATCCCGAACTCGAACCTTCCCATCCCGAAAAATCGAGTACTCGACATTCAGGGACAGAGCCTTCTGGTCTAGGATTTCGGCCTTGATTTTCTCTTACTCGAGCTTTCGGTAAAGGGTTCGAATTTAGGGTAGATCCCGACCCACCCAAATTGAGCCCACCCCTAGTTTGAACAATTGTCTAGCTGAAAATTGCCAAAAGTTGTCCCTTTAATGGACTATGATGAGTCTGTATGGATTCATCGACATTCTTAAGATTCAGAAGTTCTGTAGTACTGTAGGATATGTTGGATTGCTTCACTGCAAACTTAACCTATGCTTACAGAAGCAACACGTGTGTGAATCTTCTTCAACTTGAAAACTATTTTTATGAATTGGAAAATCATTTCTGGGTTTTGAAGCTCATGTTGATCTTAGAATTTTCTACTCGTTGGTTTTGTCATTGGTTTTTTTGCAGAACTTGAGCAGGATTTTTCAGAGGCGACTAATTTTATGCTTCATACCCAGCTGGAATTGAGCTCTTGATTGACAGTGCAAAGGTTTGTGAAATTTCTATAAATAAATCTGTAAAGGAAAATTTTGTTTACAACCTAAGTTTTAATGAATTCACCCCACTTTAGTTTTTAATTAAAAAAAGACTACTTTAACCTTATCTAAAATTACCAACAAGGATAAAATATTTTTGTAACTTCAAAACTAACTATTTTATGAGTACACCCATCATAATGTTAATCTCAATACTCTATTCAGTTGAAAGGTAAGCAAAGAGCACTAATTTGCCTCCAAATCTCTTAAGTTCCCATCCGAGTTTTGCCCATTTTCTGGTTTGACAAATTGGGTTTCGCTCACTTCTTTATTTTTGCAATCATTAATCTTTTTGGAGTACATTTGGGTGCTCAGGGCCACGTAGGACTCAAAACTCTGATTTTTCTGTTTTTGATTTTACGTCCTTTTTTCAATCATCTTTTTACCAAGGGCTAATGTTATATTCTTTATCGACAAGGAATCACAATCTTCTTACCTGATAACTGATGGCATGCCGCCACCATCTCCTTTCCCCTCTGAATTGTCAGTTATTGCAGGTTGGCAATGACGGGGGTATTTTAAAACAATTCCCTCTACTTTAACAATCAGCATAAACAAAACCACATAGATGACTACTCATTGTTGTGATGAACCTTGACAGTTTACTTTGGATTGTTATTATCTTGACAGATGTTATGTGATTGACTATTTGACAAATTTAACTTGTGTATGCTTGTGATTTGTTCAACAACACTCGAATGCTATGCCAACTTAGGTCCTCAACAGAATCAGTCAAGTTTGAAATCCAAGAGCTATCCACAAGTACAACTTATTGAATCCAACGTTTTCTAATGCAGCAGTTAAGATGACCAGTCAAACAGATTTGTCCAGATTGCATGTTGTGAATGTTGGTGCAAAAGTAAGTCTAATTTTAGTTAAGTCAAGTAGTTAACAATACACAAAGATGGACACATGATTTTGGCACCCGGAAAAATCCACTAAGGAATAAAAAACCGGGGGTCTATCAGAAGACCGGCCTTCGGCTATGAAATGGCAAAAGATGCCCAATACAAGATTTCAACCAAGCTCAATATCTATGTACCTAACTTAGATACAGCGGTCTCTTGTGCGGCTTCTTCTCAATCACTTCACTTCCAGCGGATCCTTGCTTGGTCAACATGTCGTAGGGTCATACACATGTATTTCTAATCTGTGGCACCGATATATGAATGCAGTGATGATATATGACCAGTCACAGATGCATTTCTAGAAAGCTATAGAACTCCAGGAAATGTAACCGTGACTATGTTTTACTGCAGCAAGGCACAAGACTGTGCAGCAAACCAACTAAGGTCAATGACCTCTAAAACTCAATTAAGTCTAAAAACATGTGTGAGCATATGAGACTAAAGTTGCACAATCCTATTTCGACTCAGAATGTATGAACTTTTAAATAGAAGCCGAAACAGTGAAGATCAACCTTCTTCAAGGTTTGCTTAGAATCTTTCTATGAAAAACTAGCTTTGAAACAAAGGTTTAACAACACATACAATCCTCACAATCTTATGAAGGTTCTATGTAAGTGAGCTACGCACTCAAGAAGATAAGAAGAACCCGGAGAGGATATGCAGCTAACAAAGATGAGAGTTTTTGAAAGTGTTATGAACTTTTTGAACTAAAAACCCTAATGAAAAAATAGTTGAAGTTAAATTTAAATAGCCCCAAGAAGACAAGAAACAGACGGACAAGATTTGATCAAAAACACTCCTTTTTCATTAACCTAGGCAGATCCGAGTTAGTGGGGATCAGTTGACTACCCGTTGGATAAAAGCATGTCTAGTTAAACTAGTGACTAATCAGTCGCTGTCAGAAAAGCAGTCACCGTTTCACATGCAGAAAATAGATGACCAATCACGTAAAACCTGAGATCCTTATTCTAATAAAAACATTTGCAAAAACCTAAGGGCCCGTTTGGTAACGTTTTCGTGGGGTATTTCCGCAGTTTACACCCAGAGAATGAAAATGATAGGGTAAATTTGGTATTTTTAAAATTAAAAAATGTGTTTGATAAAATTAAATAAAAAATAACTTCTTCTCTTCCAATCTGCCTCTGCAAACCCAAATCCAGATCAAATTTTTTTTTTTACGGTTCTGCAAAACCCAAATCCTTCTTCAATTTTTCTGGGTTTTGCAAAACCCAAGGTGTAGATCCAAAATCGACACCTTTACGATCAAAACCCAATCTGCCTCTGCCTCATCGCCGTCCTCGTCGCCTCGCTGGATTCGTCGTCTGGGTGCCGAACGGAAGGTCATCCTCACCTTCGTCGTGCGTGGCCGCTGGGTTCGTCGAGCGTGGCCACTGGGTTCATCGTCATCTTCATCGTCGTTGTCCTTCCGCTTGTCATCGGGCGATCGTCGGTGTTGGGTTGGGCAGTACATCGGCGGTGGGTTCTGGTGTTGGCCGCTGGATTCGTCGAGCGTGACCACTGGGTTCGTCGTCGTCGTCGTGGCACTGGGTTCATCGAGCGAGGACGCTGGGTTTATCGAGCGAGGCCGCTTGAGGGAAAACGTCGATATATCATTTTCGGCCTTTCGCGTGTTAATTGGCAGAAATGCAACAGTAAACGCGTTTCCCGCATTTCCGCCATTTTCCTTTCCGTTTTCAGCCGAGCGCCACCAAACACGTTTTTGGGCCAAAAACATGTGTGAAAACAAAAACGCCCCTCCAAAAACGTAACCAAACGCGCCCTAAGTAATTGAAAAGTTTTGACTCAAATAAGTGAGGACCTATGTTAAGCGCATACATGATTTGTAAAATGACTATCATACGTGAATGCATCTTCAACAACCCATCTATCTTCAAGCTTCAAGCTTCATCAAATTTCTATAAATCTAGAAATAAAACCTAATTAATCTAATTGAGTTTGTTACAATTATTACAATGTTTTTGTACAAGGATAGCCAATAAAATATCCTACAGTTATTATTGGTATGCATTAAACTTCCAAGTTCCAACTAATCCATCTCCACTTCAATTGAAATTATTTTCTTAGTTTGAGCATATGAATCACAAAAAATTTTCGTTGCCAAATATAGTTTTGGTTCGTAATGGATGCAGGTCTTTTGTTCCAAGTTGCATCTTCCACTTTTGTTTCAGCCACCATGTGTCGGCACTTGTTCATGCAGCTAGACAATAAAAATTGTCTTTTAACTCTGGTTAGTTTGTGATTTTTATTTAACTATTTTAAGAGAGTAAAAAGACAAAAGATCTCTTGGGAAGCAAGGAAGCTTTATGGAAACAAAAATCTGATTTGTTGTTCCCTGCTCTTCATCTTCTTCTCCGCTCTTCATTCTTCCTCGCTGATGAAGATTTTAATCACAAAAATATAGGTGAATCTCAAGATCTTCTAAAAAAGCTGAATCTGTAGGATTTGAAACACCAAACTACAAATCCATTATCCAATCTGTCATGATATACAATCAATGACATTGATTACAAAATTATCAAAATATATTCATCATATAGCTAATGTTCAGCTGGGAATTGTTTTTCTACGAATGAAGCAAATGGACGTCTTTAACTAAACATCAACTTATACAAATTGATCTTTGCCAAAATGTAATGCAACCTTAATCCGAAACTCAAGTTCCACTCCTTTAATATTCTTCTAATTCAGAATCTTGCATCTCTATATCAATAGTGGTACTCAACATTTTAGAGTTCCACAGGCCTAATTCTTCTTGTGATGGGAATCATGTCTGCATATATATATATATATATATTATCAGGCAAGGACTCTTCATTCTAGAAAGCAGTTAAATTTCCATCAACATGCCATACACACTTAGACAAACAAAAGTATCAAATAACCACATGAATGTATCAGATAACCTTGGCTTCTTTCCAAATATAGCCTTGAAAAAAGTATTCAAATAACCACATGAATGTGTTAGCCATCTCATCATACAACATTGTAGCACCAAATATAACTGTTTGCTTAAGATTATTGGTGCCAACAAACATAGCAAAAGGCCTAAGTAGTATCAAAGCATACCGCATCACCAAAATATTCATAATCCACCATCATCTTTGAATCAGCTCATAACATAGTAGTGATCAAATCGTCTTGATCCACTTGTATAGCATAAAGGATATTGGGATCATTCGAGTGCATTTTCTGAAAGTATTCTATCATACCACCTTCATCTCTAATTTTCATTTTTCTTGTTCTCTAATACGTAAATAATTCTTATAATCATCAGGAATGAATCCAAGACATTCCGGACCACCAGCTTGTCTACTAAGTAGTTCAATAGTTGCTTTTGGAGCAATTCTTGAACTATCAGCCATATGATCCTATGCAACTTTAAAAAGTGAGTCTTACGAGGACTTGTAGTCTCATGAGTATGCTAAAAAACAAACTGAACAGCTCGATACTTTCCATATACTCAACAACTCTTTTTTATCCTTCCTTGACATTCTTATCTTGTCTGAGCAAGATGACATTTCACATATGGATCCCGCTTATCTGCTTCACGTTTACCTTCAGCAGAGCAAACAAAAACTTTATCTAACAACTTGCCATTTTCTGTATGTTGACTCTTTTTTCTAACATTAAAACTTACAGAATATGCATATGCCTTGTAACACACATAAGCTTGTTCCTAGATCTGTCTCAAATTCCATTCCAGATACACGAACTAATTCTTTTTGTAACTTAGAATGAAGCAACTATACATTTTCTGACCCTTGGCAGTTTATGGCAATTCAGTTTCTTCATTAGTTTCACTATGTAATGAATAAGCACTCGAGTCAGTACCTGGTTCAAAATACAATTTCTAAAGGTTCTGTGAAATTATTTTCTTGCGTAAATTACAATTACGCACCCTATGGTTTGGGTCAAATTTTAAAAAGATACCTATATTTGTTTTTGCATTTTAGTACCCTGTACTTTCAAATATGTTTCAGCGTTTGTAGAATCATCAACTTTTGGCTATTTAGTGATGATGTGGACTCTATGGAGGCCACATGTTCACTCTTCCATGTCGTCTGTGGTCTACACCGAGTGGTGTGCAAGTACATCGAGTAGCTTCGAGTCATTGGAGAATGCAGCCTTTGATAGTTTTGGCACCGTAGTGTTTGCTTCACATAGACAATCCATTTACCCAAACACCAGTCAATCAAACCCCTAGAGCCTACATTATCTCTGAACAGCAGAAAATTGCCGATTTTACTAACAGTTGAACACAATTTCAAGAATTTGAAAAAACATAGTACTAAAATGCAAGGAAAAAAGTATACCTATCATTTTGATATTTGACCTTAACCTGAGCAAAGATTTAGTTTCTGTTGTAAACTGTATTCCAGTATGACTGTGTAAACTAGAAGTAGGAATACTGACTAGATACGATGTATCAAGTAATAGGAATCCTACATGGATTCTATGTAATAGTTAGGCCCACTATTAGGGTTGGTAAACCCTGGGATTGCTCCACTGTAAATACAGGCACAATACAAGGGGTAAACACACATTCAGATAAATCCCCATATTCTAATATCTCTCTCATTCTCTTTACAACACGTTATCAGCACGCTCCTACACTGTGCTTATGGAGGTTTGAAGGATTTTGCATCAGAATCCCTACCGATTTTCCTCCAAATTGCTGCTGACAATCCATTGCGTTTCTTTTTCCGGTAGCCTTCGGGACATAAAAAGTAGCACACTAATCCCCAACGTTCGCGATTGGGCTAGGTGCTCTTTCCTGGAATTGTTTGAACGCCCTGTGATTCGTCGCCGAAATAGGAGGAGAAACGAAAGAAAAATAGAAAAGAAACTGTACTTCTGCGTGGAGCCGAGCCGAGCCAGCCAACTCAGCCACGCCAGCCGCCAAGCCGCAGCTCAGGTAGCCCTGGCCAAAAACGACGCCGTTTTCGAAACCGGGTCGTCTCCTCCTGTTGCCGACAAATCTCAGATTCTCGAGAGCCTGTCGCCGGAAATCGGAGAATCGGGACGTTCTTTTGCAGGTCAGTCTTCTCCCCGTCGCTGACGCATCTCGTTTCCTCGAGAACCCGTCGCCAGAATTGAAGCGAAGACAGCGATAAATCACGCTGAAAACCGCCGCCGACATATGGGGTGTTTTTCAAAATCCGGCTGCCTTCGGGACCTAAAAAGGAGACACACGAACCCCAACGTTCGCGATTGGGCTAGGTGTTCCTTTTCTGGAATCATTGAAGACACCGTCGCCAGATTGGAACCAAAACTGTGAGGTCACCTCGCCGGCTCCGGCGCCGCCATGCTGCTGCAGCAGTGATGCAAACGAGCACGCCGCAGTTCTCTGCAGCCCTGCCGTCGCCACCGCCGCAGCCCCTAATGGCGGATCCATGCAACTCGACGGCGGCATCCCTCGCAATTGCCGCGGAACTGGTTCAGTGGAACCAGACCGCACTTGTTCTTCCTGTTCGGAAACATCCACCGAACGTTGGGCTTTTTTGGGCTTTTCAAGCTTTTTGGTAGGCCCAACCGAACGAACACTGCAACAGTTTCCTCACTTGTTTGGAGGTACCATCCGAATGAGCTAGAAGGTGGCCACTGGTTGTTCGGAGATACCTTTCGAACGCAGGCGCACACCTGGGTTTGTTTCTTGTTCAGACCCCCTCACCGAACGCCCAGGCTGGTGCCATTTCGGCTGCATCGGGCCCTCTGATAATTGGGCCGGGCTGGGCTCCCATTATTTATAGGACAGTTTTACAATTGGGCCGAAGCATATAATTGGACTGGGCTCCCCTATTTTAAGGCCAATTTTTTTTGGGCTTAAGGCTTTATTGCCCCGCATTCTTTCAATTGGACTTCATTCCAATTTGAGCCTGAATGGCTCCACAAACCATTCACGTCTAAAAGACCAAATTGCATGAATTTTGCGTTTGACTCGCGCATTTTGCCAATGCGTTTGAGCACGCAAATATTATGAACTGATGGTTCATACAAAGTCTCGAATTGAAGATTCGAGCATAGAAACGCGAAGTTTCCTAAAACTCACCACGCATTGTGAAACCTAAAGTTTCCATGCTTAAAGATCTGAACCATGTCTTACTTTTCCGTCGCAAAGAACCAACATTCTCGCCGGAATAGAGCTTCCGTCGCAGAGAAACAATTCTCGCCGGAGTGCTTCTCGCTGAAATAGAGCCCACAACTACTGTCGAAGAGATTTTAATCTCGCCGGAGTGCTTCTCGCTGAAATAGAGCCCACGACTACAGTCGCAGAGAGTTTAATCTCGCCGGACTCATGGCAGTAAGGACCTTGAGCTCTCAGCTCGGACCTTTGCGACCATCGATGCCATCCTGTTATTTTGTCTGTGAACAAAACTGACGCTCACGAAAAGCAGGATACTTGCCTAAAGCAAGATATGATTGGCAGAACTTATGTTTCAAGACTAGAAGTCTGTGAATAAATATAAATTTGAAGTTTGTAGAATCTGATCCCTCCTTTGGCTGCTGACCTAGAATGATCTCCTGTAGCAGATCTTCTCGACTCTCTATACTTCTAATGTGCTCATGAAGCAGCAATATAGAGAGTGAAAGTTCATCAAGTCCCTGGATCCGATTAGTGCCCTGTTGTTCACTGAAAAGCACAACAACTCGCGTCCCATTAGCTCGAACCGCTCCCTTGCCTAGAGCAAGCATAAGCGTTTTCTGGAAGCTCAAAACTGTGATTATTTAGCACCAAACTTCCAGAATTAGGGAAAGGTTCAACCTTCCTAATCACCAACTAGCCAATCATCTGCTATCGTGGTAGTGGTACATCCATTGGTTGCGCACTCGTCGCGCCCCTACCAATGTTGATGATGAGTACAACTCCGATATGCAACCAAGAGAGACATGGGGCAGCCTTGTTGGCCGATATGATGTAGCAATCTGAGATTTTGCTCCATTATTCGGATTTAAGTCTCAGACTTTGGTGTTTTTTTTAGTATATTGTTCTCGAATATCAATTAATTGAATCAATTGGAACTAGAAGTTTCCTTGATCATGTAACCGATTCAATTAGTTCATGTTGAGATATGTCTAGTGGGAAGTTAGATGTCTGGTTGACAGCGCGATTGCGCACGATATTCTCCCTGCCTGGAGATGTAAATCTAACTTCATACCTCCATGTAGACCTACACAGGCCTTATAATCACCTTGTTCCGGAAGAACATTATTGTGCTATAAGGATATTCGATTTAACAATTACCATGGTGAAATCGCTGAAGAAAATGGTAAGGAATATCTTTGCATTACCTCCTACTTATACGGCCATGAGCGTATATTGGAGAAGATGAAACGCCTTTCGCATGAGTTGTAGTACACAATCATTCGCTCGATTGAGGCGCATCACGTCGCTAGCATGGAGCTAGGGCGCACCATGTAGCTAGCGTGAAGCTAGCCACATCGAGCACTTATTTGCCTTGGCACAACCATTTGGGACATCCTGGTCAAGATATGATGCGCCGTATCCTCGACGGGGTATCCCAATGTTCATAAAGATCTTGTGTATTTAAATATACTTTACCATGCATGCTCGTTGGGAATGTGGTATACTCTACCTTCCCCTGCAAAGATAATTGATGAATTCCTTCTTTTCCACAGCGTATTTAAGGGGAAGTTTGTGAACAAGTCCAACCAATCCGCGGACCATTTAAAAATTTTATGGTTTTGGTTGATGCACCGACTTGCTGGTCACATGTCTATGGTCCACACGAAATGCTACTTTGCTAAACTCCTGGCTCATGTTGAGGGCTCACCACCCCGGTTATCCATTGAAGTCTAGAAGACTTGATAACGCCAAAGAGTTTATATCGAAGGTTTTCGATAATTATTGCACGTCCCTTGTGATTGTGGTTGAACATCATGACCCCCTATGTTTCCACAAGTCTCGCAAAAGCGTTCATAAAGTGTCTTTAGTTGATCGTAAGGACCTTGGTGATGAGCACCAAGCTTCCTGTTTCTGCGTGGGGCTATGCAATTCAGCATGTAGCCATATTGGTCCGCTTGAGGCCCACATCCACCCAACCCTTTTTCGCGTTACAGCTGGTTACTGGGTACGAATTTGGATTTCGTATTTACGCATTTTGGGTGTGTAGTTTATGTGCCGATTGCGCCGCCGCAATGTACCGAATTGGGTCCTCAACAGAGGCTGGGAATCTCTGTTGGTTATGAATCCCCCTCTATTATGTGCTTTTACAAGCCATTTACAGGCGATCTTTTTCTTGCATATTTGCGAATGGTCACTTTGATGAGACAGTGTTCTCGCCGTTAGGGGGAGATAAGAACGTCAACGTTCCTGATGAAAGAAGCGAAGTGACGTGGAGTATACCCACTCTGTCTCATCCTGATCCCCGTACCGCACAGTATGATAAGTAAGTGTGATGTATTCTAGATCTTCAAAGTGTTGCACATGCATGCCAGATGCCGCTATGATCTAGCTAAACTGACAAGATCATATATACCAGCTGCAAACATGCCTGTAAGAATGAGATGTAGTCTTGGAAAGACAGCATATATCGGCTGCTAGCCAATCATTTGTCGTCAGCCAGAGGCGAGGCAGATTAGTCGGTTCGAAGGATTCACTCCCTAGAAGAGGAGAAGTATGGCACAACTGAATCCTATCGCTACCTCAACTAATCCAACTCATGAAATTGATGAGGATTATGGAAGTGTCTTGGGAGACGTCCCAGGGGAGACCCCAGATCCTATTCCCGAGAATCAGGAGATCTCTGCCCATTATACTAGTTTTGGATGAGTTGTGGAATTAGAGTGAGATAATCATCAATGATACATTCGCAAATGCAGTGGCCACTGAAACAACAAAATGCGACGATATCAAACCGCGTTCCATTGATGAATGTCGATGTAGAACTGATTGGTCAAAATGGAAATAAACAATGCAGGTCGAGGTAGATTCCTTACCAAAGTGAAGGGTGTTTGGACCAGTAGTGCCCATACCTCCCAATGTGAACCCTATAATTACATGTGAGTATTCGTAAGGAAGCGTAATGAGAAGAATGAAATAGTGCAAGATAAGGCACGCCTCATGGCGCAAGGCTTCTCTCATTAGCCCTGGCATTGATTACGATGAGACGTATTCACTCGTAATGGACGTAATAATGTTCCACTACCTTGTCAGTTTAGTAGTTTCCAAGAACTGAACATGCAGCCTATGGATGTGGTTATAGTTTATTTCTATGGGGATCTTGATACAGAGATATAGATGAGAGTCTTAGAAGGACTTAAGCTGAGTCAAATAGTTCTGAACCACAGAACACCCTCTTGATTCGATAGAGGCGTTCACTTTATGGATTGAATCATTCCGGGCGGATGTGGTATAACCGTCTAAGTGAATATTTGATTAGTAAGGGATATGTGAATAACGATCTATGCCCCTGCGTGTTTTTCTAGAAATCACATTCTGAATTTGTGATAGTTGCAGTCTTTGTCGATGACAAGAATCTCATTGGTACTCTAGAAGAGCTTGAGAAAATTGCTTCGCACCTGAAATCGGAATTTGAGATGAAGGACCTAGGGAAAACTCGATTATGTCTCGCCCTTGAGCTTGAGCACTACACTAATGGTATTCTGGTTCATCAGTCCAACTACACCCACAAGGTTTTGCGACGCTTTAGTGAGGATAAAGCGAAGCCTTCAAGTACACCCATGGTCGTCCAAACGCTAGATGCTAAACGAGACTCATGCCATCCTAAAGAGGATGATGAAGAGTCATTGGAACTAGAAGTTCCATACATAAGTGCAATCAACGCTTTATTGTACTTAGCTCAATGCACTAGGCCGGACATCTCGTTTGCAGTGAATTTGTTAGCTCGATGTAGTTGCGCCAACACGCCGCCATTGGAATGGTGTTAAAGATATTTTCCGCTACCTTAGGGTACGACAGATATGGGCTTATTCTATCCCTATGCGTCTCCAGATGGATCATTCTCCCCTTGATCATCGGAATGATGCTTGCCTTGTTAGTTATGCTGACGCCGGTTACTTATCAGACCCGCACAAGGCACGTTCCCAAACTGGTTATGTCTTTACGATTGGGAATACCACGATATCTTGGAGGTCTACGAAGAGGACCTTAGTTGTGACCTCTTGCCGAGCTCATCGTCCTTCATGAAGCTACACATGAGTGTGTTTGGCTGCAAGCCGTTATTGAGCATATTCGGTAGACTAGCGGATTGTTGTTCGTTAGTAATGTCCCGACAACTATCTATGAAGACAATGCCACATGTATCGACCAGATTAAGAAAGGATACATCAAAGGAGACAACACCAAGCACATCGCGCCGAAGTTATTCTTTTCACATCAGCAGCAAGAGCATCAGAAGATTATAGTCAAGCAAATCCGATCACAAGAAAACCTCGCAGATTTGTACACCAAGTCTCTGCCGAAGGCTACTTTCCAGAAGCTCGTTCGTGGAATCGGATTGCGTCGATTGTCAGATTTGACAGGTATGTAGTCTTCAGGGGGAGCATTGTCGACTTCAGGGGGAGTATTCGAAAGTATACTCACTTGACCTTAATGTACTCTTTTTCCCCTTAGCAGAGGTCAATTTTTTCCCACTGGGTTTTGTTGCCTGGCAAGGTTTTAAACGAGGCACCCGCGTTGGGTTGGTCATACCTCTGACTGCTTAAGTGTCGACATGTGCATGCTCACCTTTTGGACATACTTATTCCCCGAGTGCCTACTTTGATGACTTCATCGACTGCCTACATCTTCTTTCGAAGATCTGATGCGACTACTTCTTGAGTTCTACACATTCAAGGGGGAGTGTTGTAAACTGTATTCTAGTATGACTGTGTAAACTAGAAGTATGAATACTGACTAGATACGATGTATCAAGTAATAGGAATCCTACATGGATTCTATGTAATAGTTAGACCCATTCCTATTAGGGTTGGTAAACCCTGGGATTGCTCCACGATAAATACAGGCACAATACAAGGGGTAAACACACATTCAGATCAATCCCCGTATTCTGATATCTCTCTCATTCTCTTTACAGCAGTTTCCTAGTTTTCGTTTACTTATATCACTAGGTTTTTGACAGGAATTTTAACAACCTAAAAAGATCACTAAAATCTCTAAGCTTTAACCTTTGAAGTTTAACAAGTGACGTTGAATATATAGTAGGCAAGCAAGGGTGTACCCACAGAAGATTGTTAATTAACACACAATTCGAACATAAACATTTCCAGGGGTTTGGTTTGTGGTTTTGATTAAGAATTGACAATAATCAAATTAAAGAAATGAAAATGAACTTGATGATTTAGAGATTCAGATTAAGAACAAGTTAGAGCAAGTAATCCACACCTATAAGACCAATCAAACATACAATTTCCAACAAGAATGAAGATGTTCATAACATATCCATGGCGTATAGACTATGTTATATGATTCTCTCTATCATAAGTAAAGTGCATGGCGTTTACATCATTACTCGTATTCCATTTAGCAACCTAGCATGGCGTCTACTCAAGTTGTCTAAACAGAATGCATTAAGCTCAAGGGAGAATATGAACATCACAAAAACCTTAGAACATGGCATACATTACTAAGAATTCAAGATTCTACTTCACTTTATTACTTCTGAACATAATCATTCGCTGATAAAGAAAAGATGATAGACATGGGTGGTCCACATGAGTTCACAGCAGTATATATCTTAAAACATGCTTACTAAGTTTGATGCAGGGCATATCAAGAGGCAAGGCTTCACCAAGCACTAAGTCCACTAGTAATTACATTAGAGATTAATAGCCTAGGAATTGTAATGTTTCTTTAATAATCGTATTTAATGTCCTCTTTAGAATAGTCTAGAATCTAAGTTGTCATCCTATATAAGCATAGCTTTGTAATTTATAAGGCAGTTAATGTTGAGTATATGAATATTGAGTTGGTGTGGCATGAATTTGCCCCAATTGTGAGTTTTGCTTTCATCCGGTTTCTGTATGTGTCGAGTGCTTGTTCATTTTTGGTCCCTTGTTCGTGATACCTGAACCGCATCATTTGGCATCAGAGCTTAGGTATGAGCGTGGTGGATTCCATTGCTTAGATCGGGCAAAGAAGCGGTGGTTTCCGAATGGAGGGTCGTGACAAGAACAACGACATGGAGGAAATCCAATGGATGGTTCAACAGCTTACGGAGCGCATCTCTCGCATTGAAGCTCGACGCAAGAAGGCGAAGAGTTCCAACGGGGAGGGAAGCGTGAACAATCATCTCAACCGAGTAGCTCGCATCAAAACTCTATGCTGTAAGAGTCTCGACGGGGAGTACAAGGGTGATGGCCCTTTTCTAATCCGTGCTTCGGTGTGTGAGTCGGACGAAAAGGGATACGGCAAGCAATTTTCCATGGGCGAACTTGAAATTAATCAATTTAATGATTTTGGAGAATCCAAATTGTTAGATTTAGATTTACCGCCAAGGTTCGATTCTTGTTTGGAAGATGATTGTGATATTTGTTCCGTATATTTTGATCTACCGCCAAAGTTTGATATTTGTTTATAGGATAATTGCGACTTTGGTATTGATGCTTACGGAGAGATAAACAGAGAAGTACAAGAAGTTAAATTTGGCACCATTCTTCAAAGCATAGGATCTGAAGGATATTTGAAGTGTCAGGATCAAAGATGGGAGACATTTACAACTTCAGTTGTTGAAAAGGACAACAAAAAAGAAAGTTGTGGAAATGGCAACCAAGAACAATGTTATCAGATTGGCGGAGAGTAATAAGAAGCTTGTCCATTTTGCAATGGAGGTTGAGCCCGTGATTTTCATCATTTCTCAACACCCAAGGTATATTGATGTCATTGTGGTTGTTTCTTTTAGTTGGAAAATTCCATGGAAGTTAGTTGTTTTTATCAATCAAAAGAAAAGTGATGAGGAAAGTTCCCAGTTGGAGACATTTGGGTGTGCTGTTGGTGAAATTCGGAAGGGTGTTCTAGAGGAGGATGAGAATAATAACTTGATTTCCTTGGTGTTTCTATCTGGGATTTGAAGGCCGCTCCTCACTTAGTTGATCTTGTAAATCGAATGAAGATTGATGTGATGGAATTTTGTGTCTCGAGATTAGCTATGAAGGATAAAAGTTGGTTAAGATATTTTATATATTTATTTATTTGGAAGGGATGAATTCAATTTCCGAAGGGTCTATACTATTAGGGGTGGGCATCCCGACCCGAATACCTGAGAACCCGGAGGAACCGACCCTGTGGGTACCCGAATTTTTGGTCAAATAATACTCGAATCGGACCGAACTGGCCAGATTCGGGTTGGGATTGGGTCCTAGAATCCGAAACCCGTGGGTACCCGGACCGACCCGAATGTTTTATATTTATATTAATATTTAAAACATTATCCATAAACATTGAAGTATTTACACAAAATACCCAACGGCCCAACACAGTTCGTCTTCAACCTTCGTCAGATATGGGCTTGTCGTTACCTCACCGCTTGCTGCGTCAACTCCTGTGGCCTTCAAAACCCAGCCGCACGGCGTCGCTGAAACCCAGCAGCACACCAGCCGCACATTGTCGCAGAATCTGGGCTTCTTCTTCGTCGGCGTCGGCATCTTCATCTTCATTTGGGCTTCCTTTTCGTCGTCTTCTTCAAACCGCCGTCGTCGTCGTCGTCTTTAAACCTATCGTCAGTCAGATCTGGGTCGGCTTCGACGTCTTCGTCCTCACACGCTTCGGCGTCTTTGTTCTCACACGCTTCGGCATCTTCGATATTCTTCGCCACTAGTTCATCACAGATCTGGGCTTCGGGTTTGTTCCCGAACCCGACCCGTCCCCACCCGAAACGTCGGGTACCCATTGTTCGGCTACCCATCAAAATCGGGACGGGTTTCCCAGCCAAATTTCAGCACCCGAGCCATTCGGGTCAGGTTTCGGGTTTGGGCTTCATCCCGACCGACCCGACCCGAGCCCACCCCTACTCTATACAACGTCAATTGCTCTAAACTTGAAGACTTGAATTCGAGGGCAAATTCTTTCCAATCACGGGAGTCTGATGCAGGGCATATCAAGAGGCAAGGCTTCACCAAGCACTAAGTCCACTAGTAATTACATTAGAGATTAATAGACTAGGAATTGTAATGTTTCTTTAATAATCGTATTTAATGTCCTCTTTAGAATAGTCTAGAATCTAAGTTTTCATTCTACATAGCTTTGTAATTTATAAGGCAGTTAATGTTGAGTATATGAATATTGAGTTGGTGTGGCATGAATTTTCCCCAATTGTGAGTTTTGCTTTCATCCGGTTTCTATGTGTAGAGTGCTTGTTCATTTGGTCCCTTGTTCGTGATACCTGAACCACATCCAGAGCCAGCCTATGGGGTGTGCGAGGTGTTCGACCGCACAAGGCCCCTGATCAAAAAGGGCCTCAAATTATATTTTGTTCAGCACATACTTGAGTAATAATAAAATTCAAGGTAAAATAAAACCAAATAACTAGCTAATTGGTTTTGATGCGTTTCTTGTTTAGAAGCCACCCGAGTTCGGTTTTTCGGCGTAGTTTGTGGCCTTGAGGTTTTTTTCTTCTTTTTTGGTTTTTTTTTTCAATAGAAACTTGCAGATGCCTTCAAATTTCAAATTTTTTTTTTAATTTTTTCCGCTAGAAATTTGCAAAGGCACTCAACATTTGTTTCATTTTTATTATATACATAAAATCTCTTCACCAAATCATCATATTTTTTCCTTCTATGTTTACATAGAAAGAATTAGTAATGCCATAGTTGTCTTGTGCTAATTACCTTGATAAAGTCAAGAAATAAATTGTAGGGTTATTTAGTGTCGTACGACAATATAAAATAAATGTCATATATTGACAATATAAACGACACTCATTATAAAGAAATTGTTATCCATGGTTATAATAGACGATAATTTAGCTAAATTTCAACAATTTTGACATCATTACACGACACGTGTGTTTGAAAAAGTGTTGTCTAATTACTATATAGATGACGGTTTAAAGACTGTCGTGTATTAACTTGCAATAGATGACATGACCATTTACGACGGTTTTAGAGGTATGTGGATGACGGTTTTTGAGCGTCGTCTATAACACTTTTTGGCATAGTGCTCTATGCCCAAAATAAAAAAGGCCCCAGCTTTAATTTCGAACAGGGCCTCTGAAATCATTGGAACGGCTCTGACCGCATCAAAGTTGATTAGACACATAGAAACAAGTTATAGAAATCAATTCAAACAGTGAAGTAACATTCATTCTTGGACTGTAAATTGCAAGTTCAAATTGAATCAAAACTGAAATTGAATCATTTTAGGGCTTCATAAAAGTCTCAACTACAAAGAAATTTAGCTACTCATGACTACAATTGAATTAACACTCAACATTCAATTGAAAACAAAGAAAAATTGCATAAAAGAAAAGAGAGAGAAACTTGAATTGAATACAAATTTGCTGCTATGCGGTCTCTTCTTTTTCAATAGCAGAATCGGCTCCTTTTATAGCCAAGCAGTGCTTCAGCCCTCTTGGCTTAGGACTCTCCAAAGACCAGATATGGTGTGTCAAATGGAATTCGGTGGCTATTGGCAGGGCCGGCCTTGAGAATTCGGGGGCCCAAGACGAACTCTCAAAATGGGGCCTCAAATACTTTCGACTCTTCATTCATTGTATGTTACGATAAAATAATATAAAATTATTTGCTACTTCATAATTTTCTTTTTTTGACTTACAAAAATGAATACGATAAAAAGAAGGAGGTATACATTTTCACTTGATATTTGCATAGAAAAAGTAACATAAATTTTGTTTGCCTTGCGTTTTCAGATGCAGAAAGATATTTTCTTGGTGCCAAGACGATTATTCAGTCCAGAATCACAGCGATGCAAAGAAAGAGACAGAAGAAAGAGTTAATCGAATGTAGAAAATTAGATTCACTTGAATGGTTTTTATAATGTGTTTTTAATCATTTTCATGTAAGGAAATATGTTCAACTTAGTAAAAGGAAGCCTACTTAATTTGTGAAAAGAAATAACTTAGTGAAAAAGGACGGAAAAAAAGGCCCTGAAAAGAGAAAGTTTGAAAAAACAAAAAAAAACTAGAAAATGGTCCCAAAAAGAATTGAACATGGGTCATGAAAGTGACATACACAACAAATTACTACTACACCAGGAAGCTTCCAATATAGATTAAAGGGCCTATAACTATTTATATATTATATTTATACATATACAATTTTTTTAGGGGGGTCCTTTTCAAGCGGGGGCCCAAGACGACCGTCTCGCCCCACTCCCCTCAGGGCCGGCCCTGGCTGTTGGAATTGTGGGTAGGAGTCTTCAAAATCCCAGGATATGAGCATTTTCAAATGAAAGATTCGGTGGTTGTTTCGCAACAACAAAAAGGCTTGTTCATCCTTAATTCAAAACTCAAATGACCAGACTTGTTGCCGATTAAGTTTCCAAAAGCTATCTTGATGCCACCAGCTTTCGAAGACACGTAGAGACTCCACCTTGTTCAGCCCATCATATTAAATCTCGAGAGCTGCTATGTACACTTAAAAGTTTTCTCTGGACACTCATATTACTCTTTACACTCATTTCAATTTATAAAACTTCTTTGGACACTCAAATTTAATTAAAATTTTCCACATATACCCTTTTATTAGTTTGTTGT
The DNA here is from genome assembly GCA_033992175.1 of Spiraea crenata. Classification (NCBI taxonomy): domain Eukaryota; kingdom Viridiplantae; phylum Streptophyta; class Magnoliopsida; order Rosales; family Rosaceae; genus Spiraea; species Spiraea crenata. Next base: position 6,983,720 of record JAVBHV010000014.1, on the reverse strand, counting down.
ATAAATATTCTTGGACACTCACCAATTTTCTTTGGGTACTCAAAATTAAATTTAATCAATATATATTGTATAATATCAAGAAAAAATCATTCAAACTAAGTGATGGATCTTAGTGACATTCACAGTTTCTATTGTCCTATATTTAACCAAAAATTCATCACCATTCAACCTTCATTCAACTTGAAAATCAATAATAACAAAGCTTGATGGGATACACCAGAAACATTGCTATTCTGCGCCGACATTCAATCTCCGAGATGCCGCACTCAATTCGAACATGACAAGAAACAAACTAACTTAAATCATGTATTCAATTAACACCCAAATCATGTATACATAAAAAAAAAATTCAATTTTCTCATGAATCAATGTCTATATAGGCCTTCTTTGTAGCTATGTTTGAGCTAATAATGGATCGGAATCGTGCGATGCGAGCTGTATATGTGGCATCCCACCCATTTGCCATTGATGTATGATATCTAATCCATGTTGGTGAAATAGGAGGGACCGGATGTCCCTCAGTCAAGAAGAGCTACAAGACAATAATAATATCAAGTAGTTAGCTAAAATAGTATAATAAAATAATGCATGCTGAACTGAATGAATCTGAACATACCTTCACAAAATGGTTTCCATTAACAAAACCAATGGCAATGTGCCTACGAGTTGCAGCTGGACTCGGCGGTGTCCGAAGGGGCAAGTAAGTAATGCAATCAGAAGATGACAACTGAAATAATACGACATTATAAGCTGATGCTATAATATGACCCATGTTAGGAAGTGACATCCATTTGTCCTTTGGTGCAGGAGTATCATTAAAAAATGAAAATGCAGTTGCCAATTCACGAACTCTATCTTTAGTGCCAAATATAGCTTCATAATGAGTAGAGTATGCAGACAACTCATGAAGCAAGTCGTTTCGAACTTGCAAATATGCACACTCACCCAATCCAACCAAGTCAGCAACTGCTCTAAATCCACAATGCCCATCTGCACTTACATCCTGTACTTTTGCAATGAAAGACCTCAAAAAAGTTGGAAAACAGTCCAAGTATAAGATATTATGCATCCCTTGTAAGAATGGCCCTAGCGATTAGACCGCAAAAATGTGAAGGACCAAGAAAACCTTAGTCGGCTAGCTGCTGTGGGTGAGAACCTAACCCACGACACATGATGATCAAATTCAGACTTTTTGCAAAGTCTTATTCACCTGCTGCTTATTGAAAGTCTGTCTTCACTTTTTGTAGATTTTTGACAACACATCAACAACACATCAACATCACAAATGATTGTTCTTGTTTAATAAATTAATAGTAATAAAAACAAGGGCCCTAACCACCATATTCAACTCCTGTCCACAAGCAGTGACTTGGAGCCGGCCGCCGAAGACAACGAAACCAAACTCCCAGGTTGAATTGATATTAAAAAAAAGCAGCGATCAGATTGAATTGACAACGAAAATCGAATGAGAAACAAAACACCAAAACAACAAAATTTTAATATAATCGATAAAAATTCTTACATGCTCTTCCTCAGATTGCTTCTTCATTGTCCCAATTTTCTTCACAATGAGCTTCAACCCTAATTCTAGGTGAATCCCAACTCTATGAGTATAAAATTCTATGAGTTATAGTTTAGAAATATATTTATTTTTTAAAAACTTTAGTATGTCCTTAAATGTAATTTACTACATGGGTATATATGTAATTGCATCTTATAAAAAAAGTGAAAGTGTCCAGAGAAAACTTTTGAGTGTACATAGCAGCTCTCTAAATCTCCATCTAATTTAACTTGGGCCGGTCAGTATCTTCTAATCTGTTTTGATTTGTTTTGGGGAATTGGCAAAAATAGGCTCATAGCCAAATCCATTTGCCAAAATAGGCAGCGGGCAGCGGTTAGTTCTTCACTAGGCAAAATGCTACAGTAACTTTGCAATTAAATCCTTGGGGGTTATAGTGCGGCCATAGTGTCTCATAGTGCCCCTATAGTGCTTCATAGTGCACCCATAGTGCCTCATAGTGCACCCATAGTGCCTCATAGTCTTTCGAGTACAGAATCGTTGTAATTCATCAACGCCTTCATAGTCCCTCGTAGTGCACCCATAGTGCCTTATAGTGCACCCATAGTGTCTCATAGTCTTTCGAGTACAGAATCGTTGTAATTCATTAACGCCTTCATAGTCCCTCATAGTACACCCATAGTGCCTAATAGTGCCTCATAGTGCACCCATAGTGCCTCATAGTGCCTCATAGTCCCTCTGCTTATTCTCCGAACTCCACCGAAGACGTTTTTGTTTGCCGGTGGCAAACCGCTGGGAATTTGGGGTTGAAACTTTGGGGATATATTCTTGAGGTCGGGAGGGAACTTTTTGTAGTTGGGGTTGTTGTCAATCGATGACTGGAAAACGTAGAACGGAGGGAGGTTTGTAGGACGGTTTTTGGCAAAAAACAGATCAAAACGTTTTGGTTCGCCGGCGGCAAACCTCTTGGAATTTGGGGTTGAAACTTCGTGGGAGTGTGCTCGTGGATGTTGGGAAGCTAGTCCAGGTTTTCCGAAGGGAGAAAGTGGCCGGAAATTTAGCGACGGCGGCGAGAACTCCGGCGGTTCAGTTTTGCGTTTGGTTTCACCGGCGGCGTTCCACGCTGTCTTTCGCTCTGAAATTTTGGGGATATATTCTTGAGGTCGAGAGGAAACTTTTTGTAGTTCGGGTCGTCGTCGATCTATGGCCGGAAAAGAGAGAACGGAGGGAGGTTTGTCGGACGGTTTTTGGCAAAAAAACAGAGCAAAATGTTTTCGTTCGCCGGCGGAAAACCGCTTGGGATTTGGGGTTGAAACTTCGTGGGAGTGTACTCGGGGATGTTGGGAAGCTAGTCCAGGTGGTTCCGAATGGAGAAAGTGGCCGGAAAATTAGCGACGGCGGCGAGAACGGAAAGAGGTTTGTCGGACGGAAAAAGGGAATTGTGAAGGGGCTTCTCCTCTGCAATTAGGCAAAAGTTTTGCCTAGTTTCAGCACAAAATTGGCTGACCCAACATTTTGGCAAATGGATTTGGCTATGAGCCTATTTTTGCCAATTCCCCATTTGTTTTGATCCCCTATTTCACTTGTTTTTCAACTTTTGCTCCACATACACCTAAAAGCAATAAAACAAAGTAAGTGAACAAAAAAAGATAAAAACTAACTTATATTAATTAATAAACGAGAGAACAGAACACCCTCCATATACTTCTTACCTAACTTGTTTTTTTACTTAATCCACTGCCTATCCATAACTTTCCTATTCACATGTTGAAGCATCATGCACAAAATCACATCTTATGTTACACACAAAAGCCAAACCTATTGAAAAGAACAAACTTCAAATATTCACTTACTGACTGAACAGAGACTAATATCAATTCTCGGTTACCTATCTATTAGATGGAATGGAACAATCAAAATTTAGTATAGTGGAGATGAAAAGATATTCTAGATCAGACCCTACTCATGCATAATGGAATTTTGCATATGTATCCTACTCCTACATGTCAACATCTCTCCAGCACTTCCCCTTGGTAGTACAAATGAATGTTAAAAATATCAGACTCCAGAGCACTAGTAATTACATCAATATAGAACTGATCAATAAAGTAGAGCAATAAAAACGTAAATAACACAACAAACCACCACCCATTTTGTATCACAATAATAAAAGCATCATAAAACTTCACTACATACCAAACTTTGGGATTGGAGAGTATTACTTTGATGAAAACTGAAGCTTGTCTTTAACGTCCACCACCTGAAAAGTATTAAGAAAAGTAGTAAAGACCAAATTTCCGATTTCCACAACAAATTTCATTTTCTTTTCAGCCAAAATCCAACCAGGAGACTTTCAATTATTATCACTAGGTTGCAGATTTGTAAGAAGTTTTCTACCATAAACTAATACTTAACTCATAGGCCCTCTTTTTCTTAAACAAAAGCTAAAAGTTGAAAAACCCTTACTTTTCAATTGGGGCTTTTCATGGGTGGATGAATGCGTGGGATTTTGGGATGACAAACAAAACCTAAATCAACCTACAAGACCTCTTGGGTTAGACGACTGCAAATAAAGCTATTAGGCTTGAGAATAATTAACAAAAATTAGAGGGCATAATGTAAGAGAAAAAGTAAGCACACACCTTGATAGGAAGAGGCAGCATTTGGTGGGTATGGGTTCTCGACAGGAAAAGCTACTAAAAGGTGGATTGTTCTTCGGTACGGTGTGGTGTCTCTGGAATGGTGGTGGGAAGCAACGGGATAATGTGAGAATGAAAGCCTTTTTACTTTTACTCAACGAGAAGGATTGCTGCCCCAAAAAAAAAAAAAACAAGAGCAGAACGACCTCGTTTGGCTTTAAAATATAATAAATTTGGTTTAATATCCCATATTTTTTTAGCGGGAATGTTTTTACTTTTTCAGAATGAGCGGGACTCTCATCTCAATTCCCAATGCACTGAATCAACGATCAAATTCATGTTTGGTCACTGAAGTTTTATTTCCTGACGAAAACAATAGCCCCAGAAAGTCTCCATTTTGGTCGGTAATCAATTTCAATTTCACTTCTCAATTGACCAATTTTTTCACGACCAAAACAAAATTTTGGTCCCTATTTGGAGGCAAAAGTGACTAATATTTTATTAGTCGCAAAAATTTAGTTGCGAAAGGGTATTTTTTTTTTACTAGTGTAAGTAGGCCAATAAGCAAATATAAGTGTATAAACATGCACTTATCATTTTTATTTACCACTTGGCGTAGGATTTAGGGTTTTAGTTTACTTTCCTGAATTTAAGTAAGAAACTTCTATTGTTTTAGAAAGTTGGGAAGTTTATGCTATAAACTAGGAAAACTATCATGTGTTCTCTAGGAATAGCTTAGTATAAAAGCCAACCTATGTTCTATGTAATTTTTGGAGGGATTACCAGAAAAATGGCGTTTTACAACGGATAAAATCCGTTGTGCAATGGGGGTTGTCATCTGTTGTTAAATCCCCTATTGTCTATTGACCCTTTCAGACAACGGATAAAATCCGTTGTGCGAACACTTATTTTACAACGGCCATTCCAGAAACTGTTGTTAGTGTATCCTTTTTATAACAGTTTTGTTGAGGTTTATGTTGTCTTTAATATACTTGTACAACATATTTGTCGAAAATCTGTTGTGTTTATAGTTGTTCCACAATGCCGTTTAATGAGCCTTTATGTTGTTGTTGAACCTCTAAAAACTGTTGTATGTTGTTGTCCTATGTTTGAATCAAGCTTAAACCTATTTTTTTTTTTTTCCAGAATTTCATTCAATCAAGAATTCAAACCACATAACCTGAAATTAAGCATGCATTTCATTAAATATACACACGTTCCATACACCAAATGATTTAGGCAATTCATACTAGCAGTAAAATCATCTTGACTCCTATATACATATCAAAGTTCCAAAATGCTGGCCATCAAAGTTTCAAAATAGTGGCCAGAATTTATCCTCATATACAAAGTCCTACCATAGCAAACACCATCCTAAGATCTGCCTTGGTCATATTTTCTAGCCTATAACTCCTACGTATTCCACATACTATAAAGTAGCAAAATACTGGCCATCAAAGTTAGGAGCACCAAGTTCTATCTGTTCTTGACTTCTCGGGATAGTCATACAAGGAGTGCTATCTGTTCTTGACTTCTCAGGATGGTCATACACTAGGCCACGAAAGGGCTTTTACAACGGTGGAAAACTGTTGTATGTGTTTGAGGAATACTGTAATGAAAACCGATGTGATCCTTGATGGCCATAAAAGATAATAGTGATAAAGTGTTGTCTACAAATTTTATAGACAACAGGTATATATTCAGATCACGGTGAAGAACTGTTGTTTCTGATTTTATAGACAACAGTTATATATTCAAACTGTGATTTCATTGGATAATAAACAACAGTTTCGTTGGTTTCACCGTGATCTTGCTAATTTTGTGCAATCTATTTTATTCAATCACAAATCCCAATCCATACAAGTATTTAATATAAATCAATATTGTTCATAAATCTACAAGCTATTCTAGTTTTCCTAGTCCAAAATTATGAAAACCTATAACCTATCAACCTCAAAGCCTTGAAGTCCTTGGTCACTCTCATCCCAATCAATTGAGCAAACCTCTTCAATGCATACACCTCTCAATCCAAAACAATCCTACAAAAACAAAATCTTCACAAGTTATACATAGAAGAAGAATCATATGTACCCAGAAATGATAAGGATTTATGCAATAAACCACACTACTTATTCAGTAAACTTCCCAACCAGCTTAAATAAGGGTGAACAAAATTGATATCTTACAGTAGCATCAAGAAAGCAACTAGGAAATGAAAGCTGCACAAGAGAAATTCCTATCTTTAAACAATATAAACATTTGATCCAAATATGTTTGTGTCAGAACCTCTCTGAGTAGCATATAAACAAACACAAAACTTCACCCTTCACTAGGCCACGAAAGGGCTTTTACAATAGTGGAAATCGATTAGTACTATGAAAACAACACGACTCAACGCTTAAATTCAACATGCCTCAACACATCTGCACGGCTACCATGGTCAATTATTCTATTTAGTGCACTGGTTTCTCGACTAGAATAATACAAGCCAAATGATAACACAAATATCAGTGTACTAACTAATAGCTAAAATTCAATTCCAAGACAAAGAAGCCATAACAGTGGCCCATATGAATACCTAAGATGATATCGAAGATCAAGGTCATGCAAATGAGAGAAGACCTGCAAAATTTCAAATTGTATATATAAATGAGAAGAACTAATGATACATATAAAATATCTTGTTTCTTACAGTCATTACAAGCACGTTAAATCCGAAACCAAGAAGAATTTGCAATAAAGGAAACATCTTTGAGTTGCAAACTTGTGTACCTTTCTAGATACTGATCGAATTGTTCGTAATGCAACCTTAGAAAACACAGCAGTCCTCAATTCTGCACGAATTAAAAATTGAAAACTTCAAAATTTGAAAACAACCCATGTACAAGTTTAGCATGAATAACCAAATAATCAGTATGAGCAAGAAAATCAACAATTCACTTACACCAATGCAGGATTAAGAAATTCTGAATCCATATTTCCGAATTTCAATTTGATGGAACACCTATGTCTTTTGCATTTCTCACAATTTAACAATAACCAAACAAGAAAACTTCTAAATCGGCAGTCATCAACTCAAAGCAAGCCTAACAACCTAGAAATCATAAACCAAAAATGTAGTATTCATCAATTTAATTAAACCTCAACTAAATTTAACAAACCCGAACTCCAAATCAGAAAAAGAAATCGATCAACATACCCTCGATTATCGAACTTCAAAACACCAGCACGGGATCACAACAATTGCTTGTATAATTGCTCGAAGAAGAAACCTATAACAAAAACCAACGTAAGAATCAAAATAAAGTGCACAAACAGAGCAAAAGAATGAAAATTAGGGTAAAAAGAGAAAAGAAAAACTCACATAAGTATTGAGAGATTGTGCATCAAACAGTCACAAATATGATCTTGAGGGGTACTGAATTCCTATTTGTATTAGAAGTTGTTTCCTATTATTAGGAGGGATGTCTACTAGGGTTTGATGGCATGTTAAAACCCAATGGACGATACCTTTGAACTATCGTTGGCATCAAAGTTATTGCCATTTCTTGCGAAACCGCGGTTGTGTACTGCTGATCTCTGTCCTCGAAATTATGCATGAACTCAACCTGCAGGGATAAGAGTTAAGCTAGATAGAATCTCCTACCATGATATGTGCATGGAAATAGCTGAGTTGTAGTCAAATAAAAAAGTGGGAGAAAGGAAAAAATGAAATTGCATATAACAGTATCTTACATCATGAACACATTCAACACTCCTATCCACTTCGCCATTGGTAATTTCAGCAACAACCATTTAATCAAAACTCACATATTAATCTCTTGGATAACGAATAATCAAAGAATGAATGCATGCACCAAATGGGACACCTGGGAATGCTAGGCCGTAAACACAAACAAAATTTTCTGTAACTAACCTCTTGAACATGCTTGTTATGATCTTTTGGATTCACGAATTCAGTCACACCAAACTTCTTGGTTGTCAGTAAGTACAAAAACCATGTAAATCAGAAAATGAGAACTTAATTTTAACCTGTCCAAGAACATAAGCAGAGATTTAATTTAAATAATTCCAACCTTCCTCAAATCGGCTGGATTAAAATCAACACCAATGATCTTTGAAGCTCCAGAAACTCTAGCACCTTCAAAAGCCTAACAAAGAAATACACCACAATAACCATCATAATATCCACAAAAGCCGTAAGGAATATCATAGAGAAGCAAAAAGAACAACTTACAGCAAGACCAACAGCACCCAATCCGAAAACAGCAATTTGGTGAAACCCAGATCAAAAGAATGAAAACCTAGAGGAAGGCGTTGACGCGGAGAGGGAGAATTGATGACACACCCCGCCCCGAAAAGTAAGGTCTGGGAGTGCGGCCATCACCGACACGTGGTGACGAAGCCTTAAACAACTAACAACCACAAATAAACGGAAGAAAAGGAATACAAAATAATATCAGAGCATCTATACAGCGGAAGGAACAAGTTTACACCAGTCTGACAACCAACAGAAAACAAAGAGACTCTCACTCTTTGTGACATAGAACAGAGCTATCCTGACTCTTGCCGCTCGTCTTGGTGGTGCACAACAGTATCAGGTCCTGAGGGGGCGTAAAAACAAGGGTGAGTGGATAGGGAAAATAAATGTCAGTGCAAAACAGTTTAAAACCATTTAATAACCCCCACAGTTAAAATAGTAATATACCAGTATACCAAACCAAACATGCAGCGACAACCAAATACACCACGTGATTGGGGCCGATAAACAATCACAACAATACTAATGCACTTTACATTGGCAAGGAGACTATGTTCACATGCCAAGGTACCCGCTTCCCCTGCACAGTACACTCCATATATGACTAGGGCCTCGAACCCATGACAATGCATATGATTAGGGCCTCGAACCCATGATAATGAATATGAATAGGGCCTAGAACCCATAACAATGAATATGAATAGGGTCTCGGTAATATGCCACTAACTATACTAACATCCATTAACAATACAACAACAACCAACTAGCATAACCATCTCAAGTATATACATATATAGCATGCTCCAAAATGATACAACCATCAAGGATCCAACAATCACATCATCATATCATAAATGCATATATACGTAAACATAAATATAAAGCATGCTCAAAATACTTTAAAACCAAAACCCGTCCACTCACAGTGATACCGAGCGACCGTAGTCGTCGTCATCCGTAGGCTCGGATTGGTTACGTTGGTTCCTCGGGAACTGATCACCTCTCACTGTGTTGGCCGGAATCTCGCTGGAAAGTTCGCGGATTCCGTGTGTCTCTTTGCCGGCGATTCCGTGGGTTTCCCTCGATGATGTGAGGTGCTCCGGCTTTGTCTTGGCGAGGGGAAGAAGATACCGGTGGTCGCCGGCCCGATACATTGCCGGCGAAGGGTCAACGACATTGGGCTTTCTCGGCGGTTTTGGGCGATTTCGGGTTTCCCTTTCGGGAAACTTGGGCTGGTTTGGGTTTTTAAAGCCCAGGCTGGCTTCCAAAACTGTCCAGCAGCTTCCACCCAATGACTGGCTGCCACATGGCAGTCCCACTACACCACAATTCCGTTTTTCGTCCGTAACTTCTTCAATACAACTCGGAATTCGATTCCGTCTTTGCGGATGTGTTCGTATCATCGAGCTCTCCGCATAGAGTCCAATATCGAACATGAAATTCCTCAATGTTCAAAAGTCAACCATTTGGCCAATAAGGGTATTTTGGTCATTTCACTATTTTTGGAGGATTTTTCAGAACAGGTCGTATCAATTGAGGTTTTACCTCTCACAAACTGCTGAACGACGTGGCCACCTCCGATATGCCCACCCACTTCTGGTATGGCTAACGAGTCAAGGCGCGGCTGGTGTCGAAACAGCCATAAACGCCTCATCGTGGGTTTTGAACCAAGATCTAGACGGTGGAGTTCAACGAGAGCTTACTGTTGGTCGGTGTAGCGAATCGCCAATTTCAGTGATGCCATGACCTCACAAGCTGGGCATGTTATGATTTGAACGTTGTGAACTCCACTGGCGTGCTCCTGCAGGTTTCGTGGACGGCGGCAACGTCCTCAAGGATGGGGAGTTCGAATTTGAAAAAAGAATGCTTCAGATCTAATACGTGGGAGTGGGAAAGGAAACTTGACTTTTCAAAGCAAAAAGGATATGGATGGAAATTTAAGCAACAATTTTAAATGTACAGTATCTTCCGTGTTTTGATTTTAGATTCGCGTATTTGTATCAGATTACGTTTTTGAGACAAATTGTTGTGTCTGTAGATGCTGGGACTTCTTAGATAACATAAAATAGACTAAAGTGTTATGTATGTACAAGGACAACAGCGAATAAAATTTTTGTTATTTGTGACGTGTTATCTATTCTCTTTCGTGGCCTAGTGATACAAGGTAGGAGCACCAAGTGCTGCATATCTTACATGCACCATATCCACCCTATGCCACTCTGCCTACTGGTCTGAAGTCCTCTTCTTGAAAAAAGATATTAGATATCTTGGAACTTAAAGTAACAACAGCTCATTATAAACCAAATTTTAAACTTAATATGAAAGTAATTAGTAGATAGATTTATAAAACTACGAAATAAAAGGTTGGTATGCTATTACTTGCCTTGGGAGTCGCTTGATCTACAACTACAATGGAGCCCCCTAATTCACGAGTATCAACCATCAAAGTTTCAACTAAATCTGCATCATAGAGAAAATTTATTTCTTCAATGTTTTCCTCATTACAATGACATCAATCACAGAGGATAGTGTCATACAATAAACTTCCAGATAATCTATTCTATCCCAATGAAGATAGCTCAAGAAAATTAAAACTGCTAGAATCCTACAGATCTGCAAGAAGCTACTCAATTACTTAATCAGAATTTCAAGCTTGGATTGAAAAAATGAGGTCCATAACTCACAAAGCTTGGTTTGCATAAGCTAAAGAAAATAAAATGTAATGCAATCTAATATGCGAGATGAAAGCATCTATTCTTCCATCCAACAACCATGTCACTTACTGTTATTTCACCCTTATCTCAGCGCATGGTTCTTTCCTCACAATAACAAAATGAATGTCTATTGTGAGCTGAAGTAAATGGAATTACTGACTCACTGTCCCACAAGGGACTTAAATTCAAATGGACAAAGTTACTTGTCACAATGCTAATTTTAAACGCAAGCCACAAGGATATGTAAGATGGTTTGACCTGGATTTTCAAATGTTAAAAACCCTATTCCACAGTGCACTTTGGAGCCCTGATCCTGAAACAATACAATACATAGGATATTAAGCTTTGGTTTTGCGATTTTAACTTCCAGCATTCTATTGCCAAGGAAGTGCTCACTTGATACTGCATTCTGTTGCCAAAAAGATGTCAGCAACTAGACATATATGCCGGTTGTTAACATATGTATGTCGCTGGTATTAACTTTTCTACGAACAATGCACAAAAACAGTGAAATCATTTATTGCAGACAAAATGATGCTAATGAACATGCAATCCAACTCACCTTGGCATCTTCAACGGATGCAAACGTAGCATATCCAAATCCACGAGAGCGACCAGTAGACCGGTCCTACACATGGAAACAAATGCAGTTACAAATGCTTGTATGGTTCCGAAATAACGTCGACAGTGCATCCGCAAAGTCATTCATCAATACAATTCAATTAGTACGAATGTTTGATTATAAAACCATTCTATAATAATCACATAACCATCGGACTCTTCTCTAACAATGTTCATTTACAGGTCAATCCCTCTAACTTATAGACTCATAAGAATCACTATGTATATGATCTTGCACTGCACGACCAATAGTTATGTTTTATTCTTCACACTATCTACTATCTAAACAGCAAAGGATTCAATATAAAGCACCAAAGACATAAAGCTGCATTATTAATCATAAAGAACTTGAGCATTCATTCACTCAAGTCCCAAATCCTCAAACAAAATAATGGAACCCAGAAATGAAAAACGCTCACAAGAGTAGACATTTTCATACCTCTGAATCCAAACAAACAAAAATCAAATGCTATTCAATTGCGCTATCTGAGTTACTGAGCTAGTTCGATATCATAACAACCATTGATTCCAATAAGCGCACTTTACACAATTAACCCAAACAGAAACGCAATCTACCCAAAACACTACACAGTTTTTCGAAGCACACAAGACCCAGATTAGCAATACCCAACACTTAATTGAAAAGTTTATGGAGGAACCCTAAAATGAACAATACGTAGAATCAGATTCAACAAATTGAAAACCCAATTCGATTCAAACATACTTACCCAACATTATACCTTTTCTCGCCGCCGATGTACTACTCGTTGGGCTTCGCCGGCGGATTCAGATCCGAAAGCGTGGTTTTACTATGCAGGCGACTCGCAGCAGGCGGCTTAGCATCGTCCTTTCCTCAAGCGGCGCACTTCAATCGAAGCTGGTAGGGAGCACGAGACGGCGTCGACGACGGCTAGCGGGAGTGATGATAACGGCTCATAGCTGCTCGAATTGGGCTAGGTGGAAGGAAGATTCCGGCTTCTTCGGATCCAATGAGATTGGATCTGCTCTATGAAGGAGGATGGGAAGATCTAGAACGATTTGGGAGTGATAGGGTTTATGGATGATGAAGATGTGCCCCGCGAACGAATTTAGGAGGTTTGGAATTTTGGCTCTACGATTTTAGGGTTTGGTTTGAAATCTGGGAGAATAAAAGGAAAAGTGTTGAGGGTAATGAAGGCTTCAGAGAAAACAGAGAGAAACGCGAGTGAAAAATAAGAAAAGGAGAGAGAGAGAGAGAAACACACGAAAAAAATTGGGACGCGCAAGCGGGAAACCGCGCGCCCCTTTTCTTTTCATTGGACAACAGAAACAATAAGAAAACTGTTGTAAAAGCATTAAGTAAAAAATTGTGCCTATAAATCTATTGTATAAAGGCAGTGTTTTACAACAGATTTTCAAAAACTGTTGTGAACTTTCTTAATACAACGGATTTCATCATTACCCGTTGTAAAACACCTGTCGTCTATTGCCTTTTTTTCTGGTAGTGGGAGTTTGTTGAGTTTATGAAAATTGAGTTTATCTCATAAATCGGTTTAACTTATGAGTCAAACCTCAGGTATTCTTAGTGAGCCGCCCCCTTGGTATTTCTTCGTGAGCCAAACCCTTTATTTTCAGTTTTCATATCGTTTGTTCTTTGATACGCTTCCACAAAACCACCAAATCCTAAATAAACCCCTTTTACGGTGTTGTCCTACATCAATTTTGGCATCAGCAGCCAGTGTTCAAATTTCTTGAATTCGAAGTTTTGCAAGTATGGCACTTGAACAAAATTGGACGGTGGCAACACTCGCTGAAGAATTGTTCCCACGACTTGCGTAGATAAACAAAGCTATCCAACCGCATACCACACAAATTGAGTAGGTCAACGACTCTATCCAATTGCACACCACGACAATTTACGCCCTTAGACACCGCATTGACACCCTTGAAGCAGCTCAAGATGTTCCTGCACCACAACAACAGCACATTCCTGCACCACAGCAACATGTTCATGTCATGAAGTTTGCCAACGACAACAATATCAGCATTCCAGCCGTGAACGACAACAACAAAATCACCGACCCTATGAACAAGACCCTCAAGAAAGAATGAAGAAATTTATGAAACTATATGCTCCTACATATGATGGAGGGAGGGAACCAAAAGTTTTCCTTGACTGGTTGGCCAGTATGTATAATTACTTTGCGTGGCACAGAAATACTGATCCTTTCAAAGTCTAATATGCTAAAAACAAATTGGTGGGTCCGGTAGGAAATTTTTGGCAAAGTGTTGAGTCTAGATTACGAAATGCGTATATGGATCCAGTCATGCAATGGGAGGTCATGAAAGAAAAGGTGACTAAGAAGTACGTTCCGCCTTCCTATCAAGAATGCTTGTTGGATGATTGGAATAGACTATGTTAAGGAGACTTATCAATTGCCGATCATATTTCCAACTTGAAGAATTCTTGATGCGAGGTGATATACCAGAAGATCCGAGGCTGACCTTGTCTCTTTTCAGGTCAAGTCTTCGACCAGAACTTCAAAGAGCACTTATTCCCTATCTAGTGGATACTTTGGAAAGAGCTTACGAACTGGTAGGGGAACTGGAGCGTTACATAGAAGCTTTCAATATTCTAAAGCAATCTGAGTTCCCTAAGCATGGATGTCATGAGTATGAGTCTTCTAGTTCGCTCGCTACAAAACCAGCTACAAATTTCAAGGGGACTCGTGCCACTAATTCCACAATTGCTGCGAAAAGGAAGGAAGCTCAAGGCCGGCACAAGTGTTATAACTGCCAAGTGTTTGGACACTTTGCAGCCCAATGTCTGACACTTGACCCTAAGAGGACTTTGATCACTAATAAAGAGAATGTTGTGGACTTTATGAGCCTACAGCCAAAGAAAGCGAGGACGACAATGATGAGTATCAAAGATTGGTTGTATAAGGTGTAATTTGGCACAGCCAAGGAAGAAGCGAGTGATTGGCTCAGGATCACGATATTCACAATGCGTGTCAAATACGGCAACCCAAGTTAGAAGGTTATCATAGACAACGGAAGCCAAACCAACGTTGTGTCACCAAAATTAGTCACCAATGTTGGTTTGAAACCAGAACAGCATCCAAAACCTTACAAAGTAGTTCTTATCTTACAAAGACCAGGTTTGGTGCGACATTGTAGACTTGGACGCAGGTCACATTCTATTGGGTCGACCTTGGCTTTATGATCAAGATGCTGTAACTGGGGGTCGTGAGAATGTGTTAGGACCCTTGTATGGGCCTAGCTTTTATTTGTTTTGTGTCTTTATTTTATGTGTTTATTGGGCCTGCTGGTTAGCCCATCTTAAACCCTATGTTGTCTTTTGTACTTATACCTTTCTCTCGAAGGAGAAGGGGGGCTTGAATGAAATCGCCGTTTTCCATTTCTTTCCTTTTCTTGCGTGTTTTCCTTAGTTTCAATTGCCATTTACATAGAGGGATCCTATTATCTGGTATCAGAGCCAAGTTGCGACCCCCATGGGGAAGAAACAAGGTGTCTCAACTTCATCAGAGGCTATGGCGTTAGTCGGCGCCGACTTTGATGTACAAAAGGAGGTGTGGGATGCACAAATCCAAGAGGTCCAGTCCACCGTGACCCAACTCTCCACCAACCAAGGCGAAGTGCAGGCGGGGTTGGCGGCGATGTTGCAAGCCATCACCTCTCTCGAGCAGCAACAGGCAGAACAACAAAAAACTATGATCGAGGAGATTCGGTTGTTGCGCGTGAGCCAAGCAGCGACCCACATACCACCGTCGCCACCACAGACGACCATCACGGCTCGAACTCCGACACCGACGCCCACCCGCCCGAGTTTGTCAATGGTTCCCACGTCACCAAGTCCGGCGACGTTACCCGGGTCTCCCCTGGCCTGGGGTTTGGGGAGTAACAACCCTATTCTTGGGTATGGAATTGACTTTCCACCGCTAAGCAACAGTCCACATCAACCGACAGCGGGGGCACCTCACCAACTTTGGTCACAGGGTCCTCGTTTTCCCCTGTCTCAGGCGGCCATACCGACGTACTCCTCCTCGCGGCCCTCGTTTCCACAGCCCACTCCGGGATTCGGTCCACAATGGCCACAAATCACCGCTACAGGACAGGTGGCCCCGTACGAGCCAGTAAACCGAGGTTCGTATGGTGCTTTGAAACCTCTGAAGTTGGATTTGCCCCGTTTTTGTGGAGAAGACCCATATGGGTGGCTTGCAATGGTCGAGAGATATTTGGAGTATCATGAGGTGGAAGCGAATCAGAGAGTGCTAGTGGCAGCAATGCATTTAGGAGGAGATGCTGCTTTATGGATGACTTGGTATGAAAAGAGGTATCCAGGAGCCTCTTGGGAGACTTTTGTGAAGATGTTGTTGCAGCGTTTTGGCCCAGGAGAAGCTCTGAATATTAATGTCTCACTCTCCCATATAAAACAAACTGGAACAGTTACTGATTATGTGGCTCTTTTTATTAAACGCTCATGTCGAGCTATTGGGTGGACCGATGAGCAGTTGTTGGGAACTTTTGTGGGGAGGTTAAGAGATGATATTCAGGATGATGTTATGGCTATGGAGCCTAAATCTCTAGCCAGAGCCATGGAGTTGGCCCAAATTTATGAGAATAAGCAAAATCGGCAACGATTTGCTGCTAGGAGTTCAATTTCCCGGCTGCTACCGGCACCAGCGCCTCTAAAACCAGGAATGGCTCTGACTGCCGAGCCTTCCACTCACAAAGCTACTGCAGCTGAAGTTCAGGAAAGAAGAAAAAAGGGGCTATGCTTTTATTGTGAGGAGAGATTTACACCAGGGCACAAATGTAAAAAACCGGGGGTATTGATGATTGAATTTGAGGGTACTGAGACCCAGGAACTAGATCCCGATGAGCCCCCACTATTACCTGCAGAAGCTCAGTTGGAAGATTTTGAAAATCCTCCAATCCATCTGCATGCACAAATTAGAAAGAAAAAGAACAAGGGAAAATCAATGAAGTTAATGGGACAGTTGAGTGGACATCCCATTTTGATGTTCATTGACTGTGGAGCGGATTATAGCTTCTTGAATCCTACAGTAGCATTGAAGTTGCAACAACCTATTGACTTGAAGGATATTGATACAGTGATGGTGGCTTCAGGAGCTCATATTAAAACAAAAGGGATGGCTGAAATGGTGGAGATAAATTTGCAGGGGTATAAATTCTCTCAGGACTTCATGCTCCTTGCAGTGGCTGGTTGTGACCTAGTATTGGGGGTGGACTGGTTGGAATCTTTGGGATGGATTAAGTGGAACATTTTAAAGAAGGAAATGGAGTTCGAACGTGAAGGAATTATTTACAAGCTGGTAGGAGACAAGTCAACTGACTTGGTCAGTTTCCTCAATCTAAGAGAGGCCCCGCACGTGGATCAGGATCCCAAAGTTGAGCCAATTGTGTTGACTTCTATTACCAAATTTGATGAAAATGGTAATGAGAAAATTCAGGACTTGCTGAGTATTTTTGTGAACCTCTTTGAAGAGCCAGAGGGTCTGCCACCTCCAAGGGAGATTGATCATAGAATTGAGTTGCTACCAGGGAGTGGGCCTGTAAATGTACGTCCATATCGCTATGCTCATAGCCAAAAAGATGAAATAGAGAGACAAGTAAAGATTATGTTAAAAGAGGGATTAATAAGACAAAGCTCAAGCCCTTTCTCATCACGGTGTTGTTGGTGCCCAAGAAGGAGGAGGGAAATTGGCATTTTTGTGTGGATTATCGAGCTTTGAACCAAGTGACGGTTGCATGGCGCCACAATTTTCTCGAAGCTTGACTTGCGTTCCGGTTACCACCAAATCCGCATGTTGGAGAGAGACATCCACAAAACCGCTTTTCGTACACATGATGGGCACTATGAATTCCGGGTAATGCCATTTGGTCTTACTAATGCACCCTCTACTTTCCAAGCTCTCATGAACTCTATTTTTCGTGATTACTTGCGTAAATTTGTGTTGGTGTTTTTTGATGATATCCTTGTGTATAGTAGTGGTTTGCATGATCATCTTGACCATTTAGCAATTGTGTTTAATGTGTTGCAAGACCAACTATTGAAGCTTAAGGCTTCCAAATGCTCATTTGGGCATGCTTCGGTGGAGTACCTAGGCCACACAATTTCGGCCCAAGGGGTAGCAGTGGACCAAAAGAAAATACAACAAGTAGTGGAGTGGCCCAAGCCAAATACAATCAACGGGCTGAGGGGATTCTTAGGCCTGGCAGGGTACTACCGTAAATTTGTTAAGGATTATGGGTTGATTTCAAAACCTCTCACCAATATGTTGAGGAAAGACAGTTTTCATTGGAGTGAAGAGGCAGATCTTGCTTTTGGAAGGCTGAAGCACGCCCTCACTACCACACCAGTTCTTGCCTTGCAAGACTTTTCCCAAGTATTCACCATTGAATGTGATGCTTCCAATGGAGGAATTGGGGCCATTTTATCCCAAAATTCTCATCCCATAGCCTATTTGAGCAAAGCCTTATCTGACAAACACAAATCTCTCTCTACATATGACAAAGAGATGTTGGCGGTGGTGCAAGCAGTGACCCATTGGAGGCCATATTTGTTGGGAAGAAAGTTCAAAATTGTCACTGATCATCAAAGTATTAAACACTTCCTCGAGCAACGGATTACTACTCCAACTCAAGAAAAGTGGTTGTTGAAGTTATTGGGATTCAATTACGAGATCGAGTATCGTTCCGGCTCCCATAATTCCGGTCCCGACACTCTTTCTCGCCGGAATGAACTTATGGCTATTTTGGGGCTCTCGTCTCCCATATTTGATTGTCTCCCACAGATTGTTCAGGCTTGCCAAGATGATGAAGAGACTGCCAAGATCATTCAAGCAGTGCAAGCTGGCACCTATCACAACAAACATTTCTCTTGGTCTGAGGATCACTTACTATATAGGGGCTTGATGTATGTGCCTCCTACTGCTTTGTGGCGAGAGAAATTGATGGAGGAATTCCATGCCACCCCTGCAGCGGGCCATTCGGGGCACCTGCGCACTTACAAAAGGATTATGCGAAGTTTCAGGTGGCCGGGTTTGAAAAAGGATGTTAAACGCTTTGTGGCGGAATGTGATGTTTGTCAAAGGCAGAAGTATGAAGCCATTCAACCTCCCGGGTTGTTGCAGCCCCTTCCTATACCAGAGCTAATTTGGCAGGACATTGCAATGGATTTTGTAGAAGGATTACCGCAGGCCAATGGAAGGAACTATATCTTAGTGGTGGTCGATCGCCTCACAAAAGCTGGCCATTTTATCCCACTCAAACACCCTTACACTGCAGCTCAAGTAGTAGACATATATGTTAAGGAGGTAGCTAAATTACATGGAATGCCAAGGTCCATTGTCAGTGACCGCGATCCGACTTTCATGAGCAATTTCTGGAAATCTTTCTTCTCCGCTTCCGACACTAACTTGTGTCATAGCTCGGCTTACCACCCCCAATCTGATGGGCAGACCGAAGTGCTTAATCGTACACTCGAGCATTACCTTAGGTGTTTTTCAGGCGAACGCCAGAGTTCGTGGGTTAAGTGGTTACCTTGGGCAGAATGGTGGTATAACACCACATACCACTCGGCCATTAGAATGTCCCCCTATGAAGCTCTTTATGGCCAGACTCCACCGACCATCTCTTTCTACACCCCTGGGACCTCGGCAGTGGAAGCTGTCGATCTCACCTTGCGTGATCGTGACTCGGTCTTACGGCAACTCCGGCAGAATCTCCAAGTGGCACAAGAAAGGATGAAGTTCTTCACTGATCGGCACCGGATAGAAAGAGAATTTGCCGTGGGGGACTAGGTTTACCTGAAGTTACAGCCATATTTCCAGAGCACTGTGCGTAGCCACCATTGCCCGAAGCTCGCACCACGGTATTACGGCCCTTTCGAAATTTCTGCTTGAATTGGCTCAGTGGCTTACAAGTTGAATCTCCCTGCCCACTCTAAAATCCACAATGTTTTCCATGTCTCCTTGCTGAAAAAGAAGTTGGGATCGAAGCACACACCGTCTCCTTCTCTTCCCCCTATGGCGGATGGAATGATACATTAGGCTCCCTCCAAAATTCTTAGTCGCGGCCTTTTCAATTGCCATTTACATAGAGGGATCCTATTAGAATGATTGCTCGTTCATGCACAATGGAAAGAAGATTGTATTAAAGCCATTGCCAGGAAACAATTTAAAGCCCACTGTAAGGAAATCCAAGCCTTTACATCTTTTGACTTCCAAAGAAATCTCACAATAAGAACCTAGTGCCCAAATCCGCAAGAAGCATTTGCAGCACAATGAGCTGGACATCTTGATCAAGAAGCACATCAGCCTAAACTCGTCGGAGTCGAGTTCTTCTCAGCCCGGGGGAATTGATGGGGACGTCACCAGCAAAGATTTAGTTTCCTAGTTTTCGTTTACTTATATCACTAGTTTTTATTTACTGGTTGGCATAGGATTTAGGCTTTTAGTTTACTTTCCTGAATTAAGTAAGATACTTTTATTGTTTTAGAAAGTTGGGAAGTTTATGCTATAAATTAGGAAAACTATCCTGTGTTCTCTAGGAATGGCTTAGGAAAACTATCCTGTGTTCTCTAGAAATAGCTTAGTATAAAAGCCAACCTATGTTCTATGTAATTTTTGGAGGGAGTCTATTGAGTTTATGAAAATTGAGTTTATCTCAGAAATCGGTTTTCTTTGTGAGCCAAACCCTAGGTATTCTTAGTGAGCCGGCCCCTTGGTATTTCTTCATGAGCCAAACCCTTTATTTTCTGTTTTCCTTCGTTTGTTCTCTAATACGCTTCCCTAAAAACCATCAAATCCTAAATAAACCCCTTTTACGGTGTTGTCCTACATCAAAAACATAGGGTTTGTAACTGTAATTTGCCCTATTTTCTTCATCCATGTCCTTCAGAAAATAGGAAAAACAACCACACATAAAAACCACTCGAAAATATTAACTATACTACATAAACTCAATAATGACATTAAAGAACTAATTTAATATGAATTTAAAAGGGTGTTGCGGAGGTTTGCTTACCTCCTTATCAATAGCCATGGAGAAAAAGTAAATAAAATTTTCTACAAAAGTAGGGAAAAGATAACACCCAAGCATAAAAGGGACCTTTGTTTTTTGCATAGATCTGAGAAAGAAGATTTTCATTTTGCAAGATTATTGGGTATGCCAATTGTTAAAAAGTAAAGCATTTGTCTGTAGTTTCTTATGAAGAGTTGTGTCCCATTTACACAGATGTTGATGTAGAGTTGTGTCTGTTAAGTTATATGAAAAGTTGTATCTGTTATGTGAAGAGTTGTATTGTTATATGTCAAAAGATGTGTATGTAACTCTTGGATTTTATTCAGGAGATGTGTCTTATTATGAAGAGGTGTAAGTGCATGTATAAATAGGCCAACATGATGGCCTGCTTAGTAGAACGAAAAAGTTAATGAAATTAATCAATTACTAAATTTCAGATTTCTTACTCTCTGCCTATATTCTGACTTTCTTTGATAAACTTCAGTTCTTATCATCTTTTCTCCAACAAATCTGGTATCTAGAGCCAAACTGATCCTATTGGTGTTCAGTAATGGCGTCAACTTCAAATTCCGGAGGCATGACCAACATTAACAATTTGGTGCCTGTCTTCAATGGAGAAGATTATGAATATTGGAGCATTCAAATGAAGACTTTGTTCATCTCTCAAGATCTTTGGGGTCTTGTAGAAGATGGCTTTGAAGAACCAGAAAATTCATCTGGGAAAGAAACGGATAATAAGTTGGAGGCTCACAAGGAAATTAGGAAAAGAGATGCCAAGGCTTTGTTCATAATTCAACAAGGCGTAAGCAAAGTTCTTTTTCCAAGATTACTTTCAGCAACAACATCAAAAGAGGCTTGGGATATACTCAAAACTGAGTTCCAAGGATCAGAGAAAGTGATCTCCATCAAACTGCAATCCTTGTGGTGGGAGTTTGATAGTTTGCTTATGAAGGACAATGAATCTGTCCAAGTATTCTTCACAAAAGTTTCTGGTATTGTAAACCAAATCAAACGATATGGTGATACAATTTCGGATAAGAAGATTGTAGAGAAAACTCTACGAAGCCTACCGCCAAAATTCGATCATGTAGTTGCTGCGATAGAAGAATCAAAAGATTTGTCTGCACTATCCTTACATGAACTAATTGGTTCATTGGAGGCACATGAAAAAAGGATCAAAAGATCCACAGAAAGGTCGGTGGAGCAAGCCTTCCAATCTAAAGTGAATTGGAAGGACAAAGAAGATAGACAAAAAGGAGGAGAGGCCCAAAATTCGCAAACCGGAAGAAACAAAAATTTCGGGCGAAGACACTTCAACAAAGGAAGTGGTTCAAATAACCAAAAATGGGGCAACAACTCAGTCCCTCAATGCCATGTTTGCAAAAAGCATGGTCATAAAAGTGCAGATTGTTGGCACAAGTGTACCCGATGCAAGATACCCAACCATTCACAAAAGGATTGTAGACATCAGAAAAATAATGAAGCCAACTTCACAGAAAAGAGTGATTCTTCAGAGCAATTGTTCTATACATGTCTTAGTTCTCATCAACAAGAACAAGATATATGGTACGTGGATAGTGGATGTAGCAACCATATGACCGGAAATCGACAATGGTTCGTCAATCTAGATGAAAAGGTGAATTCACAAGTGAAGCTTGGAGATGGAAAGTTACATAACGTGGAAGGAAAAGGTGTCATCTCTGTGCAAACAAAAGAAGGTACATCAAAACTTATCCATGATGTTTTGTATGTTCCTAACTTGTCTCAAAACTTACTAAGTGTGGGACAACTACTACAAAGAGGGTTCCTTGTGAAATTTGAAGATGACAGCTGTATTATTTTAGAGAAGAAAACAAATTCTCTAGTGGCTAAGATTAACATGACAACAAACAAAGTGTTTCCGCTGATCATGACATCAAAAGAAAACTACGCATTGGAAGCAGAAAATATTGGAAGATCCTTGTTATGGCATCAAAGATATGGCCATTTGAATCAAAGAAGCTTGCAAATGCTACACCAAAAAAGTATGGTGGTTGGTCTTCCCTCCATTCAATCTGAAAAGGAAATATGTGAAGGCTGTATTTTTGGAAAATTCCACAGATTACCATTCTCACAATCCACCTGGAGAGCAATAGCACCTCTTGAATTGGTTCATGCAGATATTTGCGGACCAACTCGAACTCCATCCTTCAATGACAAAAGGTACTTCATCTTGTTCGTAGATGATTTTTCAAGGATGATGTGGGTCTATTTTCTAGAGCAGAAGTCAGAAGCATTTTCTATTTTCAAGCAATTCAAAGCTTTTGGAGAAAAGCAAAGTGGTCACAATCTGAAAGTGCTTAGAAGTGATCGAGGAGGAGAGTTTACATCAAATGCATTTTCTGAATTTTGCAAGAGCAATGGTATCAAAAGAGAATTGACAGCCGGATACACCCCGCAACAAAACGGAGTTGTCGAACGAAGAAATCGTACCATTGTTGAAATGACAAGAAGCATGCTTAAGGCGAAGAGTCTACCAAATAATTTTTGGGCTGAAGCGATACATACAGCCGTCTTCATACTCAATAGATCCCCGACCAAAGCTGTCAAGGACATGACTCCGTTTGAGGCATGGCATGGTTTTAAGCCAAAGGTAGATTTCTTCAAGGTGTTTGGCTGTATTGCATATGCACATATTCCTTCTCAAAAGAGAGAGAAATTTGATGAAAAAGGCGAAAAATACATCTTCGTGGGATATAGCGATCAATCCAAAGCATACAGATTGATTGATCCAAAAACCAATAATTTGGTTATCTCTAGAGATGTTATTTTTGATGAACTCAAGGCTTGGAGATGGGAGAATGAGAATTCTTATGTACCAATGGTGTTTGAGAATACAGAAAAATCACATTTAGAAAACATTCCGCTGCCTGATGAAGAAAGATCACTACCTCAAACTCCACTATCAAGCACGAGATCAAGTTTATCTCCTTCTTGTTCTATTGAATCTTCACCAGATTCAACTCCAAGACCAAACAAGAAGTATCGCTCACTAGAAGACATCTATGCATCTTGTGATGTTGCCTTAAGTGTTATTGAACCTCAAAAATTTGGGGATGCAGTAAAAGAAAAGATTTGGCAAGATGCAATGGATGAAGAAATAAGAGTGATCAAGAAAAATAAAACATGGGAGCTCGTGGATCGGCCAAAGTCAAAAGATATCATCGGACTCAAATGGATCTACAAGACAAAGTTTAATGAAGATGGATCAATCCAAAAGCACAAGGCTCGTTTGGTTGCAAAAGGATACTCTCAACAACCTGGAATTGATTTTAATGAGACATTCGCTCCGGTGGTTCGCATGGAGACCATTAGGATTGTTCTGACATTGGCTGCACAAATGAAGACACCAGTTTACCAATTAGATGTCAAGTCTGCATTCTTGAATGGTGAACTTGAAGAAGAAGTCTATGTCGAGCAACCGCAAGGATACGTTGAGAGAGGAAGCGAAGAAAAAGTTTGTCGACTTCGGAAAGCCTTATATGGTTTGAAGCAAGCACCAAGGGCGTGGAATAGCAAGATTGATCATTATTTCCGTCAAAGTGGATTTAAGAGAAGTCCAAGTGAGCCATCACTCTATCTCAAGAAAGAAGGTGCATATGATTTTATCATTTTGTGTCTTTATGTTGATGATTTGATCTATACAAGCACAAATCCAAAGATGGCTGAAGCTTTTAAGAAGGCTATGATGAAAGAATACGAGATGACAGATTTAGGCAATATGAAGTATTTCCTAGGAATGCAAGTTGAACAATCAAGTGAAGGCATATTTATCTCTCAAGAGAAATATGCAGAAAACCTTTTGAAGAAGTTTAGTATGTTGAACTGCAAACCTATGGAGACTCCAATGGCAATGAATTTGAAGCTTTCAAGCAATGATGGAGCAGCAAAAGCTGATGCATCTATCTATAGAAGTTTGGTTGGTTCGCTAATCTACTTGACAAACACAAGGCCTGATATTGTTCATGCCGTGAGTGTGGTATCAAGATTCATGAGTGAGCCAAGTAATCAACATTTTTCTGCAGCAAAAAGAATACTCAGATATATTCAAGGAACCAAAGCATATGGCCTCATTTATACACAAGAGAAGGAGAATATCTTAGTTGGGTTCACAGATAGTGATTGGGCAGGTTCAATTGATGATAGAAAGAGCACTTCTGGCTATGCATTTTTCTTGGGAAGTAAGGTTATATCGTGGTCATCTAAGAAGCAGATTACTGTGGCTTTATCTTCCGCAGAAGCTGAATATATATCAGCCACAAGTGCAGCATGTGAAGCAGTTTGGTTAAGAAGAATTTTATCAGATCTTCATCAAGAACAAAATTGTCCAACTGATGTTTACTGTGATAATATGTCTACAATTGCTATGACAAAGAACCCAGTATTCCATAGCAGGTCAAAGCATATAGAACTTCGTCATCATTTCATCAGAAAGCTGGTTGAAGACAAAGAGATTGAATTGAAGTTCTGTGGGACAGATGAGCAGATTGCAGATGTTTTCACCAAAGCACTTCCAAGAGAAAAATTTTATTACTTCCGAGAAAAGCTAAACGTTCAGGACAAATGCATTAAGGGGGAGTGTTAAAAAGTAAAGCATTTGTCTGTAGTTTCTTATGAAGAGTTGTGTCCCATTTACACAGATGTTGATGTAGAGTTGTGTCTGTTAAGTTATATGAAAAGTTGTATCTGTTATGTGAAGAGTTGTATTGTTATATGTCAAAAGATGTGTATGTAACTCTTGGATTTTATTCAGGAGATGTGTCTTATTATGAAGAGGTGTAAGTGCATGTATAAATAGGCCAACATGATGGCCTGCTTAGTAGAACGAAAAAGTTAATGAAATTAATCAATTACTAAATTTCAGATTTCTTACTTTCTGACTTTCTTTGATAAACTTCAGTTCTTATCATCTTTTCTCCAACAATGCCAATAGCACTACGTGGCTTTACTGAGTTGGTAATCCTAATCCATGAATCTTCTACCACATATACATCTAAGCCATATCAGAAGCAGCTAACAGTAGAACCATTCATCAGTTTGTCCTCCATCAGAATTTCAAAGCTGTGGTATATGGGTTATGATCAATTCGGTTCCCCAATTTTTAATAGTGCAGCTGGGCATTTGGGTATTTGTGTAATTAGGTGTAATTGTTGTGTGTTGAATGAATGTTTTCACATGTGGATGAGTTGCAGAACACCATAGAGGAAGAGTAGAAGGTTTTGATTGAGGAGGAGCATAAAAGTGCAATTTAGGATGAAAATCCCATGAATAGAACAGCGTGGAGTCGTCGTCGCTGAGGCGGTTGATTGTGGCATTTTTGGGGAAGACGGGGAGGGACATGGGGTTTGAGATGCACTCGGGTTTACTAGATTTTATCAATTATTTAAGAAACTCAAGCTCCTAGAGCCCGGTGAATTTGGTGCGTTCGAGAGTTCTTCATTTTGGGCATTTCCATTGTTGTGGCGGCAACAAGGGTGGTGTGAATGGTTCTGGAGCTGCTGCTGATATGGCTTAATTGTACACATGGCAGAAGATTAATGGATTAGGTGTGTCAGTAGAGCCACGTGGTACTACTGGCATACACAATAATCGCTCCTCATGAGGCAATAGAATGCCCTATGAAGAAGAAAAAGAAGCTTCCCGCTACTTGCTGAATCACAATGTTCTTGGTAATATTTTATTTTTTACTCTCTTACAATATTTAAATAAAAATCACAAACTAACTAGAGCTAAAACGCAATTTTTATTGTCTTGCTGCAAGGACACAGATCGACACATGGTAGCTGGAATAAATGTGGAAGATGCAACTTAGGACAGAAGACCTGCGTTTGTTCGTAATGGGTGAAATTCAAAAAAAATAAATAAAAATATGGTTGGATTAACAATAAAGATGGGTGAATTCATAATAGCGATAGATATAGATAAAATTTAGTTTGTTTTCCCATCAAAGGTAGTTTCGGTAACATTTGTGGTACATTAAGATATTTTGTTTAACAAAAAAAGTTGATATGGGGTGAATTTATAATGAGATGAATTCATTACAACTTGGGGTGTAAATAAAATTTTCCATCTTTAAAAAGCTTATTCTTTTGTAAATTTCAATGTCTTAGTTTTTTTTTTTGGTGTCAGTTTAGTCTTCGAGATGATATTTGAATTGTTATCTTCATTGCTAGTTGTATACAGCTTCAATCGGTACTTGTATCATGGCGAAACACTCGGGGCTACAGGGGAAAGGGCCGACATTTTGCTTGAAACTGCTTCTGTGAAGTAGTGCCTATTTTGATACTCTGGTTATGAACTAATAGAAATATTTTAAACGATTCATCTGCCTCCTTCTTCTATTTGTTAACTCCATATAGAGTTCGCTAGCATTGCAAATATTCACGGTAGAATTATAGAAAAAAATGATCTTGCATGGATGAATACAAAGAACTGGAGAGAGATTGTCACACCCCAGCCTGGGGTATGACTGATTAAGACGTTGACAAGGAGAAAGGAAGGGCGAAGAACAAAAACACGAATATTGCTTCAACGATTTTAAGACTTGGATCTCAAAAGAAGGCACGAAAATAGAGCGAAGCTATTTAAAACGAAGAAAGATGAAAGGAAAGGAAACAGTTTTGTCTCCATAATCTCAGTATGGAACATAAGTATGTGAGTTCAAGCGAAAGTTGAACTAAATAGAATACATAAATCTGTTTATACGGAAGACCTCTAACTGTTTAGATGGAAGACCTCTAACAACGAACAACAAAAAGAAAAGGAAAATCAGCTATGCAGAAAAACTACACTGACAACCTGTTTTGTATAATTCTCCAGAAAACAACCTTTTTAGATATGGGCACCATAATTTGCATATTAGCAATAAACAAGTACAACTAACTTCTACCAAAATTTCAAGTGAAACAGAGTTCAAACGATACCCTAAATCCTTAAAGATAAACAGCTGTATCGAAGGTGAATTGGAAATTTCCTGCTGCAAGTTATGGTTGAATACTCATAGAAGAATCAATACAACTCCGAATTGAATGAAATGAAACATAAGACGATGAGTTTACTACAAAGTTTATAAGATTATTACAAAAGAGAGGCAGACAATCACCAAAGATCACCCAAGGGTTTCCAAGAAAACTTGGCCAAAAGTCTTTCAAGTGACTTGTCAATTATGACATCAAATTACTGAAGGGATAGCTGCCCAAACACAACACAAAGAAGCAGTAAGGATCAAAAGACTTGATTAATAGCCCAGATAAGTAGAGTCCTAGAACTAATTTCACACCTTTACCGAAGACAAGCTCCAACACGTTTTCAAATATCCCTCACCTTCAACGCTTGTGACTTTCAACGTGAAGTGCAGTTGTACCACAAGCGTCGGCTGCACTCTAGCTTAAGTCAGTGTCTCTTCTCATCTAAATATATTACACCCACTTGAAAAATATTTGGATAACACAGAGGGTTGAGCACATAAATGCTCAGTAGCTTTCTTTTGAAATAGTTCCTTCGCAAACCTTTCTTGTATGCCTTGTAAATAAAAAACATGAGTTTAGTCAAAGAAATCATGGTTCTGATTTCATATTCGAAAACACAGCTATGTAATTATATATAGCTTGCTAAATGCACAAGAATAGAAAATCCACCTACAAAGCTTTTTCATAAAAACATCTGTGCATAAGAGAACTCTTTTTAACATAAATAATCATACTTGGAATTGATTCTCACATACCTTTCTGTATATTGGTACATCATCTCATCACAGCCCACACAAGGAGCTTTCCCCGGGGAATTTGGATCTTTGTGCGCATAACATCATCATACTGGTGGGTCATTATGCCCCCATCGTATTACACTACGTCAAAAATCACTTCAGACGACGGAGAAAATCCGTCGTCTGATAAGTGCCAAAAACTGTCGTCTATGGCCCTGCCGTCTGATGGCATGCTTCAGACGACAGTTTTTTGGTGTCGTCTGAAGTGATATTAGACGACACTTCGGATATTAAAACTGTCGTCTGATAAGCTTAAAACTGTCGTCTGATGTGCTCTTTTACGACAGTTTTAATTTCTAATGTCGTCTGAGATTATCTTTAACCACAGTTTTAGTTCTAATTGTGTAGTGGAATGATAGAAGTAACCACACTTTTTTCTTAAATCTGTCGTCTCTTTTCGTTGACTTTGATGACGCCAGCATTGACTCGACCGTTGGAATTTGAATTTTGTACGTATTTTTTATGT
The DNA here is from genome assembly GCA_033992175.1 of Spiraea crenata. NCBI lineage: Eukaryota > Viridiplantae > Streptophyta > Magnoliopsida > Rosales > Rosaceae > Spiraea > Spiraea crenata. The sequence goes on along the minus strand of JAVBHV010000014.1, from coordinate 6,954,645 downwards.
ATTTTATACGTATTTGGATATGTATTTGTACGTATTTGGATATGTATTTGTACGTATTTGCGTTGACTTTGACCAAAAATGAAAAGTTGCATTTTTTGGGAAAATTTCCCCAGAATGCATTTCTGGGAAATTTCCCCAGAATGCATTTCTGGAAAAGTTTCCCCAGCAAGCATATACATCTGGAAAGCTGCCCAGAATTCAAATCTGGGCAAGCTGCATAATTTGCCCAGAATTCACTACTGGGAAAGCTGCATAACCTGCCCAGAAATCTGGGAAAGCTGCATAACTTGCCCAGAATGCAAATCTGGGAAACCTACATAACCTGCCCAAAATGCAAATCTGGGAAATCTGCCCAGAATGCAAACCTGCGCAGAATACAGTTTCTTATACATATTCACAACCAACTATATGACACAAATTTCCATTCATCCATTCATCCACATTCTAAATTGTCATTCAATATATGAGTTAAAAAGAGAATTCAATTCCATAGAACATAAAATCATCAAAATAAAGATCCTGCAAACTACTAAAACTACAACTGATGCTTGCAGTTCATCTTGAAACCGAAAAATGTCTATACAACATCCATTACACCTAACTCTCTAGATTATAGCAAAAAATCCTACATCAATACCTGCTGCAAACTGTCTAATCCACAGATATGTTGGCAAACACCCATGTTGCCCATTCAGCTCTTACTTCATCGATTTCTGCACGAGTATAAACCAGCTCCTGTCGTCTTGCCCACTGAAACAATAATTACATTTCAGTATGTAGTATAAGGGCTTTAAAGGTATACATGCTTAAAAATACCAGAACAAGCTACAACTATAATAATTACATTTCAAATATAGTCTAAGTGCTAAACAAAATAACTTGCAGGAATAAAAATCTGATAATATCAGTAAAACAGCATTGCCAACATCATTCAAAAAACATTGCCTAACAATATCAACTTGCAACAATAAAAACTCAGCAAGAAGGCCAATTTAATGAAAGAATCAGCAAATAAATTCTTACCTTGCTCTCAAATGACAAGTCTTTGTCATTGCAGATGTCTCTCATATATCTCAATACATAATAGCCACAATCAGTGTGGCTTTGCTGTTGAGGAACACCCTGGAGGAAAAGATCAAAGCAGCTAAAGCAACAGAAATGTTTACATGTATAACAAAGTGCTAAAAGGAAAATCTTGTTGAGAAGTCAGATTTGTAGGTTTCATAAACTAACCGCCATATTAGTCCATTGAACTTTCTTTCTACTCTGCACACTGTATTGTGCTTTCCACATTGAAATTGCACTTGAGCATAAAAAACCAAACTACGCATTAGAAATCTTTATATGTATAGCAAAGCAAATAAGAATACATAAGTTAACTGTAACTTACATATCGACAATATTTGTCCAATCAGACCCAGGTAGTCTCCTCTTCAATGGATCCATGAATGTTACAGAATCTTTCCAAGGACGAACTACGGTCAACGTCCAATGCTTACTGCCCATTAAATCAACCATGTAAGTTATAACATAAATATGAACTAAGCAATTGAACTAGTTAGGAAGAACATACTTAATGTTTACCCTGAGTTAAAAGGAATCAGAAAAATCTGATTTTGAGATGCATCTTTGAATGAATCAGCCAGAGCTCTACTTCTTGAGTTGTCTTTCCCACATTTATGACCAACTAAGTCCGGGTTCACAAACTTTACCATTGAAAGCATATGAGATTTCTCCAATATATCGTGAAGGATCCTAACACATGATAGGGTATTAAAATGGGTACTAAATGCTATATATTTTTCTAGTTAGTTACAAGTCACTTAAAATTACCTTAGGTATATCAGAATGCTACCACTTGTAATTTCTTTCATGCTTGCAAAGTCATAAATGTCCTTCCGTCCTAGAAATGTCTTGCATTGACTGCCAAACAATTTTGAGCCAAGATCAAAGCTAGGACAGTCATCTTCACTCATCTGAGATTGTGCTAGCCGGCATAGAGCTTTCACAGATGCTGGAGTGCTTTCAGGCAGAGCTTTAATGTCAAATGATGGGTCAGATTGCACCTCGATCCTCTTTCTCTTCTTTGGTTCTATGGTAGGGTTTGACTTCTTCTGGGTTAACCATAACAACAATAACTGACATTAGCATATCTTAAAGATGATTACAAATGTGGCAGTTAAACATATTTCTATATTAGAAAGCTGAGAATTTACCTCATAATTTAAGGGAAGAACAAATTTCTTTGGCCAAGCCACAAATGTTCCAACAGCATTCTCAACAGTTTGAAACTCTCCTGAAGGGAAGGGAAGCTTTGCATCTGGTTGAATTGCAGTTGATATGCAAACACGGTCTTGATCACTCTTTAATTGTACACAGTGAAGGATTTGAGGCTCAGAGGAGTTCACTACAAATACTTTCCCCCTTGCAACAATATTTCTTGTCCTCCCTACTGCTAGCATGCAATCTTCTTCCACTATATTATTCTTCTCCAATCTCCCTGTGTCTTCCTCATCAACCTCAATTACTTCTTTTTCAGCGGACTTACACTCACCATCAGAAGCTGTTGTCTTATTCTTCTTCACCATTTCAGGATCACCCAAATCCTTCACCATCTCATGATCATCCAAATCCTTCACCATCTCATGATCATCCAAATCCTTCATCATCTCATGATCATTCAAACCCAAAACTTTCTTCACAGCTTCACCCTTCTCCAAAGTAGTGTTCTTAACAACATGTGAGCAACTCCCTTGAGCCTCCTGACCAATAGGGGTTTTAGGAGAACCCTTTCCATCTAGAAGAATGTTAGAACCTTTTTCAGCTTGAAGTTGTGCTCTTATTTCTGTCATCATTGCTTTGTACATTTCCTCCTTCTCCTCTCTTAAAATGGCCTGCACACTAACTCTGACTTGCTGTTCCAAGCTCTCCTTATGCCGCTTGGGTAAGTTGAAGTATGCACTAGGCTTTGTATAACCTCCTATGCCTCTAACTCTACCAGGATTTTCAGGCGTTCCCAGAGCAAGTGTTAACACATCTGTGGTTCCAGATATCTCTAATTCCCCAATAACTTTTTTCTCCTTCAACTCTTCCTAAAACATTCACAAAAGAAAAAATGGTTAGTATACATTGAGTATACATAAACGATGGATCTGGTCAATTAGGTAGCTTGTACTCACAATTTTTTTCGCTGTCACCTCTACCTCAGGATCTCTAAAGTTTCCAGCTTTATCTGTACGGCCAGCTATCCATAGAACAGCTCTATCAATCTCTTTATCCGGCGTTGTTGTAGACTGTAAAACATAAAGATAGATTAATAATATGGTATATATGAATATCATATACATCATAACAGAGCTAGAAAACATGTATTTGGAAGTTACTCACCAGCTCTACTTCTAAACCAGCATATCCCTTTCGAGACATGGTATGAGCATACTTGTTCAACTGTCTCTTTGCTTTTTGTTTTTCATGTAGTGCCTACAAAGCAAAAAACAATTGAGTAGACAATTACTACATAAAAATGTCTATACATTTAAGTAATATGTACTTACCATAAATTTTGGCGTTTCTCTGCTGGCAACGAAGATATCCCAATCATCCTGCTGAATCCATGGAAAGTCTCCAGGAGGGCTCTTTATCAAATGACGTCTATCTAAGTATGGCAGGATATACTGGGTTGTCAGCAAGGACTTAAACTCCCTCCATTTATCATTTGCCGATGCAATAACCATTTTCCGGTTTTCAGGGCCCAAAACAAAGGCTAACTGCACACAAATCATAGAAACCATGAGGTATGAGAACATAAAGCAAATTAGCCAACTAATGAAACTGAAATTACACTGATATGATAAAATCATACCTCTACAGCTTCCCATATTTTGTCTTTTACTTCTGGATCCACCCCTTTCCAAGTCAGATTGTTTATTTTCTTCGTTTCATCTGTTCCCTCTGGCCATTTACCAATTGGAACCTTCATCCTTGCTAGAACCCCAATGTATGATTGCATTTCTGTCGCCCCTCTTCCAACTGGATTCCCTTCAGAATTAAACTTAACTATCATTCTCTTCCCCAAAGATACTCTTTTCGAAACTCGACTCATAGTAACAGCACAACGCTTCATCAACTTCAACCCCTCAACATTACTGGTGGGATTTTCCCCACTCTTTCTTATTGAAGGGACTGAATACTCAAACTCATCATCCCTACTCACAGACTTCTTCCTCTTTCTTTTCATTTCTATTGATTGCTTTCTCAGATTCTTCGCTTTTCTGCTCGCTGTCTTTTTTGAAGGAACAGACCGAGCACAAGATGCACCAATCCTTGTTGCAGTCTTCGTAGGAGTAGATCTTGTTGTCACCATGATCTGAAACACATATAAGAAACATGTAAAGATAGAAGAAATTTCATAGATACTAACAATGAAAAGAAAAGAAGTATGGCAGATGATATCAATTTCAACAAAATATCATAGTACATGCTACAAAAGAAATATGGATGCAAATATTAATTTCATTCAATTTCAAGGTTTCATAGAAGAACAACAAAATACAAGAACACAAAGCAGACCAGCCAACTGATAAAACTAAAATTACAACAATCAATCCCTAATCTGATGCTAAGATACTCTCATTTCCAGCTCTCACATACTTCCCACTTGCACCTCCCTGATCCATTTCATCAATCGATGGAAGTCCATTACTAAAGGGTTGATACCCTAGCAATGTGTCCCCAAGCTCATCATCATAGAAATTATCATAATAATCTCTATCTGGAATTCTGAGAGCAATAGACAATGCAGCATTACGAGGGTCTCTAAGGTAAAAGACCTGTTTCACAAAGGTGGGCCAAACAAAAGGATCTGTAGTATGATCTATCCTATTCAAATTAACCAATGTAAACCCATCCTTATCGATTTCTACACCCTTTTTACGCTCTACCCAGTCACACCGAAACAAAGGAACCCTAAGCTTTGTATAGTCCATCTCCCATATTTCTTTAATAACTCCATAATAGCACATCTCCAAAGTGACAGCACTTTTGTTCTTCTTCAACTCCATTGTATGAGCAAATAAGCTCACTCCACTACTTTGCCTTGATCGAAGATTATCGCGCTGTTCAGTGTTGTAATGGACGCCTCTCACATCGTACCCACTATATGTTGCCACTTTGAAGTTTGGTCCATCTGCAATCCACCTTAAGGCCTCAGAAATATTGCTGGAACCATGTCGAAGTCCTTCAAGGACCTGAAATATAGGAAAATCCTAATGTATCAACAAAATCTTATACAAAGTACACGGATGAAATAGCTATGATAACTGTGTCTATTCAAAGCTTACCCTTTGCTTCAACCATTCACTAAATGTGCGATTGTGCTTATCCTTAAGCCACTGATCATTGTTCTCATGCTGAGGGAAAGTTGCCTTCAAAATATCTCTGTATTCTCTGAAGATTTGATATGAAATTAAGTTATCAATTGTGGGAATATATAGGCAAATAAAAAGAAATGAAATGAAGACTAGTAAAAGAATATAAAGCATTACTTACAAGATGTAGGGTTGTACTTCCTCTGTATGTTCCAATACACAAAGGTGTGCTGCATCAAAGTCTGCTTGATCCACAGTTTTTATAGTAGCGCCTGATAAAGCCTTGCAATCACCAACCAACTGTATGTTTTGCCTTGCTGGGGTAATATCATACTCAGTAGGAGGGAATTGGTCCGAAATAAGCTCTAACGATTCTTGAGCGATGTTTGTCTCAGCCATGCAACCCTCAGGATAGGTCATATTCTTAACAGAACCCTTTAAGACTTTCATGTATCTCTCAAATGGATACATCCACCTAAACCAAACCGGTCCACATAGTTCGACCTCTCGAACAAGATGTAATGTTAGGTGGAACATTATATCGAACAAGGATGGTGGAAAGTAGACTTCAAGCAAGCATAGGGTCTCTACAAGATCCTCTTGTGTTTTACGCAGCTTTGAACAATCAACCACTTTCGAGCATAATACATTGAAGAAATGGCAGAATCTGATGATTGCATATCTAACAGGTTCATCTAGCACTGACCTAATTGCTATGGGCAGTAGTTGTTGCATCAAAATGTGGCAGTCATGAGACTTGAGGCCAACAAGTCTATTGTCATCCAATGATACAAGTGATTGTATATTGGAACAATAGCCTTCAGGGAGTTTCATTCCATATAATGAGTTGCAAACAATTTTCTTCTCTTCTAAAGTCAAGTTCCAGCTTGCCAGTGGCAATTTCTTCCCCTCAGGAGGCTTCAAGTCAGTTTTCCAACCTAATTTGATTAGATCTAATCTAGTAGCCACCCCATCTTTTGTTTTTCCCGGTTGATTCAACAATGTACCATACAATGCTTCAATGCAGTTTTTCTCTATATGCATCACATCGAGATTATGTCGCACAAGTAGAAATTTCCAATAATGAAGTTCAAAGAACACTGACTTCTTCTTAAAGGATGGCCTATCTAGACCCTCACTTGCCTTATAGGGAGGGGGGGTATTCTTCTTTCCAAAAACACAGTTAATCTTTGAAACCCTTTCAAACACTTGTTCTCCAGTTAGAGGCATAGGAGCAGAATCTGTTTCAATCATGTTGTTAAACTCTTCTTTTTTCCTTCGATATGGATGATTGCGCCCTAGGAATCTTCGGCTCCGTAGATATGCCACTTTCTTACATTTCTCTAATCTGGTTGGTTTAGTCTCCTCAAGGCAAATAGGACATCCATTATACCCTTTAACAACATTACCGGACAAGTTTCCATAAACTGGAAAGTCACTAATCGTCCACATAAGAACTGCCCTAAGGGTAAAATGTTCATTTAACTCAGCATCGTATACCCTCGGCACTCCCTCCCACAAAACCTTAAGCTCATCCACAAGTACTTGCAAGTATACGTCTATGCTATTCCCAGGTTGTTTAGGACCAGAAATGATTGTGTTTAACATCATATACTTCTTTTTGTAGGTTAACCATGGAGGCAGATTGTAGACAACAATTATAACCGGCCAGCAACTATATTTACTAGACATAGAGCCATAAGGATTAAAACCATCAGTGGACAGGGCAAGCCTAAGGTTCCTCATATCTTGACTGAAATCTGGCCACTTATCATCAATTAGTTTCCAAGCAGGAGAGTCTGCCGGATGACGCATTATCCCTTCCGTCACAGTTCTCTTACCATGCCATTTCAAATATTCAGATTTTGTCGGAGACTGAAACATTTTCCTAAATCTAGGGATGAGTGGAAAATACCACATCACTTTTGCAGGAGTACCTTCCTTTATGTGTTTTTTATCTTTAGTTAGCTGCCACCTAGAGGCCTGACATGTAGGGCAACTAGTGCTATTGGCATATTCATTCCTATACAGAATACAATCATTCGGGCAAGCATGTATCTTCTTATAGTCCATTCCTAAATGACCCAAGATTTTCTTTGCCTCATAAGAAGATGTGGGAATGTCATTACCTTCCGGAAGGAAATCTGATATCATAATTAGCATATCTTCAAAGCAAGCATCAGTCATTGAGTTCTTTGCTTTGAGATTATACATTCTCACAAGTGCACTCAACTTAGTAAATTTAGTACACCCAGGATACATGGGTTTACACCCATCATCAACAAATGTCCTAAATTCATCAGAGTCCTTTGAGAACTCATCATCACAAGTGAAATCAATATCACTGTCCATATCCCCTATCTCTACATCAGCTTCAATATCTGCCTCATCACTATCATCACAATCTGAAATATCTTCTGATTCAATATCACTGCTAGCAAACTCATCTAAACGGGCCGTTTCTCCATGCCAAATCCAATTTTGGTAACTTGAATCAATTCCATTAAAGAACAAATGTTCTTTAATCACAAAACTACTCAAGTTTTTTGTGTTTCCACATTTTACACAAGGACAGCAGAGAATGTCTATAGTTTTAGATTTCTCTAGGGCAAACTTAAGAAAACTAGCCACTCCTAACTGGTACACCTTCGACCTTCTATCAGCAAACATCCAAGTTTTATCCATGTTTCACTACAAAAATGTATAAACACACACACAACATCTCAGCATGCGCACCATGATAACACATCAACTATAGCAGAAAAGAAACACCAGAAGACACTAAACTGACATATGAACATGCAATAGAAGACATAAAAGAGAAAACACAGATATACAGAATTTTGTGCTTACCGTATGCTCCAACGTATGCTCCAACGTATGCTCCAAGCCTCAGCCAAAGTAATCACCACCTGCAAACAAACACAACTCATTCAAGTATCATACATGTAGAAGTATTAAACGAAATGCAGTATAAAGAACATCTATTACAAAACTGATTTATCATAAGAATCATCAAGCCAGTAACGAAATCAAGATAAAGTTTTGTTCAATTGAATCCCAAACTCAAAACCAGAAATCCTAAGCTCTCAGTTTAATCTGCAACTAAAACACTAAGAAATTGACAAAATTAGAAGCCTTAATACCCCAAAAAACCACAATGTCACAAACTCAAATCCAAATCTCAAACTCACCAGGCCATATTTATTTCGAACATCAACCAAAACCCAACTTTTAATCCCAGTTTGAATCCCTAGACCAATTCCAGACCCTCAATGTTCAACACGAAAACCTAACCCTTTTAATCCCAATTTGATACCATAAACAAGTTCCAAACCCTAAATGTTCAATACGAAAACCCAACCCCTTAATCCCAATTTGAAAACCTAGACTAGTTCCAAACCCTCAATGTTCAGTATGAAAACCCAACCCTTTAATCCCAATTTGAAACCTTAGACCAGTTCCAAACCCTCAATGCTCAATGCAGACCCCTCCCTTTGTAATTTCAACTTTCTCGAAAACCCAGATTTGAAAACCCAGATTTGAAAACCCAGATTTGAAAACCTCAAATAGAAATCCCGAATTGAAAACCACAGAATCGAAACTTACTTCAACTTTCTCCGCCGCTGAAAACTGACGGACCAATGTCGAAACAGTCCAGGAGATAGGGAAATACGAGGCAATATCAGTTGGGCACTTGTGAGTTTTCAAACAGATCTGGGTTGATTTTCTGGGATTTAGAGGAATTTGGTTCAGTTTTGGAGATGAGAGCTTCCGACAAGAGAGAGAGGAAAATAATGCAAGTGTAAGAGTTGTCGAATGGTTTGGTCAAAGTTTTAATTGGAAACATAGTCAAAAGGGAAAGTCAGCCAAATTTTTGGGGGGGGGGAAATTTTACCGCTTTTTTTTAAGTTGAACAAACGACAGTGTTAAGTTCAAAACTGTCGTGTAAAGAAATGATGAAAACTGAGGTGTTGGATATTGAGCACTCAGACGACATATTTTTGTTTTCTGTCGTCTGAAAAAATCAGACGACAGTAAAATACGAAAGTGTCGTCTGAATGGTGTCGTCTGATGCTTGTTTTGGCGTAGTGTTAGTTCCCAGTTCCATTTTCAAAATCATTGATATCTCATAATATTTCCTCTTGTGTAATTTTGACAAATAAACGGATCAATGAGGCATACATAACGAGTTTTCAAGTGCAAAAACTTTAACAAACAAAGAACAGTTTTCTGTCTAGCAGAACAAAATCTTATTCTAAACATGTTTTCTTTGAATACCAGCATATAATAAAACCATTGAGTGGAAACCAATGTAACATCATCAATTGGGTGTAAAATAATTGTTAAAACAGTTAGAGAACAAACCATATGAATCATGCGGATCAAATTCTTAAAAACCCCCTACCTCGTTTCCAAGTCAGCGCTTTCAAACTTGTTGTATAATCTGCAGCGAACTAGCATAAACTCTACCACCAGATACCAATGATCCAAGAGCCCTACAACCAATCAGGCTAACCAAAATCGACCTTCAAGCCACTAACGCTTTTTAATGTGTTTTCTGACCCTTAGGGTAATTATGTGACTTTGTCATGGACCAGTTCAGAGTGCCAAACATTGAACATTAAAGTTGTTTTTCAAATTTGAGCTAAAGAAACAAGCGAATTTCTATGGAAGAATCCACTAAGCCAAAAAAGGTCATAGACGACACTCGTCAGACGACGGTTTTTGTAAAAACCGTCGTTGAGTTTTTGCTATTGATGGTATCGACGGTTTTAGCTTGAAAACCGTCGTATAATAGCTGGAGGCGGAAAATGGCAAATGTAATAGACGACAGTTTTTGAAGAAACTGTCGTCTATGTTAAATGCAAAAACACGGACGACACTGTTCAAAAACACGGAAGACACTGTTTCTCTCTTTTTCATTCGCTCTCGCTCGATCTCACTCTCAGTCGTCCCTCTTTCTCTCCAAAACCTAGGTTAGTTCTCTGTCCCTATCTTCCACAGAACTGGAAGCGTAAGGTCACGCTGGCGACGGAGCGTAAGCTTACGCTGGCGACGGAGCGTAAGCTTACGCTTGGTCTTCGCATCCTCCAAGTGATGCTCTCCGTCCGAACCCTTGGTCGCTGCTTCTCTCCGCTCAATCTCCGCTTGGAAAACTCCAGATCGCCTCTTCTCCAAGCTGCGAGACTTTGGTTGCCTCCTCCCCCGACGACCTTCAACTTCGCCGACTGCCATTCTTTATGCAAAACCCAAGATCTCTGCGAAAGCTGCCACCAAATTGCTCAAGAGGATGTGGGTGAAGGAGATGGAGGCGCGGCTGAAAGGGATTTCAATCCTTCGCCGACCCTGTGTGAGGTAATTACATGTTTGACTCTAAATTTAGTAAATGGGTGTTTCGATTAGGGTTTTGAATGAAAATTGGGCTTCGAATTCAAATTGGGGGTTTCAATTCGTGTTTCTGGCTTTAAATTCGGGATATGAGTTGGAGGATCTCGATGAAATACTTAATTATTGGAGGAAAATAGCTCAATAGTATCAGAGGATCACTATCATAGAAATCTAGCTGCTGATTTATGTATAATAGATGACATGCAATAGGAAAATTGAAGCATGCACACCTAGAACACGAGCTCACACAACAGGTTCTACTCGAGCTAGATTTCTGAGAGCCCAAATGAGTAGATTTAGCTAAGTTTTAGATATGATGTAATTGAGACCAATATGAGAAGCTTTCATGAAGGAACAACTGTGAAATAAGCTCCAAATATCAAGGATTTCAGGTCTAGAACATAGATGACAAACCTGCAGAATATCATGAGCTGTCTCAACTGAAATGACCTCACAAATTGGTATAGAGATTCAATGGACATGAATTTTGAATATGTTATACAAGACACAATTTTGAACAACTTCTGTGAAGGAAGTTCTAAATCGGGAAATGGTTGATCGAGTTTTGGGACTTGGATGCAGACTGACGAAAATTTTGAGGAAGATAAGGAAATGAAATTGACCAAAATGTGAATGGGCTGAGTGTAAGCATAGTAAACATGTGAACGGGCTAACGGATTAAAATAATATGGTGGTTTAAGCACATAAGAGTGGTTTGCCTTGAAACCTTGAAACTGCAACTTGGTAATTAAGTAACAACGGATTGAGTTTAGTACGACATGTACTTAACTATACTCCAATTTTCTATGGTCTTCCATGACAAATGACACATGAACAAAATTCCTCAGTTGTCAATTGCTTAAACTCCTCCTTTAAACTCCTCCTTTAGTCTCCAAAAGCATTAAAAATGAGAAAGGTTTACTCGTAAATTGAATAAGGGGTCCCACAGAAATTCTCTATATTGATATGAATTTGTTTCTTACAAATGTACTCGATACTTACATTAGAAGCTGGCTGCATCTATTTATACCTTACACTAATTGACTAATCACAAGATTAGCCATAATTAACAAAACCGACATCAACTAACTGACATTAATCCTCTATTATGAAAAAACCACAATGTCCTCAACCATTGTCCATATTTACTGTTTTATTTGCTAACACTCCCCCTTAAATCAATGCTTGAGTACACAAGTGAATATTGAGACAATGTTTCGGAAAGTACAAGATTGTAAGCCCTTAGTGAACAAATCTGCCACATTATTTTCACTAGGAATGAACTGCACTATCAAATCATCACTATGCACCTTTTCTCTCACAAAATGATAGTCAATATCCAAGTGCTAAATTTTGGTGTGAAACACTGAATTAGCCGAAATAGCGATGGTTGAGACATTATCGCAATAGATCACAGGAGGATTAGGAATTACAAAATGTAGATCTTTAATTAAGTGCATACCCTAAAAAGACACATTCACATGTTCTGGGTAGCAGGTTGCCTGCATTTTATGGTCTAAGAAATGGATATATAGCATATCCAAAAACTTCAAGATGTTGAACATTAGGTGGCCTTCCAAATAACTTTGAATATGGAGACTAAAATCTTAAAGTCCTACTTGGCATTTTGTTGATGAGGAACACTACATGACAACAAGCATGCCTCGAAAATTGAGAGGGCATAACAGCATCTGTGAGGAGAGTAACTGCTGTTTCCATAACGTGCCTATTTTTCCTCTTAACAATTTCATTTTGCTGAGGAGAATAGGGACAAGAAATTTGTTGCAAAATGCCTTTAGGTTATGGAAATCAAAAGCTTTACTTGTATACTCTCCACCGCCATCTGATTGAAGAATCTTGATAGTTGCAGTAAATTGAGTGTGAACAAAAGCATAGAACTGAATAAAGGTGTGGAGAACTTCTTATTTATTAAATAATAGGAAAATCCATACAAATCTGGTATTTTTCATCAATGAACAGTACGAAATATATGTTACCTTCTATAGAAACTCTAGGTGATGGTCCCCAAACATTGCTATGCACTTTACCAAAAGGTATGATATTCCGAGAAACATGATCAGTAATCTGCTCATTTTCCACTAAAATATGAAGTACATATTGCTAACCAATCATCATGCTTAAAAGATGCATTGGCTAGTGCTAACATTTTGCTAAAGACATCATTGGTTGGATGCCCAGACTTGTGATGGCATATAGAAGATGAAACATAATGTCCAAGAAAAGTTGATTCCACATTGACATTCAAAGACTATTGATGTTCTTGCTCAACATTGGACTACTTCCAGGAACCTTGGGTCATTAACTTCTAGGAATGAGATATATGCTTCTGGACTTAGTGTTGTCATGGTACAACACCTGCCTAGTTCTCTTGTCTTGCACAATGAATTCATGTTCATCTAAAGTAACATAACACCCATTATCACGGCACAATTGACAAAAAGATAGTAAACTAGCTGTCAGTTATTGAACACATAAGAACTCTAAGCATTTGGAGAGCAGAATTGATTGAACTAGCACTAATATGAGTGGCTTTCGAACCTGTACCATTACCAATGGTAATTTGATCGGGTGATTCATATGAACGAGCATGTACAATTGCGTGTAAGGTGTCATATGATGGGATTCTCCGGTGTCTCCAATCCTTATTGTTTGGGTACCAAATCCAAGATTATTTTCCTAAATAGACATTGCCGGGATATTGGAAGGTGTATTGTTCACTTAGTAAGCTTAAGGGCCTCTACAATGGTCTCTCTTTTTGCAATTCAAGGCAACATGACCAAGTTTATGGCATATCCGGCACTGCTTGCAAGTACGAGCATAGTGACCGTCCTTATCACATAACTTAAACTTGATTGGCATCTTCACAGTTTGATTGCTATATGCCAACTTTGTTAGGATGTTTCCTTGCAGAATAGGGAATTTACTTGTAATTTGATTTGATAGGGATCAATTTTCCTGTATTAGTCCAGATTTGTAGAGATAGACAACAAAGCCAACTTGCATATGTATCACGTGTTTCCAATCAATGTAAATCATTCTAGGACAATATTTTTCATGGTACCAAAGCAGGAATAGAAAACCTAGCTTTTTGTCCTCCCAAACAAACTTTGCCGTTACCACAAACTATGGGCGACAGTGGCTCAGAATCCAAACAAAGTAGCCTTGACGCTACAGACCACCCATAGTTCCTCCATCATTTCTATCATCCCGACCTCGTTCTTGTCTCCATCAAACTCAATGGAGACAATTACAACACATGGGCACGTGCTTTCTTTATGCCGCTTAGCGCCAAGAATAAACTTGGCTTTGATGGGACGTTGAAGAAGCCGTCCACCAAGAAGAAACTTCAAGATGCAGCCATTTGACAACGCTGCAACGACATGGTGCAGTGATGAATCAATAATTATGTCGAGGCTGAGATCTCCAACAGCATCATCTATGCTGCCTTTGCACATATGACGTGTGAGGAGCTACGTGAGCATTTCTAGCAGAGCAACGCTCCATGTATCTTCCAAATTCAAAGAGACATTGCACTTCTATTACAAAGGCAATCATCCGTTTCCTATTTCACAAAACTTAAGATGCTTTGGGATGAGTTGGGATCTTATATAGAGGCGTCATCTAGCACATGTGGAGCACAAAGCGACACAAACAAGTTGATGCAATTTTTGACTGGGCTTAATGAATCCTACAATGCTAGCCGAGCGCAACTATTGATGATGAATCCACTTCCGAGCGTCTGTGAGGCCTCAATCTCCTTCACTCATGAAGAGAAATAGAGAGAGGTGAGTGCACACTGACTAACCAATAATGTAGCTGCCATGACGGTCCTTAGCAATTAGCCCAAGCAAGTCAGCAATAGATCTGAAAGCCATTCTAATTTATAGTAGAGGGTACTACAAGATCATTGGGTATCTTATAGATCACCTAGGGCACCCCAACAATTGAAGTTGTAATAATAATGGAGGGAGAAGAAACAACAACACAAGCGGCACCAACCGTTCCAGCCAGGAAGCAAGTAATTGAGAGTGCCCCAATCAACCACGGGCCAACCAAGTTACCACAACATCTCTTCAATCAAGCATGTCATGCCTAATATGTCATATGCACAATATCAACAAATAATGGCTATGATGAGAGACACATGTGACGCTACCAGCCCCCAAACTAACGCTGCCTCCCTTGGAGCATTTTCTAAAGGTTTGTCCCCGCTAGCTCCACATCATGGTCAATGGATCCTCGATAGTGGAGTTACGGATTCAAAACTTCCAATCCACATTTGTTAAGTGATAGTGCATTACCTAATAATTTGCCACCCATTTCTCTGCCAAGCAAAGAGAAAGCTCCCATTACTTCGATACGAACTATAAAATTAGATGATTTTCAATTGGAATATGTGTTGTGTCAGTTTCAATGTGGGTCTTATTTTCATTAGCAAAATTACCAATGGGTTACATTGCTGAGTAGCGTGTCTTCCCACTTGGTGTATCTTACAGAACTTGGTTACGAAGACGACGATTGGTGTGGGAAAACGACAAGGATATCTTTGCTATTTGTTGGCTTTGGCATCCCTTCCCAATACACATCTCCGGCCATCATGTAATGCCCTTACCGTCTCTTCTAACCTATGGTATCGACGAGTGGGCCATCCTTCCTCCGCTCGTCTACTACATTTATCTAGCACCGTTTTGAATTTTAGCTTTGATTCTAGTCCCATTTGTCATGTCTGTCCATTAGCGAAGCAAACTCGCCAATCTTTTGGTCTTAGCTCCACCTCTACATCTAGTCCTTTCTCACTTTTGCATTGTGACATTTAGGGACGTCACAAGAGTCCATCTCTTAGTGGGGCAATCTCCTCATATTGAGAAATCATCCACTCACATACCAATTTCACCTAATATGTCACAAATTCAGCCCAATACAACTTTGCCTTTAACATCAACCCATCAAACCCACTCACAGGCCCGTCAAGCCCCCACAGCCCATCAAGCTCCACAGACCATGCTGCCAATCCTGAGTCCCTAGGCAATGATGCCGCATCTCTCCTTTGCTCCACCCGTCCAACCCAGCCCAACGTTCGCCTCAAATACGTCTGTTCACAGGTGATGCTACCTCCACACTATTCATCGTCTTCATCGCCTAGTCTACAACCAAGGATTCAAATTTCGGTAGTCCAAATTTACGAAAATTTAGGAAATCGTTTCGATTTTGGTGGTAATTTCGGTAAAATAAATAAAAGACTAAAAAAATGCTTGAAAATTTACAAATTAATGTCTTAATCTTATATTGGCTCTAAAATCAACTCATAATGCACATATTCACATGGAAAAATTTATTTACACCCCAATTTTTAGTTAATGCACCTCATCATTAATTCACCCCATATTAATCATTTTTTGCTATTTAAACTATCTTACTGTACTCAAATGTTACCTAAACTTAATAATAAAATAAACTAAGATGCATTCCCCCTTCCCTTATTATGAATTCACTCATAGAAACAAAGATGCTTTACATGAGATTAGGTTTTTTTTTTTTATGATTTCCTAGGGTCAAAGATGCTTTACTGCACCATGGGGGTTGGGGGTAGTATTCGATCAAATTTGTGGGTGGTCCTACTAACCTTGTATCCAATACTACTTTTACCTGGATTGGTAGTTGAGGCCTTAATTGGCTCTAGAGGTCATCTTATTGATCATCCATAGAGAAAAATGATTGAAGTGGCATAACCATGGACAAAAAAAAAAAGGCAACCACCATTTTGCTATTTGATCATATTACAAGGACCAGGTAAGGACCAACACCTACTTAATGGAAGAAAGTTTTGGTTCTCCATGTTGGATCAGGTGGGGTAACACACCCCACCCCAAAAGTGGGGCCCAAGAGATGGGGCCATCACCCGGACTAGGTGATGAAACCTTAATCGACCCAGAATCAACAACCAAAACCAAGAAAAGACAAAAAACTGACAAGTTGGGTCGAAGCCCAATAAATACAAACACAATAATATATCAGAGCGTCTAACAGCGAAAGGGAAATTACAAAACTGTACTGCACAAAGGCGGAATAAAAACAACCCAACAACGTGCACAAGTCTAACAAACAGTAGACGTCAAAGAGTTCCTACTCTTTGTGGAATAGAACAGAGCTATCCTGAATGATCCCGCTTGTCACGGTGGTGTTCAACAATATCAGGTCCTGAGGGGGCACAAAAACAAAGGTGAGTGGACAGGGAAAATAATGTCTGTGTAAAGCACAGTTTAAACATTTATCATTAATAACCCCCCTCAGTTAAAACCAATAGTATATGACTATACTATAATAAGCATGCATCAACAAGTACATTAGTAAAAAAATGTGGCAAACCTGCACAACACAATAATATAAATCTACGGTCGTGATCTAATACGGGTGATGGGACTCTATCCCAATACCGGTGTATCCGAACAGCGGGACTCTAGCCCATTGTTGCTGTGTCTGGACAATGGGACTCTAGCCCATTGCTGATGTGTCTGGACAACGGGACTCTAGCCCTTGTTGGTATGTTCGGTCAACGGGACTCTAGCCCATTACCAATGTGTCGGAACTACGGGACTCTAGCCCAAAGAGTTCCCTAGTGTGCCACTAACTGTACTAACAACAATATGAAGATATTTCAGCAAAACCATTTATAAGCATATATATATATATATATATATATATATATATATATATATATATATATATATATATATATACACGCTCAACCAATGATCGTCGTTGTCCTCCTCCGTCTGTACGGTTTGGTTGCGTTGATTCCGCTGAATCTAATCACCTCAGCCGAAAATGACGTCTGAAAGTTGCGGACTCTGTCGAGCTCGCTGCTGGCGATTCCGACTCCTATCCTTGGTGCTCCATGGTCGTGAGGATGAAAGGAAGCTGTTTTCGACGACAATTTTCCCGAAATTATTGGCACAATCTCATCAAAAGTGTCATTTTCCATGAGTTTACTAGTTAAGGTTTGAGAAGTTAAAGAATATGAATTTAAGAAGGAGGTTGAATGTCGTGAGAATTATAATTGGGGTGTAAGCTCATAAACAATTTTTAAATCTACAAAAATATTTTGTCCTTATTGGTAATTTTAGATAAGGTTAAAATAGTATTTTCCTATGAAAAACTAAATTGGAGTGTAATCACTAAAAACTGGGGTGTAAATAAAATTTCTCATTTCACATGTAAGAGATATAACATTGTTACTTATATCTATGAAATTCACATATAAGATACTAAGTCATTTTTTATAGATGTCTCTTTAGTTAAATAGAATTTCATACAAACCTCATTCAAAAAAAGATAGAGAAACACCAACCATTATCCATTTGGTATGCAAATTAATAGTTTTTGTACTATCTATTAACCGTACACAACAAAGATAAACATTAAACTGCAGGGGACTGTTTTGTAATAAAATAAAATAAACCTAAGTAATCCAAATGACAAAAAGGACCAAATGTTAAAGAAAATTACAATATTGTTTTCTTCATCTCCACCCCACCTTTCCTCCTCGCACATACCTCTGCAAAACAGAGTTCTCTGCAAAATAAAGTTGTCAATCTTCAACCTTATCAAAATTTGTTGCAAATGTACAGAATTCCAACCCTCATCATCACTGAAAAATGGATTAAGACGTTTGAAGTTGTCGAAATTCACAAAGTCTTCGCCTGATTGCAACAAATTTCATGGGTTTTGGACCAAGTTTGGTTAAAATTTAGTCGAAATTCAATCGAAACTGTCGAAATTACTGAAGTTTCGTCAATATTTCGTTAAATCTCAAATGATTTTGAACATACCCCGATTCAAATTTCGGATACCAAATTTTCCGAAATTTCAGAAGTTTCACAGAAACTTTAAACCCTGTCTACAAGGTGTAATTTTCTTTCGTATTATCGGTACTCACCATAACATCTTTCTTTTATTGCATCTATTAGTTGAAGTGTAGAGCCTTCCTCTTTTGCAGGAGCGGATCGAGACCCTTAATGGGGCCAAGCTATGGACACCAAGTTTGATGCACATATCTTCATGGACGTTAGTTCCCCTTCCTCTCGAGAAAAAACCTATTGGTTGCAAATGGGTCTACAAAATCAAACATAAGGCTGACGACACTATAGAATGTTACAAGCTCGCCTTGTAGCTAAAGGCATTACCCAAACTCGCCTTGTAGCTAAAGGCATTACCCAAACTGAAGATATTGATTACCATGATACATTCTCTCCTATTGCAAAACTGAAGAGATCTATATGCCTCTTCCACCTGGGATTCGGCGACAGGGGGAGAATTTAGTGTGTAGCCTTCACAAAACTCTATATGGCCTAAAGCAAAATTCACTGAAGCCACCACTAGAGCTGGTTTTTTTCAGTCTAAGTGCGACTTTTCTCTATCCACTTGTAGGAAAGGAAACTCATTCACTGCTCTCTTGATTTATGTGGATGATATTGTGAAAATACCTGTAGGATGATCCACATGGGGGGTTGAATAGGTACTAAAAAAATCTCACTTAATCTAACCTTAAGATTTGGTCACCTAAGACAAATTAGAGATCACGATTAGAAGTAGAAATAATCAATCACAAATGACACAATGATTTAACATGGTAATCCCTCCTCTAGGAAACCTCCATGGGCACTATGCCGGTCAGAACAAATCCACTATGAAACGAACAATTACAAGAAGTATTCGATACACACACTCACACTAGACTCACTCGGTAGTTGATGATCAAACTACTTCCTTATGCCTTGAACTGTATAGTGATTGTTCATCCTCTTCTCCTTTGTTGAAGCCATTACTGAACATGAATGCTTCAGACACCATGGAGCGAAATCTTCAACACGAACGTGGCACCATCAACTCGATGAGGCACCAATCAAATGCAAATGAATGCAAAATGTTATTTCGAATGATTTGTCAAACAATCAAGTTCACATGGAACAGCTTGATGATTTGCCTCAAACATGAATGTGATGCAGGTTGTAAGAGTTTTTTTGAAAAACCTGAAACAATGGAACTTGCAAGCCGTGCATCAAAAAGAATGCTAGACACCTATCGTTATATAAGTTAGTGAAGTCCAATTTCCATGAATTCATGAACCAAAATTACTTGATTAATTGGACAAAAATAGTAAGGCAATCAGATTTTCTGATGGAGGAATTCACCAAAAAAAAAACTCTAATATATTGTTGGGTGAATCCATATGAAAGGAAGTCTAACAAGGAAATAAGGTGTTTCAATTCAAAATGTATTCCTAATGATTCACTAATGTAAGTCAACTGCACATAAATGAAAGCATGCTAAAAATGAATGCATGGAATGCACATGTTGAACTTACCTAAATCCTCAAATGAATTGAGAATTCGTCTCTGCAGCACGTGGGATGGTAGACTAGCTTCAATCCCTATACTAAGACACACTCAATCTAAACTACACAACTCAAGTCACATTCTTTACATGTACATATTGTTATTAATGGAAATGATCACGAGGCCATCAATTCTCTCAAATTGTTTTTGAAGACTCGGTTCCGGATTAAGATCGTGGAGATCTTAAATATTTTCTGGGAAGAAGGAGATATATTTGTCCCAAAGAAAATATGCACTTGAGATAATCCAAGAGATTGGTTACTTAGGTGCACAGTCAGTTGAATTTCCTATGGAAGAGAAGAAACTATCCAATAAGGGGAAGCTTCTTAAAGATGCCGAGAAGTATAGGCGTTTGGTTGGTAGATTGATTTACTTGACAATCATACGACCAGACATCACTTATTCTGTACAAGTGCTTAGTCGTTTCATGCATGAACCTTGAATGCCACATTGGGAAGCAGCACAAAGAGTTGTGCGTTACTTGGAAGCTACTCCGGGACAAGGCTTGCTATTGGTGGCAGATAGTGAGCCGAAATTAATTGCTTTTGGTGATGCTGATTGGGGAGGATGCCTAATAAGGCGACCTTCTACAATTGGTTATTGTGTATTCCTTGGCAAGTCTTTTATTTCTTGGAGGACAAAGAGAAAAAGAGCTGTTTCTATGTCATCAGCCAAAGCTAAACACAGGGCAACTATAAGAACTAGCTGTGAAAATACTTGGCTGCTCTACTTGCTGAAAGATTTGGGTTTTGTGCAATTCGGTCTCTCTAAAATGTTTTGTGATAATCAAGCGGCATTGCATATAGCTGTTAACCCTGTTTTTCATGAGAGGACTCGACACATAGAAATGGATTGTCGTTTCATTTGTGACAAGATCATTGATGTTACTATTGCTACACGCTTTGTTGGTTCAACTCACAAGCTTGCCAACATGTTCACTAAGCCATTGAAAAGAGACAAGTTTATTTTTTAAGTGGCAAGTTGGGTGTTAGTAACATAAACTCTCCAACTTGAGGGGGAGTGTTAGGAAGTCTCCTTGTAGAATAGGGAATTTACTTGTAATTTGATTTGATTAGGATCAGTTTTCCTTTATTTGTCCGGATTTGTAGAGATAGACAACAAAGCCAACTTGTATGTTTCACATCTTTCCAATCAATGTAAATCATTTTGGGACAATATTTTTCAAACCTCCTCTAGAACAATTAATAAGAACAGAACAAATTAAACACTTAGTGTGCAACTCGCATAATTCACTATAACTGTGTGTGCAAATTACACAAATCAAGCCGAGCACCAAACCGATAATGTGCCACATAAATAACGAGTATAAAATTGACAATTTCCACCAAATTAGTCAACTGCGGCAAATCTAAGTTGAACACAAGAGGCTTGCACACTAAATACAAGCACAAAACAATACAAACTTTCAAAAGTGATCAATAAAAGGTAAAAGGATTTTCATCTCCCACTTCACAATTGTAGTCTCTATTTTAGCTTTACCATGAGCGTGTTCATTCTTTTGTTTGATGAGTATTCAATTTTGGAATAGGGCTGAGGAAATAGTTAATGAATTCAGTCAACAGTCCAATAGGATTTAGTGGGTTCAGATCTCACCCGATCTAGTGGCGGCTGATGATCTAGTGGCGGCTGGTGCAGTTTTCCGATTCATATCGCCTGATGGGATGCGATTTTGGTTCTATCATGCTTGGCCGGTTTGTTTGCTTAATCTGTTCTAGTGGCAGCTGATGCAGTTTTTCCGATTCAGATTGCTTGATGGGCTTCTTGTTTTTGGTTTTGCCAAGCTTGGCCGGTTTTATATGTTGGCTTTACTTAGACTTTCTCAGGAGTTGGGTCTTCTGTAGTTGGTGTTTTGATGCTGGTTCTATGAAGTCTGATTCCTGTCAGTAGAGTTGTCATCTACAGCTAGCCGGTCGGAGATCCTTGTCAAAATTTGGATTTCGCTCGTTCGCCTGAGTGAGCCTGATTCTCTTTTGATAGGATTGCTTTCATCTACCTTGTTGCAGTATTATTGATGTATTCTTGTGGAGTATGGGCACTCATCTCATTGAGAGCCTAATTTCTTTGTACTCTATTATCTATCAATATATTTTTTTGATCCAAACCAATAGGCCAATATAGCGTTTAATAGCACGAGCATTAGCGCATGGGTAGAGTCTACTTTACATCTAAAGGAAAGACAATTTGTCAGTTTTTTGGGGAATACAATAGAATGAAACATTCAGGATTCCAATGA
This sequence comes from Spiraea crenata, assembly GCA_033992175.1. Classification (NCBI taxonomy): domain Eukaryota; kingdom Viridiplantae; phylum Streptophyta; class Magnoliopsida; order Rosales; family Rosaceae; genus Spiraea; species Spiraea crenata. The sequence goes on along the minus strand of JAVBHV010000014.1, from coordinate 6,932,218 downwards.
TGCCCTTAGCTAACTAAAAGAAAGATAATTTAGGAAATTTAATTTACACCCAGTTTTTTATGAATACACTCTAATTTAATTTTTAATAGGAATATACTATTTTAACATTGTCTAAAGGGTTTTTATTATGAATCATGTCTGAACTTTTAATGACCGGACTTTCAAAAACAAAACTATGTGGTACTTCTGTTAATTTTTGGTCAAAGTTTCGTTAAAATGAGGGATACAATGATCTTTTAGCATTAATATTCATGTAACATACCATTTTTTACCTTTCAACCTCTTTATAAATATATTTTATGGTGTTTAACAAAATTATATATATAGCTATTGCAAAACAGTAGACAAATTGATGAACAAAAATATACTCAAATATTAACAAATGTTTCTAACATAAAGTGAATAATAGTATAGTCTACCATTGACAAATGATACATCAACTGTCTGGTATTGGGTTTATTTTACCCCACATAATTCCAAGGTTAGGAAAGTCATACATTAGAAGATAATGGTGTCCTTCAGAGAGAAATCCTTAACCCAAGACGAATTGATGCATGATTTTGGCATCCACTCCTATCATGTTCCAATAGGATTGTCGTATCATTTGTCAATAGTAGACTTTTACCACTACTGTATTTATGCTAGAAATCTTTGCTAACGTTAGAGTATATTTTCATTAATCAATTTATTGTTCTACAATATCTACATGCATATCTTTATTATTTCGAAACACCATAAATTAAATTTATATAGAGGTTGATAGGTAAAAAAAATGGTATGTTACGTGAAAATTAATGTCAAAATACCATTTTATCCATCATTTTAACGAAATTTTGACGAAAAGTTGATGGAGGTACCACATAATCGTGTTTCAGAAAGTCTGGATATCAAATTGATCAGTTTTAAAATTTAGATACTATGAAGTTCGATCAATAAAAGTTCAGGCACCATTCATGATAAAAACCCTTTAGACATGTTAAAATAGTATTTTCCTATCAAAAACTAAATTGGAGTGTATTCATTAAAAACAAAATATAAAATAAAATTTTCCAAATAAAATTATCCAAATTATCTTTCTTTTAAGGGCAATTTTGTCCACACCCTTCAACTTGATCTTTACATTGATCACTTATTTTATTTATTAAATTACTATTTTACCTACAATAAAATTACACTTAAAGACCTAAAATAAAATAGCAAATTGATCACTACAGCTAACTTTATTCAGTGATGGTTCTCCTTTTTATTTCTTTTTATTTTGAAGGAAAGCGGCAGATGCATTAGTAAAAATCAAAAGAGGTATAAAGCAAAAGAATCTAGCACTCATTTGCATGGGGATGAACGACATATTGGTGGACTTGGACTATTAACTAGCATAAAAAAATTTATCTCTAAACTTTTAGACAACAAGCTCTGTTGTTGTTGATAGAGAAACCTCTTGGTTCAAGGAGAGGCGGAACTTTTGGATATCACCTTGATCAGTAGCAAGCAGCAACGGATTTGGGAGGAGCAAGTCTGATTGAAGCAGGGTTAAAGCACGGAGGAGCAGAATCAAGAGGGTGATGACGGCAAGGGATCGGGAGGGAGGCGTAGCCGAGAAGCACCTCCCAAATCCGCATGTTGTACTCCAATTAATTTGATATGCTTGAAGCTCAAGAAAAAAACGAGATCAGACTCAAAGAAAAATGCTTGGAGTACAATGATTCGATATTTGGTAAAAAAAAAAATTAAAAAAAATTGGTAAGTAAGAGATTATATAGATGAATGATGGGTGTAAAAATCAAATTCAATGTTGAGTAAGGGGTATTTTTGGAATACAAAATGGGTGTAGTGATAAAATTCAAACTACCCAAAATTGATGACGAGTTTTAAATAAGATTAGTTGTAAAGATCAAATTGATGAGTGTGGATAAAATCACCCTTCTTTTAACTAGCAAAGGGCATCTTAAGAATCTTGAATGTTTCATTCTCTTGTATTGCATAAAAAACTGACAAATTGTCTTTGCTTTAGATGTAAACTAGACTCTACCGATGCACTAACGCTCGTGCTATTAAACGCTATGTTGGCCCGTTGACTGAATTCATTAACTATTTCCGCAACCCTATTCCAAAATTGAAAAGAACATACATCAAACAAAAGAAAGAACACTCACATGGTAAAGCCAAAACAGAGACTACAATTGTGAAGTGGGAGATGAAACCCTTTTACCTTTTATTGAAGAACAGCAGACCACCCTCATCCATCCCTTAACATAAAGTGATGTTGGAGGAGAAGAAAATTATTCAAATAGAATGTGGGATCGTGTAAGTTATGGAGGTAGTTATTATTCTAGAGTAAATTCTTCATATCCGAAACCCTGATGCTTAAATCTCTGCCATGCTGTATGGATGGACATGTTGTAATTGAAGAACATGGACGAAGAGAATGGAGCCGACAATCACTCGCAGGCCTCCTGCCCCTCCTTTTTTCCTGCATTCCCCTAATGCCCTTCTATTAATTGTAAATGAATTTAGCGTCAGTTATAATGTTTATTGGTTTTAGGGGCATTTTAGTGCAGTGATTTTTGAAGATTTTGGATTGGACAAAACTATCCCTGACACTTTCTTTCATTTTTTTTAATAAAAATTGAATTTGTGACAACTTTTTTATTTTTCAATGGTTTTTTTTGTGTGGTAATTGCCAAATTTCCATGTTTATTTTTATAATAGTAGAAATTGGTACATATTACATTTTGGCAATGGAGCCACTCGTACGTTGTATACAATATTACATTTTGGCAATGGAGCCACTCCCTTCAATATTACAATTTGATTTATACAATAATTACCGTGCTAAGTATGTCATATCAGTTCATATCAATACTAGTCAAATAAAGCATCTTTTGACGTGTATCATTTGTATCAAAATTCAATCATTTACTAGTTTCTAAAGTTGTCACAAGTAAAGCAGTGTACACCATATTTTTCCAATCGATATATGCTCTGCCCCTTCGTTTTCCATGTGTTTGATTCTACATGTATATTTTTACCCCACCACCAAAATTTTTTAACTAGTTAGGTACATAAATTTTTCTTTTTTTAAAAAAAAGTTCAATCATGTCGCAACTGTACGGGAACGCGTGTACTCATCAAAGAATTCCTGCATCCTACTTATTACGTGTAAAGTCTTATTCTATATATACCCCATTGGAGAAGAGACCGAAATCGCACAAATCCACCTCTCCAGGGGCGATCTGAAGAACACATTCAAATCTTTCCATTCTCAGACAACAAAATGGGGTATACAAAAATGGGTTCGGTCTTAGCTATTCTAGGGGTTATGTTCCTTAGTGCGGTTTGCATAGCCAATGGCGCCGATGTCCACCACTATAGTTTCATTGTAAGTGCTTAATTTAGCCTTTTTGCATGGTGTGTATATTATGGGAAAAAATTTCTTATTTTTACATTTTCGGGCGTTTTAGTAATTAATATGTTTGCTTAATTATGTCTGTGCAGCTGAAAGAAACGACATTTACAAGGCTTTGCGAAACGAAGAGCATCTTGACGGTGAACGGCAGCTTCCCGGGGCCGACCATCACCGTCCGCAAAGGAGACACCGCGTTTGTGAATGTCCACAACAACGGAGATTACGGTCTCACTATTCATTGGTAAGATTCTAGCAGCCTGATTTTTGATAGCTGTAAGTGCGGGTTGATGAAAGCTTTGGTGGATAGTGGTAGATCTCGCTTACAGCGTCAAAGTGTGAATAAAAGCAAAACCAAATAGTTAACGAACTTTCTTTAGGGGAGCTTCAGAAGTTGTGGGACACCACCTTAGGATCATTTGTGCCTACCCTAGAGCTTAAGGTTGTTTTGCTCCTAAATATCACTTTTCTAAAAAGATAATAAGAAGGAACGGGGAACGGGGGAGGCGACGGGATACCATCGTGTTGCTGTCAACTTGGTTGTTTGTCTTTTTTGTAACAAAAATAAATAAAATAAACAGAACCTTCCAATACAGTTTGACTTCTTCATATATGGAGCGTGAAATCAAAAAGAAAAGGAATTTAAAATGGATCCGGCTAACCTATATAGTCATCAATTTCTAATATTAATTTTTTTATAGGCATGGAGTGAAGCAGCCGAGAAATCCGTGGTCGGATGGCCCAGAGAACGTCACTCAGTGCCCTATTGCGGCAGGCACAAACATGACGTATGAGGTTATATTCTCTCACGAAGAAGGAACTCTATGGTGGCACGCCCATAGCGATTGGACACGTGCCACCGTCCACGGCGCTATTATTATTCTACCAGCTCTTGGCACCACTTATCCTTTTGCAATCCCAGATTCACAAGAAACCCTTATTCTAGGTACTTTATTCAAATACAATTGATTAATTAATTAATTAATTGATGAATTATTAGATGCAAGTCCCCTCTATCATCACCTTATATTTAATTTCATTAATTAACTAATAGAATTAATGATCTTATAGTTCATAGGTAATTCTTTTTTTTATCTTAGGATATGAAATTGAAATAATTTTATACAGAGGAAAAAGACATGTTGTACAATTACACTAGCCAAAAAATTCTTATTTTTCACGCGCGTAGCCATCTTTTTCTTGCGACCCATTTCTCTTCAATTTTCTTCTAAAAAGTTCAACAAAATTGTTTTAATCATAACTCTTTTATTCGAAATTCAATTGATGTGAGGTCAGTGGCTTTAGACTCGTATCAATCTCCATTTGCTATTGATATTAAGATCGCAACATAAAAAGTAGTATAGAAGAAAAACGTGACAACAACATTCTTGATATTTTCTGATAAAATCAACCGAGTGTGGTCCAATCCAACGTGTAGTTCATCTGATTAAAAATATTCACATTCTTTTGCGTCAAAAATCAAGTTCGGATCACTGTGCCACGTGCCATCATGCATAACTAGTTTGGTTTGAACATTGACTAGTTTTGTTTTGCAAATAAAAAAGTTAATTGTGAAAAAATGACCAAAAGAGATTTATGTTTAGAAACTCAAGAAACTTTCTGTCCTTTCTATCTCTGTCCATATTACGTGAAGATGCAAATTTATAGGACTTATTACATCAGAGTTCTGCAATGGAAATCATGCTAGCTAGAGTACCTACATCGTTATTTTAAAAATTAATATTATATCCTTTCATACAAAAATAAGAAATAAAAAATTTCTTTTGATTTGATGATGGCAGGATCGTGGTTTAAGGGAGATGTGATGGAAATAATAATGGAAGCACTAGCATCAGGTGCCGATCCAAACGTTTCCAATGCCTTCACAATCAACGGCCAGCCAGGAGACTTGTATGATTGTTCCAATGGTAATTTATTCAGACATCCTAACTTAATCTAGTAATCTAGCCTAACACTGTCCGACTAAAGTAATTGTTTTGTGTCTTTTTAATAAGTACAGGGTAAAAAAGCAAACGTGGTTTTTTTTTTTTCTTCTAATTAACTCGAGTTGACATAAAGAATGATAGTAACACTCCGCGTAAATGAATGATGAAGACTTGTACAAGTGTCTAATGAATATATTGACATGCAAAGGGATGACTTAGAGCTTCTCTCACCTGTGGTTGGTTAGATAAATGTAGCAATAAAGAGATTTTTTAAACAAATTGGGAAGAAAACGACTGAAAATCACTACTCCAATTTCCTTTTTCGGTTGAAAAAAAATCTACAGTTCATATTTGGGTGAGGGTGGTTGGATTTCTCATATGTCGGTGAAGAATATATATATATATATATATATATATATATATTGGTCCGGTTCAAGGGACACACCATTTCAAAAACACATTTTCTTAGCTGTTGAATGGGTCCCAAAAAAGTAGCCAATCCAATGGCTAAGAAATAGTGTTTTTGAAAATGGTGTGTCCCTTGATCCTCACCCGTATATATATATATATAATAGGGTGTTTAGTGGCATTCAATATTTTTAGATTGTGCCTGGGTGTGTGGTATGGCTAATATTACTTATGGAATTTAGAGCAGAAAAAAGTACATAACTAAAACATTTTTTTTTATTAAACTAGTATATATCCGAAAATAGTATCGAATAAAATGAAACCAAACTCTGGTTTTACTCTTCATTAGCATCTTAGCATATGCTCTCTCACCAATTTACATTTTTTATTAATGGGTTGTATGAATATTGAATTTTTAAAGATTAAATAATTTTTTTATTTTGTTAACGGATCAAATTACTAAATTACCCTCATTGGAGAGGTAACTTGCTTTTGATTTATTAATGGTATTTAAAGATACCCAATATTTCACGTCTTTAGATATTTTTACTTAAATATATAGATATGGATAACCCTGAAACTTATATTGACGCAGTTGGCCTACATTCACATCATTTCACATTATTTTTGTTCCACGACTAACAAAGTAATTTCATCTTGCAGCAACAACGTACCGTTGGATGGTTGATTACGGGAAAACGTACCTCCTCCGCGTGATCAACGCCGTGATGAACGAAGAACAATTCTTCTCCATCGCCAACCACACCCTCACGGTCGTAGCCCAAGATGCAGCATACATAAAGCCCATAACCACCTCTTTAATAATGATATCTCCAGGCCAAACCATGGACATTTTGGTCACCGCAAATAAATCTCCTAGCCACTACTACATAGCTTCCACCTCTTATGTTGACGGAAACGTTAATTATAACAACACCACCACCACCGCGATCGTCCAATATAACGGAAATTATAGCGCCCCGTCAACTCCTCCATTCCCGACTCTTCCGGACCACAACGACACCACAGCTGCCGACAACTTCACATCTCAAATTAGGGCGTTGGCCAGCACAGAACACCCGATTAGTGTCCCACTAAACATATCGTCAAAGATCATCATTGCAGTCGCCATCAACGAGAGAATATGTCCTAATGCTTCGTGTTCCGGGCCAAATAACAACGCGCTTTCAGCCAGTTTGAACAACATCAGTTTCGTGATCCCATCCGTTAGTGTATTGCAAGCGTATTACAGGTACGTATCTCATCTCTAATGGTACTCATTTTAAGTCACATATATAGGCATTTTAAAACTAGTAGGTATACTTATGTGAAGTTCTTGCTCTCACGTGCACTTGTTTCGTAGTAACTCCACATTATAGTCAGTCTTTGATGCAAACTACATTAACGGTTAATGATTGAGATCGGTTTATTTTGTAACATTATGAACGAGAAATAACACTGTTGGCTATGTATGTACAGAGGGAACAATGTAGGAGTTTATGAAACGAATTTCCCGGACAAGCCCCCTAACGCTTACAACTTCACGGGAGATAGTGACAACACGACTTATCCGAGCTTTGGGACGAGGGCGAGGATGATTGAGTATGGCGAAGGAGTTGAGATCGTCTTCCAAGGGACCAACATCATCGCCCCCGAGAACCACCCCATGCATCTCCATGGTTTCAGCTTCTACTTGGTCGGTACTGGTTCCGGGAATTACAACAGTACAACGTCGCCTACAACGTATAATTTGGTCGATCCGCCGGAAGTCAACACAATTGGAGTTCCAAGGAATGGTTGGGCAGCCATTCGATTCATAGCTGATAATCCCGGTATGTAATTATATTTCCGTACATACATATGTGTCACATGTTTTTTTGAATGTAATTAATTTAATTATGAGTAGCCATGGAACTAGGTGTGGTAATTAAATGAGTTATTTGGTGATGATTTTCAGGAGTGTGGTTTATGCATTGTCATTTGGAAAGGCATACGAGCTGGGGAATGGACACTGTGCTCATAGTGAGGAATGGGAATACGACTGCAACCAGCATTCGTGCACCACCAGCTTATATGCCTCCTTGTCCCACGTCTTAGAAATTTGAAATTTTTGTTTTCTCTGCCATTTCAGTTCAATATATTTTATCTTCTTTAAGTGTGGCTTTCTCGTGAGAATAATTGTCTCATATGCAAGTGTTTATTGTGTTAAAATATGTGTATCGCGTTAATGAATAATAATGTCATTGTTTTCACTATGATATATAAGACCACTTCATCAAAACGCAAAAGCCCCATGGAAAATTTTTGTAAGTCTATTTTTAATCCAATTTGGCCAAAATAGTTAAATTGAAGCCCCATCTGAACAATTTTTCTTCTTTATATGCACGCGATATTCGGAGTTGGGAGGAATCAAACTTGAGAATATGGTGTAAGCGTATATAGTTTTGTGAGTAAATTATAATTACGTACCTTTTCTTTTGGGTCGAATTTCAATATGATACCTGTACTTTTTTCCTGCATTTTTTAGCGTATGTAGAATCGTCAATTTTCTATTGTTTAGTAATGATGTGGACTTTGTGAATTTGATTAGATGGTGTTCGGATAAATGGATTATGTATTTGAAGTAAAAGCAACGGTGCCGAAACTACCAAATGCCACATTCTCCAATGACTCAAAACTGCTCGATGTACTTACACCACATGTTGACAGACAACAGAGAAGAGTGAATATGTGGGCCTCATAGAGTCCACACCATCACTGAACAAGAGAAAGTTGATTCTACGAATGGTATAACACAATTGCAAGGATTTGAAAGTACATGATACTGAAATGCAAGAAAAAAAAAAGTACATATTTCATATTGAAATTTGATTCAAATCACAGAGTATGTAATTGTAATGTGCCCTAATTTTATTTTAAGCAAATGAATGCTTATAAACTGTACTTTTCTAAATATAAAAGGGACAATCGCCCCAAAGGACAAAATAAATACCCTAATTTTATGGTAGGACAAGATTTTTAAATGTTCACCTTCAAGAACATTTTAAATAAAAAAAATAATTTTAATCAACCCACGGGGACCACCACCAGCACCAAATCCCATTTGAATTGAAAGTGTGTAGCTGCCACGCACATTGCAAACCCAAGACCAACACAAAAACAGTTTCTGCCAACACAGAAAGAGTTTATGCTAATACAAAATAGTTCATGTCAACACAGAAACAATTTATGCCAACACATAAACAGTTGGTACCATAGAAACAACAATTGATGATACAGAACAATTGATGTCAACACAGAAACAGTTCATGCCAACACGCAAATAGTTCATGACAAAACATAAACAATTCATGTCAAAACAGAAGCATTTCATACCAACATAAAAACAGTTCATGCCAACACAAAAATAATTCATGCCAACATAGAAATAGTTCATGCTAATTAACACAGAAACAGTTGTGGCAGCATCATTGGGTTCAATGGTGGTTTATAAAGACTCAACTAAAACTGAAAACTTAAATAATTCCTATCTGAAAAGAATCCAAACAAATATCAAAATCAAGATACTCTTGAAGAATTCCTATCCGAATTCTTGCTGAATTTTCCCTCGATGTGACAACGAATCTTTAGAATCTTCTTCTCGAGCATCTTCTTCAGCGTCTGGGATGGCGTGGCATCGAGGAACTCCTACTCGACGGCGTCGACGCACTTGAGCGCCATGTAGAAGTTGTCATTGGTAATGTGTTGGTTGGATCAGGCACAGTGCTCCATCAGGCGTATGGAGCTCATGACCGACTAGAGCGCAGAATCGACGTTTCGAGAAACGTTTAAGGCCTCGAAAAAGGTGTCGACATCGGAAAGGAGGGGGATGCCCACAGACTGGAGCTTGGCGTTGGAGAGGACGAACTTGAGGGATTCGACGTCGAATTACCAGCAGGAGGATGAATGAAATGCTTAAGAACACTACATTTGAATTCTTCAACTTTCAACCTTATAAAGAAGCCACAAGTATGCAAATGGGAAACGGATAACAATTTCTTTCAATTTACTTTATCCTATTACTAGCCTCTTAGCACCCACTCACGCCGGTGCCAATTTTCTTTTTCAATTTATGTTTTTACTTTTTATTATATTTACTTTTCTATTTTAAATGTAAAATTAGTTTTTACAGATTTACCCTTATTAGTTAAGTTGGAGTCAGTTTAACCGTGGGTGTCTTTAGTCTTAAGTACACCCAAGATTTCCCCTTATTAATATAGATCTTGCTTTCATTTGTATATCACCCTCCATATTTACATTTTTTACCTTCGATTCCATCTCATTAACAAGTCTAAACTCACCTCTAACCTCCCTCTTTCCTCTCATTAAAAGATAATCAATCAAATAATTGAAATTTGAAAAAGTAGAACAAATTGCGACATAAATTTGATAGTGATGAAAATATTTCAATTGAAATCCGTGATGAATCTCTAAAAAATTGCAATGAATCTAGATGATATCTGAAATTTGAAGCTGATGTTTGAAATAGAAAGTAGAAAGGATTGGATTAAAACCTTCTAGAACTAGGGTTGAGATTGAGATTCTGATCGGAGGACAGAAGATAGCGTAATTGACTTAAAGACGACGTGGTTGACCGGAAGAGAACACAACATCGCGATTGATCAAAAGACAGCGCGACTGATTGACGATGGAGCGATTGATCAGAACCGGCAGTGCGATTGATAGGAAGACGGTATGACGGCGCGTTTGATAGGAAGATGGCATGACAACAGGACAGATTTGAAAGAATTGTGAAGAAGCTCTGAACGGAAATGCGAGATTGTTTGATAGCAAGAGAGCAGGAAACAATTGTGTAGTCACTAATAGCTTTTATGTTTCTATTGTACCAATTGTGTAGTCACTTAATGTCAATAAAGTACTATTTGTTTGATTTCAAGCAAGAGGAAACAAACCAACTCCCTTATACCACCACTGCATCTAATGTCAAGATCCGTTAGGGGGTCAGAACCACCGCATCAGATGTGAAGCCTGGTAAACAGATTCGTGGATTAGGATCTGGTCGAGTTCGGGAACTTGACTCATCTTCTAAGTCATCTGATTCCAACGTGCACCATTTGGGACAGCGGCTACTAGAAGAACGTGCAGCTCGAGAGGCAACTGATGAAGCTCAAAAGGCAGCTGACGACGCTTGAAAGACAGCTGAGCAAAGGGTCACTTCTACACTACATGCTTGGCGTCAGTATATGCTGCAACAGGGATTTGACTTACCACTCCTAGTGGAGGAAAATGTGGAAAATGTTGATGCTGATGGTGAGAGTCACATGTCATTTGGATAGGGTGTCTACGCTAGTTGAATTAGTTGCTTCATTAACACATTTAATATTATGTACAGCCTTGGATGATGTTCCTATATTGTTTGATTTGAATACTTTAATTGAATATATATATATATATATACACATCAATATCTCATGAGTGCCACTTTTCTTACTGTCTATATATATATATATATATATATATATATATATATATATATATATATATATATATATACAATCAATATCTCATGAGTGCCACTTTTCTTACTGTCTTTCAAAATCATTATAGGCAACACAATTATTGTCGTCCAAAACCATCTAAGCCCACAATCAATTTCGTCGTGAAAGTATCACTTACCCTACAAAAAATTTTGTCGTCCAAAATCATCTAAGACACAAACAATTTCGTCACTCTAGAACCTAGCCCATGCATTATTTCGTCGTGTAAAAACCCCTTAGCCCACGAAATACTTCATTGTCCAACATTATCTACGCCCACAAAGAATTTCGTCGTCCAACATTATCCACAAACCAGTTTGTCGCTACAGATGACTCTAGGTTGACGAAATTTGCAATTTATCGCGGAAAACCTTGGGCGATGAGGTTTTCGAGACGAAGCTGCTCACGACTTAATTTCGTCGGCAAAGACCTTACGCAACGAAAATTAACTTTTCCCTACAAATTATGTTCGTAGGGAAAGAGGTTTTTCTTTGTAATGCGACAGCATCCCACCTTAAAAGTTAGTGATCAAAAGCTTAAACTGGCCACTATTGAGCTTTAAATAACTTTAATGACTTTAATGTAAATAAAATCCCTAATCAGACAATATTTGTGAACACTAAAAATTGGTCACTGCTGAGTACTAACCTCTTTTCTTGTAGTGATCACTTTCTTTCAATTTCTTTCACTATCTTCACTCTCTCTTCCTCTCAAATCTTATACCCCAAATTACCTAAAATTACCTAAAATTGCTAAGAATTGATCATAAAATCTACCTTCTTTTCGTGAATAATTATGGATGAATAAGAAGTATTTCGTCACCTAGGAATTGTTTTGGTGCATTATATAGTCTTTTTGTATCATCTGAGCTTATCCCTCACTATTCATGTGAGGCTTATGCCTCAAGACCTCGAAACTTACACATTGTTGAGGCTATCACTTTACTCAAGGCCGCCACGGTAGGCTCTGCCGAACCAGGCCCCCACTTCAAGTGGAGCCCACCAAATTTATTTTTTTGTTTTAAATAGTATATAATTAATTCTAATTAATATTAATTAAGAAAAATAAAATGTTTTGTTTTTTTTTTACCTTTTTTTACTTTGTTTCGTTAATATGCGTTGTGTGAATTCAATAATCTTTTCTCAGGTATAATTTTAATTTCGAATTTATCTTTTTTTTAGTAGATTGTGAGTACAAAATATTTGTTATAGTATTTTTGAAAATGGATTGAAAGCCTCAGTAAATTTTTAGAACCAAGCCCCCAAATTCTCAGCCACGGTACTGACTTGATTGCCTCGCGTTAGGCCTTATCATTTTAAAATATTAGTTTTTGTACTCCTCTATACATCATCAAATAGTTATATAATTCAAATAAAATCATATATGAGGCCTAACACCATTTCTATGTTCGTTCAAGCCTTGCGAACCTGAATTGGTCAAAGTTTCAATGTTCTTTAGTCCAATTTGTTATTGTGAAGTTAAAGTTTACCGATGAAGGAAAAGAGAGCGATCGAATGTCAAGTGAATACTAAACCAGGCCATATATAAAGAGTAGATGCTACTAACTTGAAAACTAAACATTCAAGAATTTCATATTTTAATATTTTTTTATCAAAGGAATGCGCTTTATTTATAAATATGGTTTGATATTGTGCCAAACAAAGGAGTACATGGAAAATAACAAAAGTTCAACATACATGGACCTCGGTAAAAACCTCGTAGTGTACGAGGAAAAGAGCGTCTGTTACTCCTACAATAAACAAAAGCCTTCAAACAAGTAGACATGAATATAATGCCTGATCCGAAACCCACCCATCTTCCCTACGACAAAGCCATCAGGAAAAGAGAATGGAAACTTAGTCAACTTCCTTACGACCTAACCATCGGAGGGAATTTGGTTAGATCAGACTTTATACTCAAACTCTACATCTGCAAATCAGCATGAAGAACTGTTGGCCATCACCCTCCCAATAATTTGTATCTAAACTACACTCTTGCTTTAAACATCTATTGCTTTGAATCCAACATCTTTAAATTATTAATTAGTTACGCAACAGTATGATGTTGTCGGATCTCAGGCTGTCACTTTTTGTTTGATGAAGCATATCATGATCTGCCACGGCAAATAAATTAATGTTTTGTTACTGTTTCAAGGATTAAAAGTCTCTTCAATTTGTTTAACCAATAAAGGAAACGTGAAACTTCCGCATGCGTTTGAGGTTTGAGCTCGATCCAAAACTGATGATATTCAGTTACTTTTTGAGCTTTACAAAGTCATTAAAACTGCAGAAATTTATTAAGTTTCTTTTATGTTTAATTAAGCTCCGAAAACTCATTAAAACTGCTGGAACTTATTAATCTCGATCGTTTCTTGATACGAGTTAAGTCCGTAACAATATACTTGAAAGCCCTGTCCAGCTAAAAATGCACATCTCGTGCACCTGAAATGCTTTTTGCGTGGGAATGAGAATGAGGTCTGAACCTTCATTTACGTCGTCCAATCCTCGAAAGATATAAATGGAAAAGGACCAATTAGGCACGTTGTGTGTTTGAAATAATACCATAACTAGTCAGAAACCAAAGTCACGTACAAGAAGAGCCTATCTGAATTCATCTCATTGATTGAAGAAAATGGGCTCTATGCTAGGGCTCTTGGGGATCATATTTCTCAATGGCTTGCTCTTTTCTATGGCGTATAACGTCCATAACTATACCTTCATTGTAAGTACTACTCCATCGTAGTGTTTGTTAACCCTTTACCTCCCTAGCGAAATTGCAAGCGTACATTGCGTGCATATCTATGATTTAATGCAATTGTAGATAAATCACCATTTTCACATGTATGCAAATATATCCTTCGGGTTTTTACCAAGTCAATTATACATCTATATTGTAGATCGATAAGAAAGAATGACTCCTCGTACCTACAGAGAAAATCTTTTTCTTGATACGATTTGTAATATCACTAAATGCATAACATATATGAATCCAGGTGAAGGAGACTAATTTCACAAGGATGTGTACAACAAAGCCATTGTTGACGGTAAACGGGCAGTTCCCGGGTCCAACAATTCGTGTTCACAGAGGAGATCGAGCCTTTATTAATGTTCACAACCGTGGAGGCTACGGCATTACCCTTCACTGGTATGTCATCATGGATAATAGCTGGCTGCTCAAGCTAGAGCAGCCAAGGGCTGCTTTGATCAAATTTTTCACACTCTCGATTGACATGTATCGTGATCGAAATCATTCATTAAAAATCACTCAAATCCTATGTAGTTTGGCTATCTAACTTTATGAAACATATGAACGGTATAATTAGACATCAAATGAGCCATCAACAAATTTCACAAAGTTAGATAGCCAAATACTCTCGGATTTGAGTGATTTTTTTGTAGGGTTGATCTTATATGTATAATGGACAAAATGAATGGTTTCGATCACGATAGACCTCAATCAAGAGCGTAAAAAATAAGATCAAAACAGCCTTAGAGCAGCCAAAAATTATCATTTCATCATCTCCCTCTTTTGTTGTTGTCCTTTCATTAGTTCAAATGCTTTTTGTGGTAAACTTTTTTAACTATTTAATTAAGATTGAAATGCTTATGTGGCAACCTTATAATTTGTAGGCATGGGGTGAAGCAACCAAAGAACCCGTGGTCGGATGGTCCGGAGAAGATCACGCAATGCCCAATCCAACCAGGAAAGAATTTCACTTACGAGGTCGTTTTTTCAGATGAAGAAGGAACTCTATGGTGGCACGCGCATAGTGGCTGGTCACGTGCCTCCGTCCATGGCCCAATCGTAATTTCGCCTCCTGAGGGAAAGACGTACCCATTTGCCAAGCCTCATGCAGAACAAACACTTATGCTTGGTACGTATATATATATATATATATATATATTTATACCTCCATCTTGCTACTCTAACCATTTTGTAATAAAACCTTTCTGAAATAACTAGCTACTAATCTAGTTATATTTCTCTTTTATGTAGCATCATGGTTCAACAGAGATACAAAGAAAATGGTAGATAATGCCACGGAAACCGGAGTTATACCTCGCTCTTCCGATGGATTCACCATCAACGGCTGGCCAGGAGCTTTATACAATTGCTCTAAAAGTATGAAAAATTAATATGTTAATCACAACATTTCATGTAATTATAAAATACATCCCTAGTAGTGCAGTATGAGTTATTAAAACTTTTTTTTTTGGTAACGTTTGCAGAAACTATATACCGCATCCCGGTGGTCTACGGCGAGACCTATCTTCTTCGTCTAGTGAACGCCATAATGAACGAAGAAATGTTCTTCGGGATCGCCGGCCACAACTTCTCGGTGGTGGCACAAGACGCCGGGTACATCAAGCCGATCCCCACGAGTTACGTCATGATAACCCCCGGACAAACGATGGACATTTTACTCACAGCAGACCAAAACCCTAGTCACTACTACATCGCTGCTAGACCGTACTCTGACTCCAACGCTCCGTTCGACAACACCACCACCACTGCCATTCTCGAATACAAAGGGAAATACACTCCCCCGTCTTATCCTCCGTTTCCAACTCTTCCCACCCGCAGAGACCATGACGCCGCGGACAATTTCACGAACAAGATACGGGCCTTGGCAAGCAAGGACCACCCAATTAAGGTTCCGAAAAAGGTCACTAAAAGAATCATCATGACGGTTTCGGTGAATGTGCTCCCTTGTTCCGCTAATGAACGCTGTGTCGGACCTCGGCGTAATAAGATAGCTGCTAGCTTAAACAACGTAAGCTTCGTTTTGCCGACTACGGATGTACTCCAAGCATACTACAGGTACTGCTTTCCTTTTTCAGCTTCAAAATATGATTGGCAGATAAGGAGAAATGACTTTTTACCTGTAACGGGTAAAACATGCTAATATATCGATGATATGTAGGAGCTTACCGAATGTATACCACAACGATTTCCCCGATCATCCTCCGGTTGCTTATAACTACACCGGGAACGAAGATGAAATCAATACTTATTTACAGCCAACGGTGGCTACAAAGGTGAAGTTGATTCGGTACGGTGAATCGGTGGAGATTGTTTTCCAGGGGACTAATATTGGAAATGCAGAACACCATCCCATGCACTTGCATGGCTACAGCTTCTATCTTGTTGGGACAGGTTATGGGAATTTCGACGAGATCAATTCTCCGAAAACGTACAACTTGATTGATCCACCGTACGTCAACACCATTGGAGTTCTTAGGAACGGCTGGGCTGCCATTAGATTCGTTGCAAACAATCCGGGTATGATCCTGATCGCAGTTCATTGATGTTAATTAGGCCATATTGTTTGACTATAAGTGGTCATACTGAAGTCAACGGTCTCCTTTGATTTGTCGTGCAAAATAATTTATGAAGGTTTTGGAATTTCAGGAGTATGGTTTATGCACTGTCATTTGGAACGTCATGCTAGTTGGGGTATGGACACTGTACTCATCGTGAAGAATGGGCCCACTAGAGAAACCAGTATTCGGCGGCCTCCTCCGAACTTGCCAAGTTGTTATAATTAGTCCTTTGGACAACAGTTTTGTTTCAATAGCGATGGTAGGACTAGGACGTACGGTGAGAGTATTTTCTATCTATTGCTTTCTATTCTTTGGTATTCCGCATTTAATTATGAAGGTGTCTAAATGTAAAGGAATAATGGTTCAGAAGTACCGTATGTTTATTTCTTGAAGAATCAATTATCTTCTTCTTAGCAAGATTCTACAATTTATACTTTTTTAAAGAGTGTTTCTGCTCATAAATGCTTCTATAATTTCCCTCCTTTCATCTAAAAGATTTACGGAATATAGGAAGGTCATTTGGCAGGGTCGCGTATATTAAGATCAAGTATAATACAATATTTGATATTTATTAATACCATTTCATGGAAAGATGAATTATTGGTCATGTTATCTGTCCTCCCTTATTATCGTAATTATAAACACGCAATAAACTGTACATGATGTGGTTGTGTAAGATGGATTTCTCATATATAATCTTTTGTTAGCGAGGATCCATGTATATACGACAAAAAGAAAGCAAGGTTCTTTAGCTAGGCTCCATGCATGCATCGACAAATGTTGGTGCAAAAAAACAAAAAACAAAAAAAGTACTTCTTATTCTTATGTTTAAGGGGTAAGTGCTGTTTTTAAAGAAGCAACTTATAGGAAGAATAATATTAATGATTCGTTTTATCCATCAGTACCATGACATTTAAATAAGATATATAGTATTATTATAAGATGGTGTTCGTATAAATTTCGATCCACATATGCCAAAAACAAGGTTTTAGCTCAGAGGTAAGACAGGTTAGAAATGTACGTCTTAGCTAAGGTCCATATATGCCTCGACAAACGTTGGTGCAAAAAGACACAATCATAGGTGTACGGAGAAATCGCTTTTGTTGAAACTGCAACGTGAAAACAACCAGAGAAGCACATGTTGTATTTGTTATTCAAGCACATGGCATGTAACGCGCGCATGAATTGCTAGTCGTGTTTTTCTATTGCAAAAAGTGTTGTTTCTGTTCACGTGGGAGACAAACGTACAATAGTAATTGATGACGCGTACACTATATTCTTTGTTGCATGATTGCAGGCGGGCATCAAATAATCAACCTCATCGATCGATCTGTTGTTCTTTTGCAGCAGGTTTATACATTGTGCCAACGACCATATTAGGTTGGAGTCTAGTACTAGACCCTGTCGCTATGTAGGAATGCATTATGTTTTCTACTTGAAATGACGCCACCCTTTGTGTACTAAAAGTTTTCTACATAGGCATAATGAGTAAATTATATGTACCTAGTCACATCATGCTAGCCCATACTTTTATCGAAACACACCATATAAATAATCATCGGATACGTAATTGTATAGTATATGTGAATGTGATTAAATACAAATATCTCACAAACATTCTTGGTACGTACTAGTCAGACACAATTGTGTTCCACATTTGGTCACGGTACTATTAAATAGGCGTGTACTGACCCAATTATCTGAAAACTCAGTCAAACAGACCCAATTACTCAAAAACTCTGTCAAACCGACCCAATTAGTTGGGTTGGATCGGGTGAATTGACCAAAAAAGGTTAAACGAGTTGAAGACCCGAACAGACCCTAAATTGGTCGGTTTGGAATTGCATACCAGGAGCAACCCAAAATATTTATATTTTTATTAATATTTTCAAAATAATACCCATTAAAATTTTTTTTAAAAAAATTAAGACCCCCAACCCAACCCTAATTCCTCTTTTGCGTCTTTTCCAACTCGCCTCCTCACCCGCCTCTTCTTCATCAAAACCCTCAAGTCGACAACAGCCTTCATCAAGCGAGCCACCACGTCTACCACCTCCTTCCTTTTGAAGACCAAAGCAAAGACAATGTACAAAATAAGTAGAGTCAATCAAATTCATTCATTGCTCTTAGTTCCTTAATTTGAGTAATATTGAGTTTGATTGTCCGATAGAGAATGACGAGATAGTTGCGATGACGATTCCGGCGGCGAGTAAGAGTTGGATCGCCATCTGCTATTGTGCTTGGTTCAAACAAGTCAATCCATCTCGGTCACCTTACCTTCCTTCGGCACGAAGTCCGTCTCCGAAGAAATCCAGAACAACGTCGTTGTTTTGGTTGATTGCGTTGTCATCCCCACGACCACTCCCACTCCCCCACCATCTCCACCAAGGTCTGCTCCTCAATTTTGCCTCATTTTTTTTTTTGAATTCTGGTCAATTTCGCCATATGGGTTTTTAATTTCCCTTCGAATTGAAGGAATTGAAGTTTCGATTATGCAAATGCATGCAATATACAGTGGCGGACTTGAGCCAAGACAACAAAGGCAGTCATCTTGGGCCACCGGTCATCTAGGGCCACCGATTGTATATTCCTTACATATCTCTTATATATATAACCCACAAAAGGCCATTGAAGCAACGCGGCGGAAGAAGAATTGCAGACGCAATTCTGGGCAGCTTGCGATGCAAAAAAGACAACATGTTTTTGCTGAAAACGACATAGTTTGGCTCGGTGTCGTTTGGCTTTATTCAATTCGGCATCGTTTGCCTTTGTTCAATTCGGCATCATTTGGAGAGTCAGTCAGCCCATCTTCATCAGCAACTGCGAGCAAGCCAAACAAAACCCCAATTTCCCAAAGGAAGGCGACGGCTTGGGCAGTCCAAGGAAGCCCAAGTTCCTTTGAAGATACTCGAACTGGGTTTTGTGGGTTATGGTTTGATTGATGTTGGGTTTGATTGATGTTCGAATGGGCGTTTTAGTTTAGTGGGACTAATATGAATTCGTTGAAACAGTAAGCTTAGTATTGAATATGTGTCCAGATAAAGTCGTGTATGTTAGATTTCCTGAATTGGTTTGTTAGTTGAAATCGAGAGCCACATTGTTAAGCTTCATCTAGGGCCACCAAATCCTAGGACTGCCTCTGGCAATATAGAGAAAACCCAGTATTTGGTTTGATCGGTTGTTGCGTTGTTTGTGTAAAAAATTAATAAAAGAAATCGGACTACCCAACCCTTTTCTCATCGGGTTTATTCCTTCTAATCCATTCGGTCTAGAATTTTTATTTGAATTTGATCTCGACCGACCCAGACCGAACCCAAACCTACTATAAAAGCTACGTTCACCAAACAGGTTACCTTCCAAACAGTGACAATACCTAGTTCCGTGGAGTATCCCTTGTAAGTTGCGCCGCCGTGCTGGCCTGTCGTATATACCTACACTGATAAAGTGCCAAATAATTCTACAAATAGTGCGTTGGGTGCGTTTGACCAATCAAATAGTTGATTCCACCTTTTCTTTTACAACCTAGAAAGTGGTGGAAATTAATTCTCACATCAAAATCAATTTTGTTATGCCAATTCAATAGTTGGATGACAAATTCAATTCAAACTTCCATTTTGTCTTCAACAGAGCTAGCAAATAATTTCCAGTTTGTGAAACTTCAAAGGTCCACACGCTTTCTTTTGATTGCTTAACAAACAAAACCCTTGATTTAATGAAACATGGGGCAGATTTGTCGAGGCTTTGATAAGGAAGGAAATCTAATTTGGACATTACCAAATTATGGTGACGTGTCAAAATAAGAGCCCCGGCCCCAATAGTCAACTTCGAAAACCGGATGTATATTCATTATATAGTATAGTACTCCAAAGATAAAAAGATTAGCATCAAGGTTGTTAACTAATGCGTGCACTCCACTGGCAGATCTATACCAAATTATTGTATCTCGGGATTGTTTAAGATGATTTTTTTTTTTAACTAGGTCATCGCTGTTAAGATAATCGGAAAGAGTTTGAAGTTGAACTGTAATGTGTTATTATGAATGCATCGAATTATATTAGATAAATAAATTACGCTGCCATGTGAGACGATGACATGAAATGTAATCGCATCCATTAGTGGTGGCTGCTACAGTGAAGAAGAAGAGAATGTTTCAAAGCAGATATTCTGTTTCTAATATTTTTGGTCTATTTTTTGGCAAGTATAAGAGGAGTGGAACAGTCGAGGAATCTTAACTAATTGCGCGCCAGTTGTCCAAGTGAATAAAAACAATAAATGGTCTGATCACGCGCGTACAGGAGCTAGAAGGCTAGATTATTGTAGTGTTGAGTTGAGTACATAGTTACAGTTGCTTTTGGTTCAAGGGAAAGTTGCCCTTCTAGATTTATTTTGGTAACTTAATTACATTTATGTACCCTATAATTTAGGTCAAATTTTTACATGTTATAAATACTTTTTTTTTTTCATTTTGGTACTTTGTACTTTCAAATACTTGTAATTGTGTTCCGCTATTTGTAGAATCGTCAATTTTCGGCTGTTCAGTAATGACATGGACTATGTGAGACTCACATATTCACTCTTCCATATCGTCTGTCGTCTACAACATGTAGTGCAAGTATATCGAGTAGCTTTGAGTCATTGGAGAATACGGCATTTACTCACTAGCGGAGCTATGTTATGGCCAAAGGTGGCCATGGCCCCCACAAATTATTAAAATCTCTCACTAGCTATACATATTGTCCAATAAAATTTGAACAACTACTAGGAATGGCCCCCACTAAAATTTAAATAGCTATTAGGGATGACCCTCATAAAATTATTAAACTCTAATTAAAGAAGAGGTAAAATTAAACAGCTTTAAAAATTCACCACCCCTTTCCAAAATCATCCCCCCACCACTCACAGCCCTCTCTTTCCTTTTCTCTTTAGTAGAACATAAGCAAAAGGTATTTTGTGGTCCTCCAGTCCACCCCTCAAAGTATTTTCTAATAATTTATTGATTTTGTTAAGTACTCAAATGTTCAACTTGAGTTGAATTTTGGTAATTGTTGGGTAATTTTGCTTAATTTGAAGCATGAGCTAAATTTTTCCTATTAGTTTGAAAATTTGAATCTAATTGTCATTGTTTAAGTTTATGTGTTCTAATCGAATTGCAGTAGGATTGATTGTTGTTTGCTAGTAGAAACTTTTGTTGTTGTGTTAGGCCTGCGAAAGTATGGAATCAATAAATATATTTATTGATAAATGGTTTCAGGTTATTTAGCAGTATATAAACCTATCATTGTGAATGATCGTCGCTCTCAATTCTAAGTTAGATTTTATTTTTTTGTTATGAAATTCCATCATAGAACTTATTTTGTAGATGACACTGTGATGTTTATGTCTGTTTTTGGGTTGTGTTTTGTATACGTTAACATCACATGACTATAGACAAAGGTAGCCATCGTTTATTCCCTTTGTGGCTCAAATTTTTTATATCTCGTGTGTATGAGCGGCCCCCACTAGTCTGCTGACCTAGCTCCGCCACTGCATTTACTAGTTCGTTCACCGTCGCTTTTGCTTCAGACACACAACCCATTTACCCAAACTCAGCAAATCAAATTCACAAAGTCTACATCATTATTGAACAACCACAAATTGACGATTCTACAAATGGTGGGACACAATTGCAAGGATTTGAAAGTACATGGTACCGAAATGCAAGAAAAAATGTATAGACATCATATTGAAATTTGATCTAAACCACATGGTACGCAATTTTAATTTACCTTATTTTGATTTTACTTTAGTTTAATCTGTCAAAAATGTTAGTTTAAGGGGAAACTGCCCTAATAGCGCATGTAGTTTATACAGAGTATCACATATCTCTATGTAGGGCTCGTTTACTTACAAGAGGGAATCAGAAACAAATTTGGGAATGGGAATCGGGCATGGGAATCGGATACCCAAGTCCCCCTTGGAAATCCGATTCCTTGGGGTGTTTTTACCCCTAAATTGGAATAAGGCCCACTAAATTTTGATTCCCAAGTGGGTTAGTAAACGTAGGGTAACCAAGAAATCGGAATGATTCCCAGCGATTCTCATTCCTCTCATTCTCATTCCTTATAAGTAAACGAGCCCGTAGTTTGTCTAGTGTAACTTTTTATAATTTCGTTTTAGTTTCACTTTAATCTTATACCCCAATGAGAATAGTTTTTCATCATGATGATAAACTACATCTTTGTTGGCTAAACGCGTTAAAATACAACCAAAATGGAACTACGTGTAGAAAATGAATGTGCAAACCCAAATAAACTACATGGACGAAGATGATATCGCTCGAATAAATTATGACGGACCATAAATGCATGGCTGAATATGGATAATTGGCCAAATGCTATAAATTCATAACTGTAAACTGGCGGTGCTGGAATATTATATGTGTTCTGGCTCCATTTGCACGATGTTTATACATATATAGTCGGGCCACTTTTTGTTATCTAGTTCCATTATTAAATAGTCTTTCAGTATGAATTACACAAATAGACACAGATTATTGTATCACTACAACTTGTTTTAATTTGTTGTTTTTTAAATATGTTTCATATAACAAATTGCATGCTACAGATTATTTTTGTATGATGTCATTACTTTATTGGAGCAGGTAAAATGTGTGTGATAATGCAATCTTGGATTCAACCCTCGGTCCAGGAGCAGGTTAATATTTGCCCTATTCATCTAGATCTAGAACTACAGTGATCACGTTCTCATGGCATATCGATCGTCATTCAAAATTTGTTCAACTAATTAATTATTGTCTTTTGAACTGAAACCGGAAACATGTCGGTATGGAAAACATTTGGTTTGATCTTTTAGTTTTCATTCTATATGTACCACTTCATACCCCATTTTGGGTTAGTAAATTAAGAGAAAAATAAAAAGTTTACTCACCGAGTACTTTACTAGAAACATGTGAAGTTTTTCTTTGTCCAAAATAAAAAATCATATCAGCATATTAGGCAACATTTACTTAATCGAAATCATTGTTGAACATACTTGTTGATTAAGATGCTTTGTGTTGTTGAACGTACTTGTGAATTATATATCTAATCAACGTTTACTTACTCTAATCAATATGTATCATTGGTGGTACGGAAATCGAAAATGAAAGTGTAGGGAATTATTTGGTTTTAGTTTTTAGTTTTGGGTGCAGCCATAAATAGTAGATAGCTACTCATTCGAAATTAGGAACAAGGATTCTTCATTCTAAAATTAGGAATCTTAACTAGCTAGGATGATTAGTTGGCACATATAATTTTCAATTTATTACTGAAGTAAAAATGGGACCCACCAAGTTTCTTACCCACCAAGTTTCTTATTCCCTATTGGGAAAGATAAAACTCAGGAAGAACAAGGAACCTCTCTAGGATATTTCCTCTCGTTCCATTACTTACAAAGTAATTCACGTTCAGAAGTGAAGCATACATATTACATTTTGGCAGTGGAGCCACTCGTACGTTATAACTCACTCCGATATTACATTTTCATTCATACAATGTTTACCGTGCTAGCTAGCTACTAGTCATGTAAGTATGTCATATCAGTTTGGTTCATCAATACTAGTCAAATAATGCATCTCTTGTCCAGTATAATTTGCGTCAAAATTCATCATTTGCTAGAATCTAAAGTTGTCATCAACAAAGCACAGTGCATACATGTTTTCCTCCACCGATTAAAGATATATGATCTCCCCCTTCGTTTTCCATATGTTTGATTTTATATGTGTATACTTTTCCCACCATCAAGTTTTTTGAACCTTTTTTAGTTAGGTACATAAAAAAATAAAAATAATAAAAATAAAAATAAAAATAAAAATAAAAAAAACGTTTCAATCATGTGGCAGCTATACGGGAACACGTCTACTAATCAAAGAATTCCTGCAGCCTACTATATACCAAGGCTTATTCTATATATACCCCTTTTGAGGAGAGACCGAAATCGCACAAATCCACCTCTCCAGGGGCGATCTGAAGAACACATTCAAATCCTTCCATTTTCAGACTAAAAAAATGGGGTATACAAAAATGGGTTCGGTCTTAGCTATTCTAGGGGTTATGTTCCTTAGTGGGGTTTGCATGGCCAATGGCGCCAATGTCCACCACTATAGTTTCATTGTAAGTGCTTAATTTAGCCTTTTTGCATGGTGTGTATATATTGTGGGAAATAATTTCTTATTTTTACGTTTTCGGGTGTTTTAATAGATAATGTGTTTGCCTAATTATGTCTGTGCAGCTGAAAGAAAGGAACTATACAAGGCTTTGCGAAACGAAGAGCATCTTGACGGTTAACGGCAGCTTGCCGGGGCCGACCATCACCGTCCGCAAAGGAGACACCGCATTTGTGAATGTCCACAACAACGGAAAATACGGTCTCACTATTCATTGGTAAGATTCTAGCAACCTGGCATTGACTTTTGATAGCTGTAAGTGCGGGCTCAATGAAAGATTTGGTGGGAATTTAGGATGAGTAGTGAGATGCTCTTTCGGAGGGATTGAGACAAACACTCGCATTATTTGTTATTTTCTTATGAATCTCATGATGGCATCTTTGGCACTTGGCCAATTCGGACATCTTGCTTGTACGAAGGGAGTGATGATGAGTGCTAAGCAAAAAATGCCTTTCTAGCTCGGAGGAGTTAGAAAAGGAGAAAATAACGTTGTTCATACTTTCCATTTGTCATAAATTTTTTTTTCGAAGCGTGTTACAATAGCATAATGGTGGATCTTAGCTGATTACAGCATGAAAGTACGAATTTAAGTAAAACTAATAATTTAAAGAACTTTCTTTAGGTGGGCTTAATAACTTCAGAAGTGGGGACACCACCTTGGGGTCACTTGTGCCCATCCTTGAGCTTAAGGTGGTTTTGCTCCTAAATATCACTTTTCGGAAAATAATAATCATAATAATAAGAAGGAAAGAGGAACGGGGGAGGCGACGGGATACTATTGTGTTGCTATCAATTTGCTTCTTTGTTTTTTTGTAAAACAAAAACAAAAATAGAAAGATCCTTCCTTTATAGTTTGACTTATTCATATAGGGAGCGTGAAATTTTAAAAAAAAAAAATCTAAAATGGAGCCAACTGACTTATATATTCATCATTTTATAATGTTAATTTTTTCACAGGCATGGAGTGAAACAGCCGAGAAATCCGTGGTCGGACGGCCCGGAAAACATCACACAGTGCCCTATTGCTGCAGGCACAAACATGACGTACGAGGTTATATTCTCTAGCGAAGAAGGAACTCTCTGGTGGCACGCTCATAGCGATTGGACACGTGCCACCGTCCACGGTGCCATTGTCATTCTACCGGCTCTCGGCACCACTTATCCTTTTGCAACCCCGGATGCACAAGAAACCCTTATTCTAGGTACTTTATTCAAATACAATTAATTAATTAATTGATGAATTATTAGATGCAAGTCCCCTCTATCATTAGCTTATATTTAATTCCACTAATTAACTAATATAAAAAGACTTGCTCTATATTTATATTCCGACCTCCATGAAATATATGGATATTGTCGGATCTGATCATGTTTCTATACGGTTAGTGGTTAGTAGTTCGTCATCATGTCTAGTTAGTCTCACTTATTAAAAGGTAAAAATAGGCCTGCAATTTATCTGATTAAGAACACTCACCTCTCTCTGCGTCAAAAAGTTGAAAATTTCAAGTTCGGTTCACTCTGCCACGTGCCACCATGCATAAGTAGTTTGCATTGTTTACTCGAGTCATATATATGAACAAGTCGTTGGGTTTGGACATAAGCTAGTTTTGTTTTGCAAATAAAAAGGTTAGTCGTGAAAAAATGA
The DNA here is from genome assembly GCA_033992175.1 of Spiraea crenata. Taxonomy (NCBI): domain Eukaryota; kingdom Viridiplantae; phylum Streptophyta; class Magnoliopsida; order Rosales; family Rosaceae; genus Spiraea; species Spiraea crenata. Next base: position 6,905,752 of record JAVBHV010000014.1, on the reverse strand, counting down.
CCAAAAGAGATTTATATTTAGAAACTCGACAAATTTTCTGTCCTTTCTATCTCTGTCCATATTACGTGAAGAGGCAAAAAATATTACATATACTACAATCAATCTTTTAAAATTAGTAAATTCAAATAAAAATTCTTTTAAAATTAGTAAATATGCTATCGTTTCATCAAGAAATTATTTCTTCTGATTTGATGATGGCAGGATCGTGGTTTAAGGGAGATGTGATGGAAATAATAGAGGAAGCACTAGCATCAGGTGGCGATCCTAACATTTCCGATGCCTTCACAATCAACGGCCAGCCAGGAGACTTGTATGATTGTTCCAGTGGTAATTTATTCAAACATCCAAACCTAATCTAGTCTAATACGTATTGTGTCGTTAATATTATTATATATAGGGTAAAAAAGCAAAGGGATGTTTTTCTAACTAGAGTTGACATAAAGGATGATAGTAACATTCCGCGTAAATAAATGATGAAGGCTTGTACAACTGTCTAATGAATATATTAACATGCAAAGGGGATGACTTAGAGCTTTTCTGACTTGTGGTTGGTTAGAAAATGTAGCAATCAATTGATTTTTAAACAATTTGGGAAGAAAATGACTGCAAATCACTACTCCAATTTCCTTTTTCGGTTGGAAAAAATCTATGTTTCATATTCGGTGAGGGTTGTTGGATTTCTCATATGTCGGTGTAAAATATGTATCCATATATGTATTAAGTCATTAGGGTAAAATTCAATATTTTTAGATTGTACCTGGGTGTGTGGTGAGGCTAGTATTACTTGACTAAAACAGTTTTTTTTTAATATTAAACTAGTATATATACAAAAATAGTACCGAACAAAATAAAAACAAACTCTGACTTTACTCTTCACTAGCATCTTAGCACATGCTCCGGTGCCAATTTACATTTTTAAGATTGAACTTTTAAGATTCAATGTTTGTATTTGTTTTCTTAACATATCAAATTACGAAACTACCCTCACTAAAGCAGTAGCTTACTTTTAAATCATTAAGGGTATTTTGGAGATACCTAATATTTCACCTCTTTAGGTATCTATCTATTTTTTAAAAAATTTTGGAATTTAAAAAGTAAGCCACTATTTAAGTGCGAGCATTTTAATAATTTTGTTATTTTATAATTCAATTGTATACACTACTAGGATAGGATTTCTGTTTACCTATTTGCTTCCTTTTTGCCTTCTTTTTTATTATCCGATTCTCATCGATATAGATAACCCTAAACCGATATTGACGCAATCCGCATTCATTCATATCGTTTGTCACATTATTTTGTTCCCACACTAACAAAGTAATTTCATCTATGTAGCAACAACGTACCGATGGATGGTTGATTACGGGAAAACGTACCTACTCCGCGTTATCAACGCCGTGATGAACGAAGAACAATTCTTCTCCATCGCCAACCACACCCTCACGGTCATAGCTCAAGATGCATCATACATAAAGCCCATAACCACCTCTTTAATAATGATATCTCCAGGCCAAACCATGGACATTTTGGTCACCGCAAATAAGTCTCCTAGCCACTACTACATAGCTTCCACCGCTTATGTTGACGGAACCGTTGCTTTTAACAATAGCACCACCACTGCGATCGTCCAATATAACGGAAACTACAGCGCCCCGTCAACTCCTTCGTTCCCGACTCTTCCCGACCACAATGACACCACAGCTGCTGACAACTTCACATCTCAAATTAGGGCGTTGGCCAGCAAGGAACATCCGATAAGTGTCCCACTAGACATATCGTCCAAGATCATCATCGCAGTCGCCATCAACGAGAGAATTTGCCCTAATGCTTCGTGTACCGGGCCAAATAACAATGCGCTTTCAGCCAGTTTGAACAACATCAGCTTCGTGATCCCGTCCGTTAGTGTCTTGCAAGCGTATTACGGGTACGTATCTCATTTCTAATGGTACTCATTTTAAGTTACATTTATAGGCATTTTGAAACTAGTAGGTAAACTTATGTGAAGTTCTTCATGTCAACGTGCACTTGTAACTGTTTGGTAGTAACTCAACATTATAGTCACTCTTGGATGCAAACTACATTAACAGTTAATGACTGAGATCGATCTGTTTTATATCATTGTGAAAGAGAAATAATACTGTGTTAGCTATGTATGTACAGAGGGAACAATGGAGGAGTTTATAGAACGAGTTTCCCGAACAAGCCCCCTAACCCTTACAACTTCACAGGAGACAGTGACAACACGACTTATCCAAGCTTTGGGACGAGGGTGAGGATGATTAAGTTCGGCGAAGGAGTTGAGATCGTCTTCCAAGGGACCAACATCATCGCCCCCGAGAACCACCCCATGCATCTCCATGGTTTCAGCTTCTACTTGGTCGGAACTGGTTACGGGAATTACAACAGTACGACGTCGCCTAAGACGTACAATTTAGTTGATCCGCCGGAAGTCAACACCATCGGAGTTCCGAAGAACGGTTGGGCAGCCATTCGATTCGTAGCTGATAATCCCGGTAAGTAATAATATTTCCGTACGTACATATGTGTCACTTGTTTTTATGCATTTTATTAATATAATTATGAGCAACGATGGAACTAGGTGTAGTAATTTGGTGATGATTTTCAGGAGTGTGGTTTATGCATTGCCATTTGGAAAGGCATTCGAGCTGGGGAATGGACACTGTGCTCATAGTGAGGAATGGGAATACGACTGCAACCAGCATTCGTGCACCACCTGCTTATATGCCTCCTTGTTCCAAGTCTTAGAAATTAGAAATTTTTGTTTTCTTTTCCATTTGAGTTCAATTTATTTCATTTTTCTTATTTTATCTTTGTCGTCAGAATAATTGTCTCATTTGCAAATGTTTGTTGTGTTAAAATATGCGTAAGTATTGCGTGAATAAATAATAGTGTCATTGTTTTCACTATGATATATTGGACCATCTCATCAAAATGTAAAAGTCCATGAAAAAATTATAAAAGTCTATTGCTAATCCAATCTGGCCCAAATATTTAAATTCAATCCCCTATGAACATTTTTCATCTTTATATGCACACGATGTTCGGAGTTGAGAGGAGTCAAACTTGAGATTCCTGTGCAAGCGTATAGTTTTATTATAAGAAAATGAACGCTTATAAACCTCAAGACTTTTCCAAATATAAAACATCTTAAAGAAGCAATACATTGCTCCCAAGTGCAGTAGAAACCTCGAGACTTCTCCAATATTCTTGCGACCCCTTTTGATATTTCTACGGCAATTCTCTAGCTAGAAATTTCAATGGTAAAATCCAAACTTCTCTCCATATCTGTGCGTCAAAAAATCATCCCGAATCAATATGTTCTCACCAAATAACGGAAAGATAAAGGGGAATTGGCAAAAATAGGCTCATAGTCAAATCCATTTGCCAAAATAGGCAGCGGGCAGTGGTTAGTTCTTCACTAGGCAAAATGCTACAGTAACTTTGCAATTAAATCCCTGGGGGTTATAGTGCGGCCATAGTGCCTCATAGTGCCCCCATAGTGCCTCATAGTGCACCCATAGTGCCTCATAGTCTTTCGAGTACAGAATCGTTGTAATTCATCAACGCCTTCATAGTCCCTCATAGTGCACCCATAGTGCCTTATAGTGCACCCATAGTGTCTCATAGTCTTTCGAGTACAAAATCGTTGTAATTCATTAACGCCTTCATAGTCCCTCATAGTACACCCATAGTGCCTAATAGTGCCTCATAGTGCACCCATAGTGCCTCATAGTGCCTCATAGTCCCTCTGCTTATTCTCCGAACTCCACCAAAGACGTTTCGTTTGCCGGTGGCAAACCGCTAGGAATTTGGGGTTGAAACTTTGGGGATATATTCTTGAGGTCGGGAGGGAACGTTTTGTAGTTGGGGTTGTTGTCAATCGATGACCAGAAAACGTAGAACGGAGGGAGGTTTGTAGGACGGTTTTTGGCAAAAAAAGATCAAAACGTTTTGGTTCGCCGGCGGCAAACCGCTTGGAATTTGGGGTTGAAACTTCGTGGGAGTGTGCTCGTGGATGTTGGGAAGCTAGTCCAGGTTTTCGAACGGAGAAAGTGGCCGGAAAATTAGCGACGACGGCGAGAACTCCGGCGGCTAGTTTTGCGTTTGGTTTCACCGGCGGCGTTCCACGCTGTCTTTGGCTCTGAAATTTTGGGGATATATTCTTGAGGTCGAGAGGGAACTTTTTGTAGTTCGGGTCGTCGTCGATCTATGGCCGGAAAAGAGAGAACGGAGGGAGGTTTGTCGGACGGTTTTTGGCAAAAAAACAGAGCAAAATGTTTTCGTTCGCCGGCGGCAAACCGCTTGGGATTTGGGGTTGAAACTTCGTGAGAGTGTACTCGGGGATGTTGGGAAGCTAGTCCAGGTGGTTCCGAACGGAGAAAGTGGCCGGAAAATTAGCGACGGCGGCGAGAACGGAAAGAGGTTTGTCGGACAGAAAAAGAGAATGTGAAGGGGCTCTCCTCTGCAATTAGGCAAAAGTTTGCCAGTTTCAGACAAAATTGGCTGACCCAACATTTTGGCAAATGGATTTGGCTATGAGCCTATTTTTGCCAATTCCCCAAAGATAAAATTACCCAATGCACAGCCCATTTTTATCGTTATAGGCCCAGTGGGCAAAATGGACCAGAACTTGGGCTCAAAAATCCACCGAAAGCAACCAGATACTCCGACCACACAGCTTGTTTTTCTTTTTTCTCCCTTTTATTTCTTTTTATTTTACAGTTTAGCTCCTTTTCAACTGTGCTCTGGTTACTTTCAACTTTTGTTACTTTAGATTTTTTGGAATTTGCATTTTACCAATATAGTACAAAGCTCTCACAAACAAAATTTCTACAGTCAAATGAAAGCGGCTTAAAAGGAAGATACCAAAATTGTGATATAAGGAAAGGGTGTAGAGAATATTGCCAATATTGTAAAGAAAAGAGTAGTGTTGGATCACATGACGGAATACCAAAAGCCATCTGCCAAAACATGCGTTAAAATCTTACACAAACTACAAACACCTAAACACTTCACTGTACATATGAGTCTTCTCAAAAAAACCAAAAACATATGAGTAATATGCAAGATATTCAAATATTCCACCTATAAAGTTGCTGCTGGGTGGTTTTGCTCACCTGTCCTAGAAAAGTGGTACAGTAACTATATTGAAGTATAAAACTCCCACCCACGATTTTCATTTAAGAATCAGTGAGATAGTAGCAGAGATATAGCACTATGAAAATGGAAAGATTCAAAACAATGAGCTTCTTCTTCTCAGTTCTGTTGTTTACTTTGCTCCTTCCGACACAAGTGCTTCTCTGCTTGGCTCAGGGAAATTTGCATTACCATGATTTCATTGTAAGTAGAACTCGTTGTTTTCTGCTACGTACATAATGACAAGTACATTTCTAATTAATCACTTTATATAGACAGAGTTTTGTAATTGTCTTATATTTGCAGCTCAAGGAGACCAATTTCACAAAGCTATGTAGCACAAAGAGTGCATTGACTGTAAATGATAGTTTTCCGGGTCCAGTGATTCGAGCTCAAAGAGGAGATACGGTCTATGTGAATGTTTACAATCAAGGACAATATGGTGTCACCATCCACTGGTAAGAAACAATACGTTTTGACGCTATATATTGGCCATGAACATTTTGTCTAGTGCAATGTAGTCTTTACTTACTGAAAGCTCTGTTTCCAGTTCCACATGACAAGAGCTCCATATTATGCAATTTGTATTAGCTAGTTTGATTTGATTTTCTAATTTCTAATTTTCTATTGTTTACTTATAGGCATGGGATCAAGCAGCCAAGAAATCCATGGTTCGATGGACCTGAGTACATCACACAATGCCCTATTCAACCTGGAACAAATTTCACCTACCAAATTCTGCTTTCTTCAGAAGAAGGCACATTGTTTTGGCATGCTCATAGCGATTGGTCGAGGGCCACAGTCCATGGAGCCTTTCTCATCTTACCAGAAAATGGAACTACTTATCCATATCCAGAGCCAGATGAAGAACACGTTATTCTATTTGGTATGCACGATCTTTTATTAATCTGATGTAGTACTAATGAATAGCCAGACATACGTGTTATAACACGAAGAACTCCAACATCTTATATCCTTACTTACTCTGTATTTTTCTTGTACAGCATCATGGTATAAAGATGATGTAATGGCATTGCTGGATGAGGCCCTCAAATATGGTGGACTCACTGGAATATCAGATTCTTATGTCATCAATGGAGAACCTGGGGACTTCTACTCATGCTCCAATGGTACAAAACTAATATTGACCATTAATAGAGGATTTCATTCATGAAAGAGAGGTAGTCTAAAAACAGAACATGACATTTTCAAGTTGTGCATTGCAGAAACAACATATCGAATGTTGGTTGATTACGGAAAGACCTATCTTCTCCGAATAATCAATTCAGTGCAGAACATAGACATGTTCTTTGCAATCGCCGACCACAACCTCACGCTCGTGGGAATGGATGGCTCGTATATGAAACCTATAGTTACAAGCTACATAATGATCACCCCAGGACAAACAATGGATGTATTGGTCACAGCAAACCAATCACTTGGCCATTACTACATGATTGCCAGCCCTTTCTATGATGGAGAAGCTGATGACTTTGACAAGAGCATCACCAGTTCCAGATTCCAATACAATGGCAACTACACTCCACTATCTGCTCCCATCTATCCAACCAATATTCCGGGGTTTTATGACATCCATTCTGCACAGTACTTCGTTAGTCAACTCAGGAGCATGGCATCAGCAGAGCACCCAATAGATGTACCTTTAGAGATCACCACCCAGATGTTTATAACGATTGCTATAAGCATGCTCCATTGTCCTAATAACTCTTGTGCTGGGCCAAAGGGAAATCGGCTTGCTTCTGGGTTCAACAACATCAGTTTTGCCGACCCTACTATTGATGTGTTGCAAGCATACTACAGGTATTACATTCACATTTCACATTTTCTAGCATGATTCAAGAGTATATAGTACTGGTTATGAATTAATTAAGTTCGATACTAAATACTAATAGGATTCATACTCCTGAAACAAACACTGTGTGTTGTTAGACCGCACTTTAAGAAATTTATTCTTCTTGTGACAGGAATATTACTGGATATTATGATGCGAGTTTCCCAGACGAGCCGTCTAATCCATTTAACTTCACAGCAGAGGACTTGACCGCCGACAATTACACTGTAACTGACCGGGGTACTAGGGTGAAGATGCTGGAGTACAATGCGACAGTTGAAATAACATTGCAAGGGACTAATACCATGGATTCGGGAGAGAATCATCCGGTGCATTTGCATGGGTTCAAATTTTATGTCGTTGGATCTGGATCGGGAAATTTCAATAATGTGACTGATCCGTTAACATATAACTTGGTTGATCCACCTGAAGTTAATACATTCTCAGTTCCTAAAAATGGTTGGGCCACCATCAGATTCATCGCTAGCAATCCAGGTATGCTCACAACTCAATCATCATCAGTACATATAATATAACTTTTTCACATGGGAGCGATCTCTAATTGATCGATAATCACTTCTAAATGATTATAAGACTGTTGTCACTAACTGATATGTACAATTGATATGTACAATTGTGACAGGGGTGTGGTTCATGCACTGCCATTTTGATCGGCATATGATTTGGGGGATGGATACTGTTTTCATTGTTAAGAATGGAGGGACTGAGGAGACCAGTATTCGGCCTCCTCCAGATTACTTGCCAGCTTGTGCCAAAAATTCATTATTTGGAGCAACTCATCCATCAATGAGTCAGCTGGGAGAGTAAGCAGAGAAGACAGACATATAGGATTTTGGGATTTGATATTCATTCATTATATATGTATTCATTACAATATACAAATGTCAGCTTTATTCTATTGGTCAATTACTTCTTAGACCAACATATTATCTTGCATTTCCTGTCCACTTCTTAATCTTGTACACGGGAGTAACCAAGGTATTTATTTCAAAACACTAAAACGATATGAAATTGGAAGAGGGAATATCCCTTGCAGCTCAACTTGTTTTTTTCCCATTAGTTAAAGAAACTAACTAAAGTACCTATGTTAGCAACATTGGAGACGTTCAAATTTTCTAAATTTTTCCTTCACCCTGTTTCTCTTTCTCCGATGTTTGCCCTGAGGAATGCAATGGATCTTGCAAGCTATTGTACTTAAATGGGGGATTAACACGTCAAAAGCAATTAAGCAGAAATAGATGAGAATGGGAATAACAATTCCCTATTGTTACTGTCAATTTTTATCTATTATGTAGGCCATTATGAATCTCTTACGTGCTTGACTGTATGTGCTCCTTTTTATATATATATATATGGCCAAGGAGAGAGAAGGAGAGAGAGATTTCTTTTCTTTTTTTTTTTTATCAAAAGAATAGTAATTTTATTAATAAGGGTTTGGCCAAAAAATCAAATAAGGAGTACATACATATACAAATTCGCCATGGTGCCTCGTTAAAAACCTTGCAATGTGCAAGGAAAAGAGTGACCTATACTCCTGAGAAACAAACATAGCATCTATCAAAGAGTACAAAGAAGAACCACAAACATCAGGCTCCATACTCCTACACGAACAATTACATTCATGTTAACAATTTCAACCCAAAAAGGCCCACCAACAAAAACAACACCAAATAGGTCCAAACCAAAAATGAGTGGAGTTGCTGCAGAACCAAACTAGACTAGAACAGTCAAATCTGAATCAAGCAGATGCAGCGACGATGCATGCGACCACAAAGCAACTGATAACAGATCTGATGGAGGATGCATGCACCACAATAAACCGGACCCAGATTGGACCGACGGCAAGTGAAGCGTTAGCGATGGTGGAACGAATCTGATGAGATACCTCTCAACATCCCAACCAAAACACCTAACAGAAAAAAATAAAAAACATATAAATCCAGGAAAATAAACCTCCCAAACACAAGGTCAGGAACGATGCTGAGGCTCTCATGGAAGAGAGAACAAAATTCCCACAGTGGGGAGAGGGGCTCTCACAAAGGAAAGGAAAAGTGGGCAGAAATTTAGGAAAATAAACCTCCCAAACGCAAGGTCGGGAACAATGCCAAGACGCTCATGGAAGAGAGGACAAAACTCCCACAGTGGGGGGAGGGGCTCTCACAAAGGAGGGGAAAATTGGGCTCTCACAAGAAGAGAGGGGCGGCGGGAAAGAGATCTAAAAGGGGCGGCGGGGAATGAGATTTGGAGGACGGCCGACCCCAAGCCAAAGCAAGGGGCCAGCGGCTATGTTTTCTCTCTTCTAAGGAGAGAGAGATTTCAGAAATAGGGGATTCATCTCTGAATGTGTCTTCAGCCCCTTGTTTAGTGCCTGTATTTATAGTGGAGTATTCCCAGGGTTTACCAACCCTAATAGGAATGGGCCTAACTATTACATAGAATCCATGTAGGATTCCTATTACTGAATACTTTGAATCTAGAAAGTATTCCTACGTCTAGTTTACACAGTCACACTGGAATACAATTTACAACACTCCCCCTTGAATGTGTAGAACTTAAGAAGTAGTGGCATCAGATCTCCAGGCGGTTGATGAAGTCATTGTAGTAGGCACTCAGGGAATACGTATGTCCAAAAGGGATCCATTCAGGGATATGCTAACACCAAAACCTTGCTAAGGAAAACCCAGTGGGAAAATACCAAAGTGAAGGGAAAAAGTGAGCATGCGCATGTCGACACTTTAGCAGTCAGAGGTATGACCAACCCAACGCAGGTGCCTCGTTAAAAACCTTGACAGGTAACAAAACCCAGTGGGAAAAAGGTAACCTGTGCTAAGCGAAAAAGAGTACATTAAGATCAAGTGAGTACACTTTCGTATACTCCCCCTGAAGTCGACAAAGCTCCCCCTGAAGACTACATATGTTTCAAATCTGACAATCGACGCAATCCGATTCCACGAACGAGCTTCTGGAAAGTAGCCTTCGGCAGAGACTTGGTGAACAAATCTGCGAGGTTGTCTTGCAATCGGATCTGCTTGACTTCAATCTTCTGATGCTCTTGTTGTTGATCTGAGAAGTAAAACTTCGGCGCGATGTGCTTGGTGTTGCCTCCTTTGATGTATCCTTTTGTAATCTGGTCCATACATGCGACATTGTCTTCATAGATGTTTATCGGGACATCACTAACAAACGACAATCCGCTAGTCTGCCGAATATGCTTTATAATAGCTCGCAGCCAAATACACTCATATGTGGCTTCATGAAGGGCGATGAGTTAGGCATGATTCGAAGAAGTTGCAACTAAAGTCTGCTTCGTAGACCTCCAAGATATCGCAGTATTCCCTATGGTAAAGACATAACCAGTTTGGGAACGTGCCTTTTGCGGGTCTGATAAGTAACATGCGTCAGCATATCTACAAGGCAAACATCATTCCAAGGATCAAGGGGGGATGATCCATCCAGGGATGCGTAGGGATAGAATAAGCCCATATCAGTCGTACCCTTAAGGTAGAGAAAATGTCTTTAATACCAGTCCAATGGCAGTGTGTTAGCGCACAAGCTATACCAGCTAACAAATTCACAATAAATGAGAGGTCCGGCCTAGTGCATTGAGCTAAGTACAATAAAGTGCCGATTGCACTTAGATATGGAACTTATGGTTCCAATAACTCTTCATCATCCTCTTTAGGACGGAATGAGTCTCGTTTAGCATCTAGTGTTCAGATGACCATGGGTGTACTCGAGGGCTTCGCTTTATCCTCATTAAAGCGTCGCAACACCTTGTGGGTGTAGTTTGACTGATGAACCAGAATACCATCAATGCAATGCTCACGCTCAAGGCTGAGACAGAATCGAGTTTTCCCTAGGTCCTTCATCTCAAATTCCGATTTCAAGTGCGAGGCAGTAGTCTCAAGCTCTTCTAGAGTACCAATGAGATTCATGTCATCGACATAGACTGCAACTATTGCAAATCTGAAATGTGATTCCTAGATAAACAAGCAAAGGCATAGTTCATTATTCACATATCCCTTACTGATCAAATATTCACTTAGACGGTTATACCACATCTGCCCGGATTGTTTCAATCCGTAAAGTGAACACCTCAATCGAATCGAGAGGGTGTTCCGTGGTTTAGAACTATTTGACTCAATCACCTAAAGTCTTTCTAGGTCTCTCATCTATATCTTTGTATCAAGATCCCCATAGAGATAAACTATAACCACATCCATAGGCTGCATATTCAGTTCTTGGGAAACTACCAAACTGACAAGGTAGCGGAACGTTATTACGTCCATTACAAGAGAATACGTCTCATCATAATCAATGTCAGGGCTAATGAGAGAAGCCTTGCGCTATGAGGCGTGCCTTATATCGCACTATTTCATTCTTCTCATTACGCTTCCTTACGAATACCCACATGTAACCTACATGGTTCACATTGGGAGGTGTGGAAACTTCAAGTCCAAACACCTTTCACTTTAAAAAGGAATTTACTTCGTCCTGCATTGCGTGTTTTCGTTTTGACCAATCAGTTCTACGTCGACATTCATCAACTGAACGCGGTTCGATATTGTCGCATTTTGTAATTTCAATGGCCACTGCATATGCAAATATATCATCAATGATTATCTTATTCCGATTCCACAACTCATCCAAAACTAGTATAATGGACCGAGATCTCCTGATTCTCGGGAGTAGGATCTGGGGTCTCCCCTGGGACGTCTCCCAAGACACTTCCACAATCCTCATCAATTTCATGAGTTGGATCGGTTGAGATAGCAATAGGATTCGGTTATGCCATAGTTCTCCTCTTCTAGGAGTGAATCCTTCGAACCAAGTGATCTGCCTCGCCTCTGGCTGAGGACAGATGATTGGCTAGCCGCCAGTGTCTACTGTCTTTCTAGGACGGCACGTCCCTCATGGACATTTATTCTTACAGCCATGTTTGCAAAGGGTATATATGATCTCATCACTTTAGCTAGATCAGAGAGGGTGTCTGGCATGCATGTGCAACACTCTGAAAATCTAGAATACATCGCACTTGCTTATCACACTGTGCGGTATGGGGATCAGGATGAGACAGAGTGGGTACAATCCATGTCAATCCGCGTCGTTCATCAGGAACGTTGATGTTCTTATCTCTCCCTAACGGCGGGAAGATCTCATCAAAGTGACATTCCGCAAATTTTGCGAGAAAGAGATCGCTTGTAAATGGCTTGTAAAAGCACATAATGGAGGGGGATTCATAATCGACAGAGAGTCCCAGCCTCTATTGAGGACCCAATTTGGTACATTGCGGCGGTGCAATTGGCACATAAACTACACAGCCAAAAATGTGTAAGTACAAAATTTCATATTCGTACCTAGTAACCAACTGTAACGCCAAAAGGGTTGGGTGGAGGTGAGCCTCAAGAGGACCAACATAGCTACATGCAGAATTGCATAGCCCCACGCAAAAACAAGAAGCTTGATATGCATAACCAAGGTCCTTGCGATCAACTAAAGACGCTTTATGAACGCTTCTGCGAGACTGTGGGAACATGGGTGATCATGATGTTCAACCGCTATCACAAGGGACGTGCAATAATTATCGAAAGCCTTCAATATAAACTCTCTGGCGTTATCTAGTCTTCTAGACTTCAATGGATAACCAGGGTGGTGAACCCTTAATATGGGCCAGGAGTTTCGTGCTGATAACGTATTGTAGAATAATATAGCCAAGGAGAGAGAGATTTCAGAAATAGAGGATTCATCTCTGAATGTGTCTTCAGCCTCTTGTGTAGTGCTTGTATTTATAGTGGAGTATTCCCAACGTTTACCAACCCTAATAGGGATGGGCCTAACTATTACATAGAATCTATGTAGGATTCCTATTACTGAATACATTGAATCTAGATAATATTCCTACTTCTAGTTTACATAGTTACACTGGAATATAGTTTACAACAATATATATATATATATATATATATATATATATATATATATATAACTTTATTTAATTATAAGCTGATGCTTCCAAAAAAATTAGTGTTGAAGAAAAAGTCTTGGTTGCAATTTCCTATCATATTCCTTGTGTTATTGTACTTCTGTGGATGTGTGAATAATAAGTTTAAGCCCCGCAATGATAATCGGATAATGCGACTTTAATTATATGGTCAACTGTCGCTTTCACTAAAGCCATTGGAGCTTTCTTTGTTTTGGACTTAACACAAAAAATAAAAACCCTTGGAGCTTTTTGCTTTCCTGCTTCATTCGTCCTGTCTAGTTGATTTGAACTTTCTCTTATGAGAAGTCTTATAACGATTAGTTATCTACCAAAATTAATTAATACTATGAATTTCAGAACACTGTTCATAAACTGTTCACAAAATTTACAATTTAACCATCCTGCGTTTTGTTCAATCTGCTCCTGCGTTTTGGAGTGGTTTCCTACAGCTGCCGCGTGTTTGGCATTGTGTCTTGGCCAGGAGCAATGTTGAGAGGCTTTGGTGGCGTCCTCTGCCTTTTGCTTTTGCCTTGTTTTAACTGAAAAATGGCATCATTTTTCTTTTTACCAAGATTTCAAAGAAGCCAAAAGTCTTTCTTCTCTGGGAATATTTGCCAGATCCTCAAATTAAAATGTCAAAGAAACTTGAGTGATTAGGCCATATTTATCAATAAAAAGGACTAAAATGTTATTTGGCTAAATTTTAATCATCTAAAAAATAATTTTTTAAGATTTAGACTATCCCTAAATTTCATTATTTTTAGTGGTTAAGGATTTGCTGTGGGCTTGGCAAATTTATGCCTTGTTTGGCATTGCTTTCCAAAAGTGATTATGTGTCGAAGTGATTTTGCGAAAGTTTTTGACAATAAAAAGTGTTTGGTAAACGCAAAAATAATCACTTTCGGGCATGATCGCTTTCGACGAAAGCTGATTATCGAAAGCAGGGTAGGAGTAGCTTTCATAATCTGATTTCATTTGGGACACGCTAGGCATTTAAAAAATTGTTAATGAAACTTTTTAACTTGATGAAATATGAGGGTTTAACTTGATGATTATTCAAGAATACGTTTGTTTGGTTATTATATACATCTCACATCACTTTACTAAAAATGTTTACCAAACACCTAAAACTGATTATTGTGATTCAAAGCAGTTTTGACAGAATGTTCATCAAATGCCAAACTGATTATTCTGAAAGCTGATTATCCCAAAAACTGATTTCCCAAGAGTACAGCAATGACAAACCGCGCCTTAGTGTGGGCACCATATAAAGGAGATAAAGGGGTTTGCTAAAGGGTTAGAGGTAGACACCCCTGCCCCTTTAGCCCTCTTAGTGCCCTTTTAATACTTTAGCCACCATATTGCTAAAAATGATTTTTTTTTTTAAGTTAATAGTGTTTAAGATACCCCTAAATTTCATTGCTAAAGATGACCTTAGGAATTTAATCAGATTTTGATCTAAGAATAGAGGTTTGGAGGCCATGACGTCAAGATAGTTTTTACGTCCAAAGTAGATGAGAGATTATTGGATACGCCGGTAGTACCATGTGGAACTTGCCATGGACTAATGAGAGTTCGATAGCTGGACATCAGCATCTGCATTACAGAAGCTAACGTTTTGTTTTGATGTTGGTGTTAGCTCACCGTATTAGAAAGAAAAGCGCAAATCTATGGCCATCGCTAAAACCCATTTTCATTGCATCAAGATTTTTTTTGCCTTTTTAATCATTTAGACCTTTCCATGCGATATCTCCTGGATCCGACGTTAGCTCAGAAACTTTCTGATATATTACCGATTTGTTTGCTTCATTTAACTCTGAAAATTTCAATTTCTTCTAGATTTTATCGAAAATTAATCAGTCGCAGAATACGTTTTGTGTTCATTAGTGAAGAAAGAATATGAATTCTGATCTACACTAAAAACCAAATAACTTCATTTATTTCTTTTCTTTTCCTGGGAGGGGGAGGAAGACATTGTTTTTGGTCGAATCTCTAGCAAATGAAGTTTCAATATTATCATTAGAGGTTTTGTTATATGAATTTATCCAGTTACAGATGAATATGTATTACAATGATAATCTTTTTGGTGTTTGATGATGTCAATTCCACCGAACTAACTGAATGAGTAGCTCCCTGCTCTTAAAATGTTTTTGGGGCGGATGGTTGGGATTAATTTTTGTTTTACCGAAAATGTTAGTCTTCTCCCCTTAATCTTGTTGTCCAGATATCGAAATTCTCATTAGTCCTACACAAGGTTTAAAATATCGATGTCGATAAAAATATCGATAGCTCAGTTTACGGATATATTGACGGATATTTAGGATATCGATGTCGATATCGACGACCGTCAAAGAAACTGATGGAAACCAGCTTAAAAATTGGAAATTTTGAATGAAACTGAAGGAAGTGTTTAATCATCTCACAATGCATGTTTAAGACTAATAAACTTGGTGATATATCATATGTTAAGTATAATCAACATGTATACATTATATAGGAATTAAGTACATGTTAATTATGAGTACTTATATAAAACATAAATTAGGTATAATTAATAACTACACATAATTTCATTAATAATAATTCAATCAACGGGACACATCGAAATTCATAATAAAAGCCTTGCATTTTTTGTGACACTTCTCGATACCACAATTGAATTCATAGTGTATTAAATAGTATAGCAAATCATGGCCTATGAATCATATTTTGGCTTTAGTTTGATTTATATATATATTTTTGCTTAAAAGAAAAGGATATTCTTCCAAGTGGGCTGCTTTCATTCCGAGCCTCCTTATACATTTTTTTTTTGTCAACAAGAACATAGGATGATAACACACGAAAGGAGTCCAGAGGAGGACTCCAACCCAAGTACAAAAAAGGAAAACGAGTAAAAGCAAACTACTATCAAAAAAACAACCGAAGCAGGAAAAACCAAAACGCCCAACCCAGCCCAACCGCCTCCCTCACCCAGTTTTCTTCTTCTCCCGAAAGCCCAGCCCCCCCAAACGCCTGACCTCCCGCAAATGTCCAGTTGCTCTTGGATACCATTTCGATCAAAGTTCCGATCGAAATTTGAACTTCCCTCTGCTACTTCAAAATCATTGACCACCTCTCCTCCTCCGCCGCTGCGATGTCCAAGATCATCACCGCCACCGCAACATCGGGATCGACGAAGACGCCGACGTTTGCTATCGATCGGTGCTCAAGGTTCTTGTATGGTCAATGGGTTTTCAATCACCACGGAGATTTCTGAATTTTTTGCAGAAATTCACCAAGATCAGTGGGTTTTTAATTCTGGGTTTAGATGAATTTGATGCTTCGTGCTATGTTTTTGGATTCGGGGTTTGGATGAATTCTGGGTTGTCAATTGATCTGTGATGATAATGTTGTCAATTTTGGGTTTCAATTGGATTCGGGTTTGGATGAATTCTTCAGTTAATTTACAATTATGATGTTTCAATATCGGAGAAATCACCGACAAGTCGTCGATTTCATCGATTTTCATCGACTTTTAGCCAAAATCGCGATATTGGGTGAAAGATAACACTTCACCCCCCCCCCCCCCCCCCCCCCCCCCTCCCCTTCCCCCTTTTCCATATCGAAGGCCGGAAAAAACAATATGTCGGCGACATATCGACCGACTTTTCCGATATTTCAAACCTTGGTCCTACACCACCTGACAAGTGCCACGTGGTACTACCAGCATACCCAATAATCTCTTGAAAATGAAGGGACACAAAATCCAAAGCCTCAAGATATAATCCAAAGCCATTTACCATTAGAATTACATTTGTGGCATCTTGACACGATTTCCCAAGCCTGACTCGGTGGGTACCTAGTCAAAATTATTATTGACTATTTTCTGGCCAAAACAAGTTAAAATCGGACTGAATTGATCTAATTCGGATCAAGGCCAGTACCTAGAATTCAGAGCTCATGGGTACCGGATTAGATTATATTTTTAATTTATTATTAATTAAATATAACTAATATATTTGGAAAAAAAACCCCAAATCTCATCGTTTCTGCCTCATTTTTGCCTATTCCTCCTCTAATTTCCCCAAATCTGGCTCCAATCTCTTCGATTCCACCTCCAATCTCTTCGATTCCATTGACACCGAGCCAGCCCCACTAATCTCACTGAGAATTCTTTACGATTGCCCTATGCTTCCACTCCTCAACCGTCTCCAACTCCATCGAGCCACGACCACTGTCTAGCCATTGGTGCTTCGTGTTTCTACTTCGTCAATCACAAACCTGAAACTCGAACTGTCATGTCCCATGAAACCGGATACCCGAAATATTGGGTACCCAAGCCTTCCGTTCCGGGAGTCCCTCCAATGAAAGCTCCTCCTAAAGCTCCAGTACGAGAGTCGATTCTAGAGCTTGGGTCTGGGTACCCTTCTCATGGCCAGCCCTAATATTTATTAGCATATGAAATTTCTGCATATTATTGTAGGCAGCGAAGTACATCTTTACTTTTTGTGTAGTTGGCTCAATATGATCTTAATTGATGTGCAAGTCACATATGAAAACTACAACTACAAGCTACATGGGTCAATGGGTCAAGGTCATGGGAATAAGTGCAAAAAGATGTCCATGATCATTAATATTGCAACAATTGTGCCCAAATGTAAATCTATTATCTGGATTATAAGAAAGAAAAACGATTTGGCCAACCATGCAATATACTAGAAATCGAAGAAAATTAGAGTCTTGTAGTCAACCACACAATGCTCATCTATTGGCTTAGGCAATTCCAATCCAAAAGTTCATTCAAACTATATGGTAATTATTGTTGGCCGAAATAAAAGGATAAGCCAATAGATTAGCATTGTTGACCGAAATAAAAGGATAAGCATTGGAATATCATTGGATAAGTGAGATCACTTCACAAATATTGAAAATCTCATTTATTCAATAGTATTAAATGAGGTGACAATGCTCATCACCAATTTTTGGTGATGAGAAAAATGCAGTTGTAAACATTAATCAAACTGAGACCTTAGTGCATTGAGATTGGGTTAACAAGTTAAAGTGGGCTCTGCCCATTTATAGTGTTTTGCGTACTCAAGTGGGCGGCACCATAGCTAACCCTTGAAAATGATAACTTAATTAAGGCCAAAGTTGATGGACTCCAATTTATTGTCAATTTACCAAAAAGTTATAATTTTGTTTGCAAAAAAAGGTTTTCAGTTTGACTACATCACGTATTTTTGTTTCCTCAAATTAAGATTTCTATTTGCTCGATTCATTCCATATACACAAAATGTTCTTTAGCTCTCCTACCATCGATCACTAAAGTAACCAACCGTCAGTTTCTACAATGTTGAAAATGATGTACATAGGTTGGAACTACGAGCAAATTTTGCCAGATGTATATACAATATTAAATATTTTGTAGCATTCATTCAAAAGTTATAATGTATCTCTCTTCCACTATCAGAAACATTAGAGTAAAAGTAGTTGGTCAGCTGAAACCAGTGAATAAACATTTTTCGGCTCATCAAATTAGAAGCAAGTCAAATATTTAATTTAGCTGTACATAATTCTTTGAATGCGTTTGAGCAAGATGAAATCTACAAGGAATAGTTCAAAAAGAAAGTCGAATCTGCATGGCCAATGATCTGGATCAGTCCTGGAAATACTATCTCAAAAGGAGATAGGAAGATGAACACGATTACTAACTAACTAACTAGTAAGTTACTTTGTGAAATAAAAAGTTGGTAAACATTTAAGTCTAATGCGTGTCAGCTTTCCCTTCATAACTTCTTTTATTTGTCAATTAGCTTCTCACATTGCAACTTCTAGAAAATCAACCAGCTTTATATATAATCCTTTCAAACAGTAATCAAGCAGAAGCAAGAACCGAAGAATTAACAGCTCGTTGATCGAGGTGTTAAAGAAACTATGACGTCGTTTCGAAAGAGAAATTCAGCCCTTAAGATTCTATCATTTCTACTCATCTTCGTAATTCACTGCAGCCAAGCATCCAAATATTACAACTGGGTGGTATGTGTGCGCACGTGCTTTTTCTTCCAAATTCATTACTTAGTGAAATTTCTCTCAAAATGACTCAGATTTTTGTTGTAGGTGAAAGAAGCTCCATACACAAGGCTGTGCAGCTCAAAGAACATATTAACCGTAAACGGTGAATTTCCTGGACCAGCAGTACGAGCTCATAAAGGAGAAACGATCTATGTCAATGTCCATAACGAAGGCGACTATAACGTCACAATTCACTGGTATATATATATATATTATGAATTATACATGGTCCGGTTGGAGAATTCAATAAATTAATTTTTTGTGAGTTTATGATTTAGGCATGGAGTGAAGCAGCCAAGGAATCCATGGTCAGACGGACCCGAATACATTACGCAGTGCCCGATTCAACCCGGAAACAACTTCACTTATGAGGTCATATTTTCTCACGAAGAAGGAACCATTTGGTGGCATGCGCATAGTGACTGGTCAAGAGCCACCGTTCATGGACCACTCATTGTCTACCCGAGACGAGGATCCACCTACCCGTTTCCCAAACCCGATGAAGAAGTACCAATAATATTAGGTGTATACATACCTCTTTTGTTTTTCTTTTTTTATGTTTTATGTTTATAGTACTAAAAGATAATCCCAAAAAGAAGAAAAAAATCATTTGTTGACAGCTTAAACTTTTTGAAAACAGGTGAATGGTGGAAAAGCGATGTGAGGGAGGTTCTGGAGGAATTCGTACAATCGGGTGGAGCTCCGAATGTTTCTGATGCTTTCACTATAAACGGCCAGCCAGGAGACCTTTATCCCTGCTCTGAATCTGGTACATATATGTAACAGTCCAGACCTAATTTAAAAGTGCTAGTCGAATTCAACCTTTAAAAATTTTGCGAATCGTGGGTTCGGCTTATAAAATTTCACTCTTCTTTGCAGAAACATTCACACTCGAAGTGGATCCGGGGAAGACGTATATGCTCCGAATGATTAACGCGGTGATGAACGAGATCCTCTTCTACAAAATCGCAAACCATAACCTCACCGTTGTAGGTGCAGACGGGAGTTACACCAAGCCGGTGACCACAGACTACGTCGTCATCGCTCCGGGGCAAACACTAGACGCCATGTTGGTCGCAAACCAAGAAGCTGGCCAATATTACATGGCTGCTAGGGCTTACTCGAGCAATCCTGTTATTGATTTCGACAATACCACAACCACGGCTATATTACAATACAAGAACATCGATTCCACTCCGATATTGCCTTCACTTCCGGCTTACAACGACACTAATGCAGCCTTCAGTTTCTTGGACTGCCTCCGAAGCCGAGAGACCGATGAACTCCCACTCCCAATGAAAATCAACAAAAGAATAGTCACGACGGTTTCTATCAACACCTTCCCGTGCGTTAACAATTCGTGCGCGGGACCCAATGGGACCCGCCTAGCTGCTAGCATGAACAACATAAGCTTCGTGAACCCGACGACGGTCGACATCCTAGAGGCGTACTACTACCACATTCGCGGGGTGTACAAGAAGGGTTTCCCAAAATACCCTCCGTTCGTGTACAATTTTACAGGCGAGGACCTGCCTTTGTACTTGCAAATACCGAAGAGAGGGACGAAGGTGAAGCTTTTTAAGTACGGGACAAAGGTGGAATGTGTTTTCCAAAACACGAGGTTGGTTGCTGGTCTTGATCATCCGATGCATTTGCATGGGTTCAGCTTCTACGTGGTGGGTCGTGGGTTTGGGAATTTTGACAAAAATAGGGACCCCTTGAATTACAATCTAGTCGATCCTCCTCTTAGGAACACGGTCATTGTACCCATCGCTGGCTGGACCGCCATCCGATTCGAGACCGATAATCCCGGTAAGTTGTACTCAGTATTTGTAGCAATATGTTTGAATCAGGTGATTCGAACTTGGGACCGCACTGCTTTAATTAATTTTATTGTGTTGTTGATATATAATTGTAGGAGTATGGTTTCTGCACTGCCATCTTGAGCGTCACCTAACGTGGGGAATGGATACGGTTTTCATTGTAAAGGAGGGAAAACGCCGCAACGAAACGTTGCTGCCTCCACCAACAATGCCACCATGCTGACTGTTTCTCCAGATTAAGTTGACTTCTCGGCATGCTGTGTGCATTCAATATATAAAAAATCTGTATTTAAATGTGTATTTAAACGTTATTTTAATTATGTAATAATACGTGCTGATCGCGTATACCAAAACATTCCGCTATGGGAGTAACTTTGGTCTCACCATCTCTGCCTCTCAGGCAAGGGTGGAACAAGAATTTATATAGGCGTAGGATAATAAATTAATTAATTTTCCTTGAAAGCAATTACTAAGCCCACCGCATAATTTCGTGCTATATGGTTTCTCATATGTAATTATTAAGCCCTATATATAGGTCGCACAAATTACTTAATTGGAAGCAATTTCTTCAATTCGTTGCCACAATGGTGAGAGGGTTCTTCATCTCACAGGAAAGCTTTAACATCACTAAGGCCACGTTTGGTTAAGTGGAACCGTAGAGTGGAAATAGATAATGCTTTCTTTTCCCTAATTATCTAGAATGGAATTGATAAGAGAATTTCATTCAAGCATTTGGATGATCATAGAAATATAATTTTGGAAATGCATTTCAATGCAGAGCTAGCGTCTAGTTGATCAGGGAATGATACAAATTTACAATATGCTTCAAAAATACCCTTTTGTCATTTAAATTTACAAGTAGTTGTGACTATTGAAAAAGCTGTACTCATCCAATATCTAACATGAAGAAAAATCAATCAGTCAAAGTTAATAGCAAAAACGAAGTAAATTAAAATCATATAACAACAAACATAAAACATAAAGATGGCTTCAATCCAACTGAAACCAAAGTTGCAAAAAGCCTCTCTAGACAAAAAAAAACATCTTGATAGATGTAGAGAAAGAAGATAAGGTTTTCTGAACTAAAAAAATTTTACCATCTTTAATAAGGAAGAACTAAATTTTCTATTTTTTTAATTTCAATGTATTATGTTGTTCGTATTTGGTGTGGTGAATAACAATTATCATTTACTAAGAACAATTTTGAACAAAGAACCATTTTGAACAAAGTTTACGCATCTTGAACAAAATTTGGATTTATGTACGCCGTTAATTTATAAAAACTCCGATGACTCTGAATTTCAGATATGTTTTAGGAATCGAGGCAATGAACAATTTTTGTGAAAAATGTTTTTTGATTTGAGCAACACAAATTGGGCGTTTCGGCTGCAACAATTTTGGAGGGGCTCTGCAAAAGGGGCTACCTAAAGGGCTACGGGTAGCCACCCCTTTAGCCCTTTAGCCCCCTTTGTAACCCTTTAGACCTTTAACTCTCGCATTGCTAAAGACAGTTTTCTTACTCAAAAAGAGCTAATGGTGTTTAAACTACCCGTAAATTCCATTGCTAAAGATAGCCTAAAACAGCTAGTAAAAATTCCAGCACCACCATCTTTTGCCGCCACCCACCACCACTATCGTTCTTTGCCGCCGGCAAACATTGTTCATAATTCTCAAAACAACTAGTAAAATTTCCAGCACCACCATCTTCCGCTGCCACCCAACACCACCATCGATCTTTGCCGCCGCCATCGTCGAGCACCACCATCGTTCTTCGTAGCAATTTCACTCCGCCCTTAGTGAATCGTTAAAATTAATGGAGATTACCATCGAAGTCTCCTTTGCACCACTGCACGCCGTTTCTTGATCATCGACAAGGTGTCCTTCACCTTGAAATTCTGTGACCTCCTTTGATTGAAATTGAATATGGATCCAAATGAGGTGAAAAATTTCTTCAAGAACTATCTGCTGAAAGTTCCCGCAAACGATGGTGTTGGACAAAAAATCATGAAGTAAAAGTAAAGAAAACATGTGATACATGTACAAATGGACTTGTCAATACACCTATTCTATGTTCATGTAACAAAATAAAAGGGATAGATTCATAAGTGGGCAAGTGGACTTCTAACTTGAGAGAGAGCATGTTTATTAATTAAAAAGAAATATCTGGTGGATTAACTACTTTATTCCATGTGATGCAACAGACTCAATTCAAAAAGGGTCAAATATAAAGGAAAATAAGATATTTCTACTCCAAATCAGAAAAGATGAGGAAGCAAAGATATTCTCCACCAAAAAATCTGAAATAAACTCAGGATATTCCTAATTAGTTGAAATTTCAAAATTTGAAATCAGAGCACGCCGACGACAAAGCAAGATCAGTCGGTAGAAGCTTTTCAAGCACAAGGTAGACTGTCAGTTATATACCCTCAACCTACAGCAGAGGAGAAAGCTTTTTATTTTATTTTATTTTTATCTCTTTCAAGTCTCAACCTCCTTCATCATGGTATCATATCGGGTTGGCACACGTGTGAAACTAACAGGGCTAAAGAGCTAAAGACGACACACACGTACTCCGTGTCACCAATTAACTCAGCGTAGCACGCAAAAGACTCTATGTTTTGAGGGAAGCGTGTTGAGGGTGGGAGGGGTTATCCCAAATTGACTAGAAAAGAGACCTTGCAAGTGTTTATAAAGGAGTTGAGACACTCCCCCCATTGCCAATTGATTTGGAAATTAAAACCTCAACCACACTATCTTTTCTGATCATCAAATCAAAACCCACTAAACCAATTTTCCCATGTATTTTTTCTTCTTCATATTGTTGCTGAGTTGGACTTACGACATTTGAGACTTTGTCATATATTTGAGAATTCTAATCGATGTTTGATCTACCCATGAATTTGATAGTGGTCCACTTGTGGACAATAAGAACCCTATGTGATTTATGATTTAAGAGAGACCGGTGAAAGAACACCGGATGAGTAGGGAATATCTGATGTGATTTGACTTCGAATGTGTTTCGATGTCGGTGTATGATGTGATTCAGATCCGATATGTGAATATGTGCGAGCATGGGGAACCAAATAAGAGTTGTCTGCGTTTTTGAAAGCATTTGTACGTATGTTCTGTTTTGCTAATAAGGTTCAGATATTCGAAAGCATTTGTATCTTCTGTTTTGCTAAAGCTTAGATGAAGAGTTTCAAAAGTGTTACGTTACGTGTGTTTTGGATTTTCATGTGCATTCTGTGTTTTTTTTTTTTTTGGCTCAGCTTCAGGTGTAAGAGTCTTCGAACGTAAAAAGTATATTCGAAGTTTAGTTATAAGAATTCTAAACCCTTAACCATCAGTGATTTTGTAAGCTTCAGTTTTCCGTTATTTTTTCAATCTTTGGAATCTGAGATTGGTTTTCCTTATGCTTCAGTTCCATTCAAATGTTAGTTTACCTAATCATTTCAGCATACATGCTTCCTACTTACTGAGCTTTGTTGCTCGCTCTGTTTGTTTTTAGTTTCCCCACTGTCTATTATGTTTCCCAGGAACACATTCTATTACCGAAGTCAATGATCTTTCGTGAGTGTTTCGTAGATGCTTTGGATAGCTGTTTGCTGTAAAAGAGTGGAGGCCAGTTTACCTGAGTTGTACATAGCTGTAACTTATTCTTTGAAAATTGGGTGCGCTTATGGAGATATAACTCTAAGCTAAGCTAAGTTGAGATTGTAATACCTATGTTCTGTGTAATGGGATGCTACAACTTTTTTTCAAGCGATTTTGGTGCACTTACATTTATTTATAGGCTATTGAAATTAATGATGTTTTGACTATTCCATAATTTTACTACTAATACTTAACATACCGCCTACGCACCGCCAAAACATCAAAGTAACGTTGGTCTCACCCTTTTATTCAGCAAGATGGAGCTAGGAAGATCCGCAAGGTTGCACGGTTCCCGGGAGGCCTTTTAAATATAACTAATCAGAGTTATAGTTGACATGAAATGGATCAGGGAAGAAGACTATAGTAGTAGGCAAGCCATAGTAGTAGACTTAATTTCAACTTTGGGCAATATTTTGCTTATTATTGCGGAAAAAAAAACATAAACTAGACTGCCACAGCATACCACATTGGGGGAAAACCTTTAAAATCCCACATAATTATTTAGTGCTATGTTTTGGTTTTCCATATCTGTAATTATTAAACTCTACAACTTGCTCAAATTACTTGGGAGCCATTTTTTCAATTCCAACAGCCATAACGGTGAGAGGGTTCTTCATCTCACACGAAAGCTTCAACATTTCACTTAGATCAACCGGGTTATTATTATTATGACCCGCCTCTTGAACCCAATTGAAATGCTGCACCAACTTAGCCACCCACAGGCTCACAGTCACGAGCCCTAAAGTCTTACCAGGGCAAACCCTACGACCCGCCCCAAAAGGCGCAAGCCTAAGATCCCCGCCCCTCACATCCATTTCAGCACCACCCTCGCTCTTCAAGAACCTCTCTGGCTTGAACCCCAAGGGATCTTCCCATATGTTTGGGTCATGGGTAATGGCCCACATGTTGACCATCGCCGTGGTATTTTCTGGTACCACCATGCCATTGCTCAGTTGGACGTCGGAAGTTGATAGACGGGCCCATGACAGGAGGGGCCCGGGTGGGTGTAGACGCAGAGTCTCATTCACCACAGCTCGGAGATAGGGTAAATTCACTACATCTGCGTCGGTAAGGTTTTTCTTTCCCACAACTAGGTCAAGTTCTCGTCGAATCTTCGCTTGCACAACCGAGTTCAAAACAACCTCTGCCATGACCCACTCAGTCAAAAGCGCGGTCGTATCAGTCCCACGAAATATCATTTCCTGAATATATATAAGTAGAAACTCGCATTAGTTCATGAAATAACTTGATTTGTTACGTAACAGTTAACAATATAATAATCTCGTAATTAAACTAATATATGGATCTCGTGTTTGTACACAATTGTCATATTATCGATCATGCATGCAATGCAATAGTACTGAAGAAAAAATGTACGGAAAAAAAATTAAATAATGGTTGATAATTCGAAATGTCTACAAACCCATAAGACAGCCACCATGTCGTCCAATTCAAGCTTCTCCTCTCCATCCAACGAAAGCAAGACATCGACAAAATCAGAGTTATTATCGCAAGCCCTTTCGGATTTTGCAACTCTGTGCTCTTCAATAATTTTCACAACCACTCTCCGAACACGGTGAACGAGCAACAAACACCGTTTCTTGATACAAAAGGGATTGTAGAAGACGTTGCTTAGCCAAGGGAGGTAATCGGACCAGTTGAAAGCTCCCAAAAGCTCAAACCCTTCTCTAACAATCTCATGCAACTCTCGAGCCTCAGCACTAATACGACCGTTCGCAACGTCGTATCTCTTGCCGAAAACCGTGCCCATAATATTGTTCAGAGCCGCAGCTTGAAGATGTTTTCGTAAACCAACAACTCCGCGAAGAGTTTGTTCTTTACGAATGGACGTCAGCATGGCATCACAGTCCATTTGGCGGCTCGCTTCGTGTGCGGCAGTGCTTTTCGGAGTGAAGAGATGAGTGGAAGCGATATTTCGGAGAAGTCGCCAGTAGGGCCCGTTTGGGGCGAACCCGATGGCGCGGCTGAACATGAGGCACTTGGCGGATTGCTTGATAGGACGGTTGGCGAAATGGGAGGAGGTTAAGATTTCTCTAGCAATGTTTGGGTCGGAGGTGATGACGGCCGGGGTTGAGCCCAAGCTGAAGGCCATGAGTTTTGTGGCCGCTAGATTTGAAGCCATGGAGGCTAAAGTGTGATGAGGAAGGCCATGGGACAGGTTAAACAGGCTGCCGAAGAAGGGGAGGCCTCGGGGTCCAGGGATCGAGACCCGGCCCATTCGGTTCCGGCCGTTTTTCCATGCAATGCCTCCGGTGGAGAAAGCCCAGGTTAAGAGGGTTAGAGATAGAAATGATGTGATTAGTATGGAGAAGCAAAGGAAAGTGTTTTGAGTTCCCAAATGTGCAATAGCTTCAAGGGTGAACATTGTGGTTGGAATCCAGGAGTCCATTTTGGTTGCTAACTTGCTAGAAGGTGTGAGACTTTTGGTGAGATACGAGGAGAGAGTTTGGGTTCTTAAATAGGCGTGCCTAGGTTTAGTACGAGGAGTTTAAAAATGAATATGTAATTAGGTAAACTAATGACTAGTCTTGTGTGAAGAGAGGGTTTAGATCGACCTGTATGTGGGTGCATGGTCATGATGCATACACGTCGGTATTAGCTAGAAGAGACCCATATTTGCTTATAATTGGGATATTCTAGTTACATATAAATAATTATAATATTACTTTTTTACTGAAGGTACCCTCGATTCCTACTTGCTCTCTCCCACCTGACCCAACCGTCTAGGTAGGCTTTTGCAATTCAATCTGAAAAACGCACGTTTCGTACATTGACACACGTGGGACACTGACAGTATCACCAAAAGAAAGTGGATTTTTTTTTGGGCTTTCTGATTATAGCCCAATTGATAATACATCTTTTATGTTTAGTCCTCTCTTAAATGTTAATCCAAGTCAGCATTTAAGATAATTAAAAAAATATAAAAATTAGTATAATCAAGCCCATCATCTTTTTAGTGAATTACATTTTTGCCATTTGGTATAGAATTTGAAAAATTCCGGAGGTACATCCGTTTCAATTTGGTAGTAATTGTACCATTCGTTTTCAATTAATTTAAATTCAAATTAAGTAGGCAATTGTATAAATACTGTCATATGGATTTGGGGTGGGTGGTGGGGGACGGAGTGATTTTCTGCTTATGAAAACTCCAAGAGATTTGTGATTGTATTTGCTATTTTTGTTTTAATTCACCTTTGCTATAGGTTCTAGATCTTTCTTACCTATTCCATAGGCAGCTTCAATATCATGTTTTGAAGATGGTTGAGGGGCTTGCAGAGTGGCGCAGGACAAGAAACAAGTTGATCATGGTGAGGTGTGGGGTGGCGATGGTTGCTGTGGTTCATTGATAATTGGATATTCATACCTGTTCTTTAGGTAGATCATTGGGTCTGCAGCTTTGTCTCACTTAAAGATTTGACACAATTTCAAAATTTGGGAAATTATCTCTACTAGAGGTTTGACACTTTGCTTTCGGTGTTCTTAACCCCCAATATTAATTATTATTTGTTTTAGGAATTTAGGATGAAACAAGTTGAATTCGTAAGTCAAATAATATACCTCCATTAGAGGTAGTTGTTAGAAATCAAGATACCTCCATGAGAGGTTTAAATTACCTTCATAAGAGGTAAAAAAAATTCTGAAATTGTAGGAAAAGGAACATGTGGAAAAATAAATAAATCTGTAAGGAAATAATTATACCTACACAAGAGGAAACTAAAATAAAATATTGAAACGGAGACGAACACTCGTCAAAAAAAAAAAGAAAAAAGAATGAAACTATTGTCAAAAGGAAGACTAATAAAAAGGAGAATAAGAATAAAAGAAAAGAATTAAAAGTTATAAAAGAACATTAATGGTATGGAGCATACATTAAAAAGGGTGCTATAATGTGAAAGGGCAAAATGGGTAGGTTAACAAATATATAATTCAACAAAAGAAATTAATTTGTAACTCATCAACGCTTAATATAGAAAATTTGCTTACATGGAAAGCTAATTAAATGGATTTAGGGCTTTTGCTAAAAGTTGGTGGGTTTATACTCAAAGTAGCTGTTTTCGAGGGCCAAAATCAGATTTTCTTATTTTTTTTCTAGGTATCATCATAATTAATTTGGGGAGCACACATTCCGTCCGTCGTCCAATTAATGGTGACTTGTCTTCGTCGTCACCACATAATAAATTTGGAGGGCAATTTGTCATATTATTTTGGTCAAGAAATCCACACCATCCATCTTTTCAGGTTTCACTTTCCTTCAACTCAATTTCATATCCGGGTCAAATACGATGTTAATAAGCTATTTATCATCATTCATTTATGGAATGAATCCACCCATGTTATTCATTTGATTTAGTCCCGAAATTTCATCACATAAGCATGCTCAAAAACAAGGAAGCCCACGACAAACACGCAGGGCGCATTATGTCCCGAGGAGATTGGCCTCCACCTTGCATATATAAGGCCAATCATCCGAGATAGACGTTCGTAATATAACCTAGTTCATATGTAGAATGGAGTAAAACTATGCTAGCTTCATATGTCTTCCTGACTATCACTTCCGATCGGCTTAAGATATAAGTAATCAACTAGCGCTCCAATAATATATATGGAATGGAATTGAATGGTCGTATGTTTTTATTGCTTGGTATAGCTCTATATATATATGGGGCAAAGCCAGCCATGGATAAAGACTCAGGTTGGTAGCCCTGTTATGAAGAATTTGACTAACGATTTTTAGGGCAATAAACGAGAACTTTACACCAAATTAAGCACATAATCTTCGTTTTTCCTTTTCCATTTGAGGTCAAGTTGTCCTCATCTCCTACGACGTCAATTATTTGGGGTAAAAAGTCTGAGAAATTTTTTTGATATGTCTGGTGATTAAATCTTGTAAACAATTGCAACTCGAACTGCCAGCTTATTGATCGACGTCACTTGCATAATATTGAACATTATTTTATGCAACCCCCAAATCCCGAAGTGCAAGTTTAAGTTTATAGCATGAATCGAGTGGTGGTGAAAATGCAGCCACGCGTATATATGACTTTAACAGCCTCCGTCAAGTCTGGGCTAGATTGACCTTATCCATGCTATATGTATGTTCTCTTTATTTTACATCCATATAAGTGAAGTAATTGATTTCTATCCCGCTCGCCAGAAATATAGCAGATGGATGTTCTCCAAGCTTGTTCCTGTACGAACTATATTCAATTAACTTATCATCATTTAATCTAATAACACCACTCTTTTTTTTCTTCCAGGAAACATATCATAAAAACGCTCGGAGGCAAGGGTCCAAACGGGGTACCCAATAGCAGGGCACGGTGAGAAAAGCTAACATCCGGAAAAAAGATCTATTAAAAAAATTGGCCCGAAAAACATAGATCAAAATTAAAATAACATTGTAGGAGAACAAGGAAAGCTATCGAAAATTAAAATAAATATTAAAAAAGATGATGAAACATCAATCCAAAAGTCCATAAACATCTCTCTTTTGGCAAGCAATCTAATAGCACTACTGACAGTAGGTCAAATCAAATAATCGTGAACATGGTAAAATATAGAATGCGCCTTTTTGCTAATCGAATGTCCTCGATTTTATATTAAACTCCCACCTGGCCCATTTGATGGTATATGCAGTCCGTCTAGGTAGGCTTTTGCAATTCAAAACCCCCCACGTTTCGACGAGTATCTAGGAGCAATCTTCGATTTTATACCTTACTTCTTGCTTGCTAGCTCAGCTTATTGAAAAAGATGATGATGGTGTGTTTATAGTACCTTCACACACGTAGGACAGTGATACTATCAACAAAGGATGTGGATTTTTCTAGGTATCCCCCAACGTTAACGGCGCACACATTCCGCCGTCCCATCCCATCCCATGGTGACGTCTTCTCGTCATCAAATCATGATTTTAATTGAGAGGGCAATTAGGTCATAACTTAGGTCAAGATATTGATCGACCAAATGTATAGTTGCACAACGTTAGCTATTTTCAGATATGTTTACTTACAAGAGGGAATTGAAATAAAAAATCGGAATGAGAATCTGATAGTCAAGTCTCCCTTGAGTATCCAATTCTCATTGCTTCGGGGGTTTTTGTTCCTAAATTAGAGTAGAGACAATAAAATTTTGATTCTTAAGTGATTTAGTAAAGGTAGGGAAAGAAATGAATCAAAATCATTCACATTCCGTCAATTCTTTTTTCTCTTGATTAAATACGCATTGTACTAGAGTTAATTATCAACTGGAGCAAAAATATTGTTTTTAACTTTTCTTTGCCAACTGGTATAACAATATCACATTTCTTTATGAATGAATAACTCAAGATTGAAGCATATGAACAAATGCTACGAGATAAAAAGTTAGGGCCAATTTTATGTATTGAATCCGGTTCCTTCAAAGGTATTAATTGGTACCAATATGTAGATCTTAATTGAGAAAGCGTGGGTCTTAATCAAGTCCTCTGACCCCCAAAATGAAACTCCAATCATGTTCTGTTCTTCTTTTAATGAGAGACATTCATGGCACTACAATTAAATTTAAAATTACATGCGAGCCTATGGAATGATTTTGTTCCACTCAATTAGGCTTTTGTTACACAATCATATCATCAACACTCTACCCGGATCTCAAAGAGCACGATAATTCTTAGTTAATATCATTGCACTTACTCCTAATCCCCAAAACAAAAATTATTGAAGTCCCTTTGTTTGTTAATCATATTTGAAAAGTGGAACTTGTGTTTTACCCTATCACGTGGGACCTGTATTTCCCGACACCCACCACGGTGTCGTCTTCTTCACCAATCTTAATGTACAGACAATCACCATCTAGTTTCTATATATATTCAATTCCCTGCTAACTATTAGTCTATGAAGCACGGAAACGGAAACAGAAACGGAAAACAATACAATATATATATTTTTTTTATTGTTAATGAAAACAATACAATACAATATGAAACGGTGATTCTTCAAATCTAAAAAAATATTGATACGAAATGTTATGGAAACGTCAATTAAAAAATACTTAAATTTATATAAATCAGTATTCTTGGCTTCCATAGCATAGAAAAAAAATGAAATGAAATACTAAAAGTTCAAGTTCAAATTTGAAGGGAATTTGAATGCTAATGTATGGAATTAATTAATAATCTTTTTTTTTTTTGCCAAAATATTTCTTCAATGGAGTTTCACATTGTTTCTGTAATGTTTTCTCTCCTATACGTGCTTCGAGAAATTTCGACTGTGTTTCGATTCCGGAACGTTTCCGAAACGCGAAGCAATAGGTGCTCGAAGTTTCAGTGCTTCATAGCTATTAGTTAGCCCTATTGGTAAGCAGAGGACACAATAAGCAAAATATGAATGGCATCATAATGAAAATAAGCACAATTTACACCTAGATTTTTACATCCCGTTTATTTATCATAGATACTGACATACATGACTGAATACAATAGAGTTTAGACCCTGAACCGACTTGCGGATTCCGCAAAAAAACTGACCATACAATGCAATGGGGACGTTATTATTGACAGCAAACCCTCCCTCATTAAGAAGATGAAAAGTACTTACAAATGAGCCTCGGTTAATATTTGATATCAATAGGCTCAAAACCCTTGTCAAGTGACGCCTTGACAGCATCCAGTACAAGCTGCGTCTTCCTACTAAGGGTTGGCCACTTGTTCTCAGGTTTTGAACCATTTTTAACAGAGCCTACCAAACGAGAAAACTCCATTACCATGAGAGCCTCCTGCGGAAGATCAGTCGTAACAATGTTTTGGCTCGGCGTGGGTACCCAACTGGTCACAAATTCATCAAACCCAGTTTCGGAAGCTACAGTGAAATGGGCCTCTTTCTCTTGATGTGGGATAACAAACCCATCAACATGCAAAGTACCCTTGGTACCGACAGCTGTGATATCCATGGTCAGACTTGAGAAGAAAGAGCAGTGGAAGGTTGCCACTTTCCCATCTTCCCAATGCAGAGATGCCCCACAAGATAAAATCACACCCGCTTCATTGAATATAGGGCCACGCAAGGCTATTACTGTTTTCGGCAGCTCATAGTTAGCGGCCCACAGAATCCCTCTGATACAGTACCATCCTGCATCCCCAAGAGCACCATGAGCATCAAGGTCTGGCTTCACACGGATATCATTCTTGAGAAAATCCGGATCAACAGCAAACGTAAAAACCGTGTGAATCTGCAGCACCCAAAGACAATGTCTTTAAAACAATAGCATAAAGAACATCAGTCCAAAGCAGCCAGAAACAAATTATATTTTCCTAATCCGGCATCTCTTCCAGCATGTGCGACTAAGAGATGAATGAAATGTCCTTCTGTGCAGACTCTTCTCCTTAATTCAGAAAAAACCAATGCATTGATCCTATCTTCTGAAGAAACATAAACAAGTTTATTTGTCAGCTTCTATATACTAAAGCAACAATTTCTAGATTATATCTAACTGTATCACAGTGGATACTCAAATTACATGCATTACATTTTATATTATTAAGGTTAGCTTGCAAGAGTTACGGCCCAAACTGCATTCTGGTTGCATATCCAATTAAGTGGAACTTAAAAGGGCGCGCTTCTGGTATTGCATCTGACTTGAGGCAGAAAATCGGGCAAAGTCCAACCTAACCCATAGTTAAACATGACTGAATACTAAGCTTCAGCCAGAGGTGGTGGGTTTGGGATTGGATTACTAAACTCTTGATCCACTTCAAGCCTAATATGACGTCTTCTCATAGCCATCTTATGTATGGACTAGTCAAATAAGCATTCTGCCCCTCCTCCTATTCAAAGAATAACACAAGTCCTAGTCTTAGATTTGCATCATTGCATGTTGGCCATTTTAGAATGAATAACCTTTGTAAGAGTCAAATCCTTCAGGTTACAGCAGGCCCAAAGGGGCTGCTTGAATCAAGACCTGAATTCAGGTAGGTAGCGAAAGACTATATACAGAAAAGGTGGTTTCTATGCTTCCAAGAAAAACTGATAAAACAGCTAATAGTCAAGA
This sequence comes from Spiraea crenata, assembly GCA_033992175.1. Classification (NCBI taxonomy): domain Eukaryota; kingdom Viridiplantae; phylum Streptophyta; class Magnoliopsida; order Rosales; family Rosaceae; genus Spiraea; species Spiraea crenata. Next base: position 6,872,169 of record JAVBHV010000014.1, on the reverse strand, counting down.
AGGCCGAAAGACAACTAAATGCAAGCAGACCTTCCTCAAATAAATAGCTTCTAAAAAATAACAAATCATAAAGTTTGCTCTAGATGCATTGATAATGCATATCGACAGGCTATGCAATTCTATAGATCAACAACTTTAAAGCGTGATAAGAAGAAACAGCTGTAAACTAATTTCCAATATCATTTAATTCAAATGGTCTATTGTCTTTGACAAAGTGCAAGGCACCAGCTTCACATTTGGCATCAGGAAAATGTTACCAGTCCATTGGATAGCAAAATGCTAGGCTGAGATGTGAAGACTAAACAAATGATCGGTTGTTTCTGCTGGTGCAAAGCAATCATCAAAACAGTCAGAAAGTAAATACTGCAACAAAGCACATTGTACTCCGTTCCAGTTATCAAATTCTTGACCAATGGATATAGATGCCCTGTCCTTATCTTACATTGGCTTTTTATAGTATACAGAGTACACTAAACATGTACTTTTTAAGAGAATTGTAAGCACTACATGATGTCAGCTAACAGAGACGAAGAACTGAAAGTAAGGTCTTTGTAAGAATAATGTGGACAGAAACAAATACATTCTAGACAAATCCTAACAGAACACTTGAAGACACTTGAAGGATGTTGATGTTCCAGAGCGAAAAAGGTGTACCTTAAAGTTTCCGAAAGTATTTACTGAGGTCAACGTCAACAGATATATCGAGATACATCATGCGAAGAATACAAAGTAAAAGGCAAATTGACTAAGCAAGGACGAGATAAAGGCTACTATTACCAACAAAAAAGAATATCCTAACCCTATCATGAAGGCGGAGAATCTAATTTTACTGCATTGTTAGTTTATAAGAACGCTCTAAGACACAAAGCAAGCTATCTAACTCAGCCAAGTAGTAGATAAGAATTCAGCTAATCGCCAAACCGAAGGCTAGTCAAGTATTCAACCAGAATCAACTGATGTCCACGGCATATATACAAATATATCCAAACCTATTGTCCCAGGAGACTATCACGTGTTCAGTAGTTCTGAATGATCTCAGGATTTTGATAGTGAAATATGTACTGAGTACTGTCTCCGAGGCATGTTTTTCCTTCCTCCGAATGTTATTTCGTTGTGCAACGCACATTCTCAAGTTCGATTTGAAGTAAATAAAAAACGGAATTCACCAAATGGAGATCAAAAGACGCAGACAACTTGCACAGGCCTGGTATCATCAATTAGTTTCAACAATGACAAGTGAAAACTTATTCCTTGCGGATTGGTAACCAATAGAATTCCCAGTAATCAATAGAATTCCTAGTAAACAATAAGCAGATTGGTGACCAATAGAATTCCTAGTAATCTTCAATTGAATCCAAAAAAAAAAAACCAAAAAGAAATGCAAAGACGTTACCGTTTTGAGCTGACCGAAGCGGTTGGCGTCGGAGAGGAATTCGGACATCTTGGCGGTCCGGGGGTGGTGCATCCACATGGTACCGTCCATGATCTGCACCCCATTGGATTCGCACGCCTCCATGATCTGGTCAAACTCCGCCACATTCAGCGCCACGGGCTTCTCCAGCAGGACGTGCTTCTTCTTCTGGGCCGCGAGCACGGCCCACTTCACGTGGAGGCTCGTCGGCAGCGGGACGTAGACGGCGTCGACGCCCGGGTCGTCCAGAACGGCGTCGTAAGAGCCGTAGATTTTGGCTCCCGGCGGGAACTTGTTGGCCTTGGCGAACGCCGTGGCCTTTTCGAAGGAGCGGCTCCCGACGGCGTAGAGAGTCGCATTGGGGGCGATAGTGATGGCGCGCGACACTTTGCGGGCTATCTCGGCGCAGCCCAGAATACCGAACCGGATCGGCGTTTCGCCCGACATTTCGATGGAAAGTTTACAAAGTGGACAGCGAGAGAGCGATGGTGATATATTTGCTGGATAATATTTAGCTGCTCGAGCTAGTCTGTCTTTCTCCCTCGGCCGGTCCGGTTGAAACTTCTACCAAATTTGGCTTTACAATTGTTGGATTAAAATGTCAATTTTAATCCCGTGGTAAAAAATTAAGTTTGGTAAAATATTCTACCGAACTATCCGGTGGAGAAAAATTCGCTTAAGCTAAAGCTTTGATCAATTTGTTTACTCACACACAGTTAACACGCATGATTATTTATTTTAATTAATATAGAGATAAAATTGTTCATATTAAAAAATTATTCAAATTCAAAATAGTTTGATTATCTAATTGTATAAAATATATAAACGGTAAATATCAAATAAGCAATCTACATATTTCATAAGTTATATAATCAACTGATCTCGGATATAAATAATTTTTTTATAGTGATGATTTTATCTATATACTTATTAAAATCAACTTTCTCAATCAAATTCGCATTAACCGAGAATGTGGAAAAATTGATGAAAGCAGCCCCTGAGAGCAACCAAATATTATCCTTTCTGGCCGGTTGGGAGCTTTTGGTGTGTTTTTGTGTTTACTTGCATTGCATTTGTCTCCATTTGGGGAAGTCCAGCCCACCCGTACAATCCGTGGGCTATCAATAGTCCACGTCCGCATTCGGACAAAGTGGGGGAATCGCCGGCTCCACTTGTCGGATTTAACGTAATCTTGTTTTTTGTTTTTTTATGCCAACGTCATCAATCAATAATGGAGTGCCGATCTCCTTAGCTTTAACCAGAGCACCTTTTACGTGGTCTAATAACCACGAAGATGATCTAGTGCCATTTTTGAGAGACTAAATAGAGCCTTAATTAGTTGATACCTCCTGGTGTGTTTCCTTACCTTCTGCTTCTCTTCATAATCTTCCAACTGTAGGCTCAGACCATGGGCCAATCCTTCTAACACTTTATCAGGAGCCTATTAAGAAAGAAACTTCAAATTTGAAGCAATGTGGCTGAACCATCCAGATTTCATGAGGGCTGGCCAGCAACTGTTTGTGATTGCTTCTAATGCTTTCAAAGTGCTGGCGAAATCCTGGAACAAAACTGCTTTTGGTAACCTTTTCACTCAGATTAAAGACTGTCAGGAGCAACATGGGACTCTTCAATCCCAGGCCATTTCTTACAGGAACAATGATGATCTTCGAGATAGAGGGATACAATTAAGAAACAAACTAGATGGGGGACAGAAATACCAAGAAAATCCATAGATAAACTTGACCAAAAAAAAAAAAAAAAAAACTCCATAGATATAGTTAAAGATGATGGTATGGAAGATGTCTTTGTCCATGAATTTAAATCCAGATCTACTAGGCCTCTACATACTAACCCTGCGGCTACGGAAGCTTTTATCAATATTATTGATCCTTGCAGTACCCCTGATGATAACAATTCTCTGTCAAGAGAAGTTACTGATGATGAAATTCTAGCTGCGTTGAATAATCTTGGGGGCCTGAAGGCTCCAGCTCCTGGACTATTTCCAATTTTCTTTCAAAAGTGCTGGTCATCTGTTAGAGAGCATGTGATTAAAGTTGTTAAGGGGTTTTTGTTCCACAAGTTGCACTCTGGAACAACTGAATCACACAAACATTGCTCTTATTCCGAAAGTTGATAATCTTGAGACAGTGTTAGATTTTAGACCTATTAGTCTCTAATGTGATCTACAAGATTAGTACTAAAATTTTGAGTACCAGATTAAAAACTTTTCTGAGTAAATGTATTTCTAGAAACCAAGGTGCTTTTGCTCCTAATAGAGTAATTACTAACAGTATCTTGATTGCTCACTGATTTGTTTTCTGACTTTCACAGAGAAAAGAGTAAACTTGGTGCTATGGCGCTGAAGCTTGATTTGAAAAAGGCCTATGATTTCATCTCCTAGGATTATATCAGACAAGTCCTTATCAGCTTTGGTTTTAATCCCTGTTGGATTCAATGGATTATGGAGTGTATTGCTTCCATGTCCTTCTCTGTTCTTCTTAATGGGGAAGGCCATGGTTATTTCAAGCCTTCAAGAGGAATTAGACAAGCTGATCATATTTCACCCTATGTTTTATCCTATGCATCTTAGCTGACCACTGCTTTTCTTTCAAGCCTTTCGTTTTTCGTTAGGAGAGACATTACAAAAACAATCTAAAACTCCACGTGGAGAAAAATTTTGGCAAAAAATTTTGAATTATTATATAAATTTAAATGATTTTTTATTAACGTTTCCATAACACTTCGTATTGATCTTTTTTTAGACCTGAGGAATCGTCAATTCGAATCGTATCGTTTCACCATTCCCATTTCCGTGCTTCATAGCTATACATGGAACCATTAGACACCTCAACTTACTAGCAAACAACTCTGAAAATCAAGTGGGGTTCATCTCATCTCCATTTGGTTTTTAAATTTCCATTTTAATGTTTGCTGATGACTTTTTGATTTCTAGTAACGCTTTCACGAAGGCAGCTAGATTATTAGCTGAGGTACTTCTTGATTTCTCTACTGCTTCTGGTCAAAAAATTAACTATCACTAATCCTCTCTTTACTTTTCCAACGACCCTGATAACCAGACCAGAAGTGATATTGTTAATTCAAAATAGTGTCTTCTAGAAAGACCCTATTAACGATAAGGAGCACCTCTTTCGTATCAAATCAAAGCTTGCTGGTTGGAAAGAAAATACAATACATTTCTAGAGCTGGAGAGCTCACAGTGATTAAATCTAACTTAACAAGTATGCCAAATCATGTTGGCTTGTTTTAAATGCCCTGCAAAGCTCTCAAAACAGATTGATAGCCATGCTGGGGATTTTTTCTAGGAAAAAACACCAAAGTTCTTCCTGTGACTAGGAAATTTGCTTGCACCCCTAAGAAAGTGGGTGGTTTCAGTATCAGGAAAAGTAATCATTATAATAAAGCTGCATTAGCTTAAACTAGGATGGAAGATCCTAATTGATGAGAGAAATTGGTGAGTTCAAATCATTAAAGCTTAAGTAAAATAAAGCTTTTTTCTGGCTAAGGATTCCAGCAACTAATCTATGACAAGGAGGAGTGTTCTCCAAGCAAGACCGGTGGTACAACAAGGAATATGATGGACTGTGAGGAATGTAAATACTAGTTAAAGGACTTGGAATGGAAATACTTTGTTAAAGGACTTGGAATGGATAGCCTTGTTCCCTTCCCTGGCCCTGCAAGCATGGGACTTCAATCACAAAGTAGAGCCAGCACCTTTGGCATTCTAAAGATCACATTCCCCATCATTAAAACCTTGGAGCTGCATAAACCAAAATATACAATTATTACCTCGAGTAGTTCATGAAAACAGTGGATATAGAGCATGTGCCATTCAAATAAATCTCAAGCTCGCTAATATATTCCTATTCATTTGAAAAGACCAACCATAATCATCTTAGGTTTGTTTTAAGAACTTCTCAGTGGCATCATCATAGAATTTATGAATAACATGTGATAGCCTTTAGAATCATCTAAGCTTACCTCCACCAATTGTTGCCTCTGGTAACCGTTCAATTGAATACTTGTGTTGAGTGATGTACATGATGGGAACACCGGGGACCTGCACTTGAAGAACAAGCTAATTTAGGAAGTTATTACACCTTTAAATCATACTGTCACTTAACATGGTTCTGAACTTCTACCTTTCGAATCCTACGCTTTAAATCTCGATCACATGTAGCAACAATGTAGCATTTGTGCTGTACCCAACAAAAAGGTCTTCCAATGTCAGCCATTTCTTTTATGGAATCCAATTCAAACCAATAAAAAACTACGTTCAGATGCACCCGCAATCAACAAAAGACAGCAATCTGGCACCAGCTTTGCCACAATGTTAACAGAAAGAATGATCGTATCAAGCATACAACCAGAATCCACATAACACACATGGACTCCATGCGATGGACAAACTTTGAAACCCAAAAAAAGAAGCATGTGGTCGTAAGTCCAGACCACACACATTTTTTGTTTCAAAAGCCACCTGGTTTGTTGGTCTTGAGATTTACCATAACAAGTCTAAGCATTATTCCCAATATTCTCAAATACAGAGAACTTACATGTAGGATTGTAAACAAAAACTATGCCCGCCTAGATACTACACAAAATCAATGTTCATACAGTTGCAAGTATCACCATTAGTTATACAACAATATCAATAGCTCAATTCCTACTCAGAAGCATAGTGTGAAATTTAGGGATTTAACTGCAAACACTTCAACAGTCTATTTTGGCAGCAGCTGGTGAGGGGTGAAGGCTCCAAGAAGCATTTCTTAAGCAGCTTACTGCTTAAGACATGATGATTTCACAAAAAAACTGTAAAATTCATCCACAGTAGAAGATAACATATAAATCCTCTCTAATTGACTATTCCACCTCCCCAACGCCCAACCTACTTCGGGGGGAGGGGGGAAGGCACCAAGAAGAAAACTACAAAGTGCAGTTACTGGGTATAATTAGTACCTGGGTAACTCTGTCAACAATGCAGTCATCAGCATAGGTTCCTCTATGAGTACAGAGTAGTCTCTCAAAGCGAGGGTCTTTAGCAATCCTGTCAGAATTAAGTATTTCCTTTGTTAGTACCAAAGTCGTAGCAATGGAATAGACATAGTACAAGTTGTAGGATAGTACCTCAGAGCCACACGATATTTTTGGCCTAACTTCTCAAGCTCTGCCATTACACAATCCGTGATACAAGGAGTGCCTATCAATTATTAAAAAGATAGAGAAATAATTATTAAAAAAAAAGGAGAAATAGATCAATGGAACATTCCCCAGCATTGTCCTTATAGAGTAGCAGATGATATGCTGGCACCCCTTATGAGCTAACTATATAGAGCACCCTCTAGAATCAAGCTACGGTACTGATATCTCCTACTGAAATTCAGCATTCAAAACCAACTGCCCAGAACCATTGAAAACTTATACATGTGAATAAACAGGTAACTTTAAGACTCACACTTCGCATATAGGCAATCCATCATTCCCTTTTCCAAGTCCAACTGCATAAAACGAAAGCGAAACAACCGTTAAACTATGCCCTATACAGAAATTTCTACCAATCTACAGCTTTCTTTAGCTCATCGAAAAGGAACTTCAACTGCAAATACAAAAACGTCTAAACTTTTGCCTTATTCAACCCCAATTTTAAGTATGAAAACTAAGTGCCTAGAGCAAACAATTAGTATCAAAAACACCCACCTTATTCTGAATAGAAAAATTGATGAAGTTGGTATCGACCAAAACCCGGTAAGGCGGTCCCAACGCAGTGTTGTGCTTGAAGAAAAGCGCCGATGAAACATTCGGCCTAATTTGCAAAAATCAATAGTAAATCATGCTACACCAAAAGTATCATAATAAACACTTGAAAATCACAACCACTTACACATTTCTGGGTAGCTTTTCTTGGGTGAGATCTTTCTTGTTTGGATTCAAAACCGCCTCCTTGTAGCTGAACTCAACACACAAAAACAAATAAAATTAACAAAAACCCAAAAGTTTCTGATGCTGAAAACTGAAGAAATTGAACACAAAGAACAAAAAGCAAGAAATTATCAACAAGGGTTTCACCTTTTAATTGCTTTGGAGGTGACCACCTTCTTCATGACTGCGAACTTGGGTCCCTTCTTTGCCCTCCCCATCTCTTTGGTCACAAAGCAAAAACCAAACTTCGGAATTTTGGGTTTTCCTTAAAACCCTAAACCCTAACTAAAATCGACCAAGATATTAGGAACTCCTCAATCTCTCACTTCACCTGCTGGAGACAGCACGAGTGGCGGCAGAGCACTAAATTAACAATCGTTTGGTCGGTTGATCGGGTCGGGGAAAGAAGAAAACGGCGAACCCTATTAGTTAGCTGACGAAGGTAACGGCGAGCATCCACCTACAACTTATTAGTTAGCTGATGTGGCGAAATGAAGTCCATTCGATTAGATGGATGGCCCGAATCTAGCGGCGATGCTCTCTTTTTTAAGGCTAAATTATATTAGAGGTCCATGTGCTATGTCACTTGTCTCACTTTAGTCTCTGTCCTCTAGTGTGTCTCACCAGATATACTAAAGCACAACAGGGACATGTGACAAAGCACAGGGACATGTGATCGAGACATGTGACAATGCACAGGGGCCTCTGGTGAGATATACTAGAGCACAAGGACTAAAGTAAGATAACTGACATAGCACATGGATCTCTGGTACAAAAAAACCTTCTTTTAATGCAGCTTCTTCCGATTTTTTTTTTTTTTTTCAATAGAATGCAATTTTATAATTAAAACTTGGTTTGGCAATTCGCCAAATAAAAGGAATACATCTATCTTCTATATCTATAATTTTGGGTGTACCTAAGACTAAGTACATTGGATCATGAGCCTCTACATTTACTTTTCCACGCATTTGATGCATTTGCTGAGGTGTCAACCATCAACCACTACAAGTATTTTTTTAATTAAACATATCCTCCTAATCCAACTGCTACAAACATGACACCTCAACAAATGCACTAAATGCATGGATAAGCAAATGTGAGGCTCATGGTCCATAAACAAAATAAATGCATTCAAGAAAAATATAACTAAACAGGAGTATTTACAAAACCAAATCCGCTCTATCTCTTTACAGAAGACGGTACTTCGGGTTATCGTTTTGGCTGTTGTTCGTTACATATTTGAACTGGATTTTGAGTTGAACGTAATTCAGCTTCTTCGACGCATGCTTCTGGTTTGATTTCTCTCTCTCTCTCTCTATTATGTTTCTTCATTCATCGAAAATGGAAGCAATATTACGAACTTGATTGAAAAACCTACAAATTTCGATTTTCCAGTTCTGACATCTATCAAATTGTTGGGATTCATTTCTTATAGACTTAATTGCATGTGTAGTTTCTTCTTGTATTCTTGTGCATATACACTTCATACCCATTATGGAGCACCAAAGATGAATTAAGCCAAATTGAATTATGTACTCCGAATAATAGGTTCAGGACAACAACGAAACTTCCTAGAAGCCAACCTCAAAAACAGAACAAAAGACACAACACGAACTGACGACGAGAGAGGTAAATAGAACGAGTTGGAATTGTAGTTGGAGATATGGGGCTTGAAATTGTGGAACCAAATGTGTGCATCAGAGGTTGCTGCAGCAGCAATGCCATTCCACTCCATCTTTCGCCTTCCTCCTACAGCCTACTCAATCCAATTGCCCGAGGTAACAGCTCTGTTTGGCTACTGATGATCTTGACAAGTTCCAATTGCACTTGTTTTCTGTTTCTGGTTCGTTGATTAATTTGCCTTTTTGTTGGTTGGTTTCTGGTACGATTTGTGTGAGCAGGGGCTGAGAGTGTTGTATATGAAGCAATTCTGGATGGAAAGAAAGTGGCTGTGAAGAAACCCATCTTGTCAACTTCTGATGATCTTGACAAGTTCCACAAGGAGTTGCAATTGCTATGGTATGTGCATGGTTTATGTATCTTTTCGAGTAATTGCGTAAATCTATGCATATAATGTACATTAGTATGTGCAAATATCAGTTTGAGCATTGAATGGAATGAATGATTTTGATGTTGATGCCCCTCAAATTCGTTTACCTTTTCTCCTTTTGTTTCTTTCTTGTATGTCCATAATGGTGAAGTAAGTTGGATCATCCCGGATTAGCAAAACTGGTAGCTGCACATGCAAAGCCACCCAATTACATGTATTTCTTTGAATTCTTTGAATCTCCCAATTTATCAATGAAGTTACACATGGAAGAATGGACTCCGAGTATCGATCAGGTGCTTGTGATTGCTCTCCACTTAGGTACGACTTAGTTGGCTCTGTCATTGTTGCCCAGTTTATTCATTAGTTAAGACCCTTTGAGTACTCAACACTACCATTATCAGAGCAAAATGAACTAATTTTGGAGGAAATGTGTTGTTTATATTTATTTTATTTTTTTTGGTTCAACAGGCTCTGTAATTCTACCCTCTTCATCGAATAACAAGGGTGTTAAGTTCACAATACACACACACGCACTAGTATATACATATTCGAGCAAGATATTTATATTTGAAACCTTCAAAAGGTCTATGTTTGTTAGACTTACCCTAAGGGGTTTCTGCAAATAGTTAGGATTTTAAACTCGGTATGGTTTTCTCATCTGGAATTAGAGAAGAAAAAGGAAAAGTTCAACTTCTTTTATGAACCTTTGAAGAAGATATTGATCGAGAAATGAATCATGTATATTGTGTCATGTGTTTGTAATAAACTGTTAAAAGTCGTTTCCCAGAAAAGTGAATTTGAAGATAAGAATGGGGGGTTAACCAAATGGCGTATGATAAAATGATGATAGTTTGGCAAATTATTGAGCTGCAATGTCAGGACGCATTCAATTTGCATTTTTGTTGATTCTTTCACAATTACGATTTGCTGCTGCGTTTTGTCATTTCAAGTTTTGTACCATGTTCAAGTAGAGCTTTCTGAAAATAGTTGTGTGTTTTTCTATTGTTTTCATTTTCCAGCAAAGGCTTTGCAATATCTGCATAAACTCGGGATTGTACATAGGGATGTGAAACCGGCAAATATCCTTGTAAATGCCTATCTTAAGTATCTTTTATTCTGTAGTAAGCAGAAATGTTAGTATATATTTTGACCATCTTTGGTCAATGAGTTTTACTATTTCCTTATGATGCAGTTGGACAAAGATCTTAATCCACACTTAGCAGACTTTGGTTTGGCTGTATACCAAAAAGAGCTTAAAGGAGTTTCTATTGAGAATTGGAGATCAACTGGAAAGCCTACTGGTGGTTTCCACAAAAAGAATATGGTTGGCACACTCATCTACATGGCACCTGAAATACTAAGGAAGGAAATACATACAGAAAGATCAGATGTCTACAGCTTTGCCATATCAATCAAGTAAGGATTAAAAGTTGATTACTTCAAAGACTGTAAAATTGTGTTACTTACATCTATGGATACACTACAAAAAGTAAATGTATTCTTTAAAGAGATGGTGTTTACTTCTTCGAACAAAGTTTCTGTATGGAAACTATACTGCCCTTGGGGCCTCAAACATTAAACCTTTTGCTATTTTCTAATTTTACTTATTGGTTTTAAATGAACCTTTTGCAGTGAGCTTCTTACTGGTGTTGTTCCATATACTGATCTTCGTGCCGAAGCCCAGGTTAGCTTTTCTGAATTTTATGGGGCTTCTTCAATCACTTAAGATGTTTATCTTTTATTCAAATTCATGCATCATATGATTACATTTACCCCTATGGTTTTGAGGCCATTTTTTAAATGGGTACAAGGTTTTAATTATCTCAAATTACAACAGGAGGTTCTTTAATCATTCTGTCAAATAGATTGTCAGTCAACTGCTAATTGCTGACGTGTCAACTCCAGGACCCACATTTGAAAGGCACTTAGCCTACTTGCATCATCTGTGCATCATCTGGCAGGACCCACATTTGAAAGGCACTTAGCCCACTTAGCCTACTTGCTTTTATACCATTTGTTTCATGCTCTATCGTTTTCTCTAGTTGTGCTGTATGTCCACTTCACCTAGGAAGAATATGCCTGAGTGTGCAATAATTCATTGATGTGACAAACTGTAATTTTTTTCATCGCTCCAATCCTGAAGCCATTGTTTCTATCCTGTGACATATTTCCTGTCTAACTATCTTCCTTTTTATTTTCTTGCAATCTATAGATGGATTCACGTAGGTTCTGACAAGCAGTACTATTTTCTTAAGTTTCCCAGAATTATCTTCTTATGGAATTATGTTTGTCATTCAACATAAGTAATCGTAGCTTGATAGAATAGATTGGTTATGGATTTGATTCAGTTAAGAGCTTATGTTAGCTGACTGGTTCATAATATTCATGTTCTTGGCAGGCGCATACTGTACTGGAGATGAACTACACTGAGCAGCAACTTACAGCGGCTGTGGTGTCTGATGGATTGCGACCAATTCCTGCTGATCCTGACTCCGGTGCACCGTCAGCTTTATTGTCACTGATACATAGGTGTTGGGATTCGAATCCTCAAAACAGGCCTTCTTCAGATGACATAGTTGCAGAACTTGGTACAATTTTGGAACAGAGGGAGAAAATTAAAGAATCAGATGTTTTCCTTCGTGAATCTCCTACAGATGTTGGCCAAAACCTTCAAGCTTATCAGGAGGGTATTAACTGGTTTGCTGAGGGAGCAAATTTCATCAAAGAATCTTCTGGACCTAACTGTAGCACAAAAATCTGGTTTGATGCTTCAAATGATCATTTGGAATATCATCCAGTACTTTCTTGGGGATCGTTTGCAACATGCGGGAGAAGGGAGACCATGGAGGACACACATTTTCTTCTTCCCCATATGCTTAATGAAGGGGGTATCCATGTTTTTGGCATCTTTGATGGTCATAGAGGTGATATGCATGGTGATTTATGTAATTTTTTTTTGGCGTACTTGGGACTCGTACTTGATTTACATAATATTTTATTTAGTGCATTCAGATTCCAATGATATGCTTCAAAGGTTTAATTGTAACAATGCAGGTGCAGCAGCTGCGGAATTTTCAGTAAAAGCTTTTCCAGGATTCTTGCAAGCTTTAAGTTCGATTAGCAGGTTTCATCCTTGCTCCAATTCTTTTGTCAAGATTACATGTATATTTTTTTTTTTGACTTATTCATTTTGTTTGTAAATGCAGCCCAAGTAGTGCGTTACATGATGCATTCGTAAGACAGATATTGCATTTAGAGCTCAGCTAGATGTATCTCGCAAAACCAAGAGAGTTATTCAGAAAGACTGGCATCCTGGTTGCACAGCAGCTGCTGCTCTTCTTGTTAGAAACAAGCTGTATGTGGCCAATGCTGGTGATTGCAGAACGATTTTGTGTCGGGCTGGCCACCCCTTTGTTCTAAGCAAGGTGACTTGGACTGGTTACATTCCTGTTTGGTCATTGGGGTTTTGGAGACGGAGTTATTCCTCTGTATAATGAATGACATGTTTGGATTTTAGGATCATGTTGCAAGCTGTCTGGAGGAGAGGGAGCGGGTTGTCAGAGCAGGGGGAAAGGTAAGTTGGCAAGTTGACAATTGGAGAGTGGGTCTTGCTGCGCTTCAGGTTTGTCCCTTTAGAATCTTTAGTTTTGGAATGTTATCTCCTTAGAGTGTAATCTTCTATCTTTCATGTGATGGTGAATAAATTAGTATGCTGCTACTTATCTAGCCAGTTTATTATTATTTTTCCCGATGGAAGGTTTACCAAGGAACCTTTTTGAGTAAATTGCAGTACTTTAGAAATGATAATGAATAAATTAGACAACTCATGATATATGTCAGAGGAAAAGCAACGATAATCTCTTTCACTGTCATACTAAAGTCAGATTTTCTATTAAGGAAAACAGCTATGTGGTTTTGACAGGATTCCAGGGAATAGTTATATTTCTGTAAATCATGCACTGCCATGAGCGGATTGGTTTCAGTTTAAACCACTTATTTTTCTAATTGATACCCAACTCTTAGCTTTCAACCAATTATTCAACAGTAAGCTTAACTTTGATACTGAAGCTAAAATCGTTGCACTTCAGTTTTTTGCAACCCTTTTATAATTAGTAAACAATACTTTTTTTCTGTTTACATGAGTTCATGTTGAAGATCTGGTCACTTTATGTTTTTCAATAGTTTTGTTCAAAATATGCGACACTTAGTTAGACTTAGACCTCTTATTACGTTCTTTTACTCGTAAAATTCTGTCATAGAGCTATCATTTCTGAGTAAATATTACACATAAATCCTGCCATAGAGAACTAAGCCTTTGCACAGATTTTGTATTTAATTTGTTAAGATTTTGGCTCTACGGATTCACTGTCTTATCAAACCATGGAAAAGAACTGAATTCACTTTTAGTTTTCTCATTTTTTTTTTTCCGAAAACAAAAAGTAACTTCACTATATTCAATGCAGTCTTATTTTGTAACGAAAACCAAGCTAGATGGTTTTGATCTTCTTTAACAAAGCAATCCGTTGTGGTCTCAACAATGGTGGATTGAACCGCACATACATTTTAATAACCTTATCATATAGCAAAGTTCTATTTATTCATGGTTAAAAGACTGTGTATGTGCATCTTTTCCTGTTAAAGGTCCATCTCTTACATTTTTTCTGTTTCAACAGGTCACTCGTTCTATAGGTGATGATGACTTAAAGCCAGCAGTAACCGCAGAACCTGAAATAACTGAAACTATTTTGTCTGAAGAGGACGAGTATATGGTGAGGGCTGTTATTTTTACTTATGAAGGTCGCTTGGAGAGGGCTGTTATTTTTACTTATGGATATGAAGTTCGCTTGGAGAAATATGAATTGTTTTTAAATGAAAAGTTAAAACTTTTAAAAGGATATGGTGCAAGGCAGTAGCGATAAGCTTCTCCCCAGTGAGTGTATTAGGGCCCAGTTATAAGCGACAGAAATCTTAAGGAACAAAGGAATTAAATTGAATTTGGCAGATACTTGAGTTATGGGGCAAGAATCCCAAGAGAAACTCTTAAATTGGAATTCTGGATACATATTGATGATATCTGAACTCAAAATAGCCTATTTAAACTAGATTATGGCAGCCCTAGTAAGAAATCTTAATTGGAGCCTGAACCTGTTTGCTATTACATAGTTTATCTATAACTTTCTCTTTTATTCATTGTTGTTTTGAAAAAAAAACCTGTTTGTTTGTCAGGTTATGGCAAGTGATGGACTTTGGGATGTTGTGAGCAATCAAGAGGTTGTAAGCATAATTAAGGACACGGTGAAAGAGCCTGGAATGTGCTCCAAGAGATTGGCGACCGAAGCTGCAGGACATGGGAGTAAAGACAACATCACAGTCATTGTTGTATTCCTTCGTCCTGTCTCCACCTCTGAGAGAATATACTAGGTTAGTTTCTAGTTTCCCTATTTCTAAATGCGAATAGTCCAGATAGAGAGTCAGAATAAGGAAGAAATGGACATTGATAAAGAAAATGGTAAATCATGTATCTACGTCGACCCATTATTTCCCTGTCTACCATACTGACAATGGTGCTACTTGTACTTTTAGAACATTGTTGGAATTGCAGTGTGTACTAGTATGGTTTCCATGGTTTGGAGTTCTGGCCTTGTAATCTTCCTGTATATGGTATTACAACATTCATCTTTCACATCGAACGCATTCGAAATTGGAACTGTCCACCTACACTCATGTCAGTTTTCTGTTTAATCAACTGTTTGTGACATATCTTATGTGTTTGGTTTAGTCATTTCCTACCCGACATAAGTTAGATTGTTGGATTTGT
The DNA here is from genome assembly GCA_033992175.1 of Spiraea crenata. Taxonomy (NCBI): domain Eukaryota; kingdom Viridiplantae; phylum Streptophyta; class Magnoliopsida; order Rosales; family Rosaceae; genus Spiraea; species Spiraea crenata. The sequence continues at coordinate 6,856,953 of JAVBHV010000014.1, read as the reverse complement.
ACGGTGTTAAGATCCGAAGATGTCGCAGGCTATATCTTGCTTTTCACGATTCAACCTCTTTCCTGGTTAAGCCTGCAAACGAGAGACCAGCAAAACAAATGGACACAAACAAAATAGGACGATTTTGTATTTCTGTTTTACATATTGCAAGTCCAAACGAAGAGAATGACCGCGATTCTTCTTTAAAATTTCTCTTTGAGCATAGCTCTGTGTATACCTAATCATTCTGGAGAAAGGGCAAACGAGGTTGGCAAGAGGGCATCTCAATTTGCTTTTTCGTTGTAACCTAAATTGAAGTTAGCAGCATGGGACACCATTGCGGACCAACAAATTCATCACATCCATCCATCTAACTTAAAACACAATTCAAGGATAATAACAAAAGCAAAAAGGCACTCTTAGAACATATCATAAGCCATCAAATATGGCAAAGTGTATCCAAAAAAAAAAATTAGTTCCATTCCATTACTTCACCGAGTAAATTTTATCAAAAATATACAAAAATTAACTTTCAATTTCAAAATTTTCATTGTTTATTATATAAAAACTCGAGATGAAATATATATTCATCTGCAACAGGATAGGAACTGTGGAATATAAACTAGAAATTAATAAATTTAGAATGAGAGAGGAGTTGGTCAATTATCACTCATCATAATTGTGGACATTTAAAACACAAGTAGAGGATCAGGTATTCTGAAATTCTAACCAACACACCAAGTACTAGAAATGCAAACCCACAGCGACGCCAACTCATCAACTCCATTTCAAGATTTAAACTTGTAAAACCTCTGAAAATTCCTCGTATATATTGCCCCCCTCCCCCCAATAACCTCTTAATCCCAATCAAACATAAACCTTCTCAAAGATCGCAACTTTTTCTCTCACAATCTCATGGCGACCCGAAAACCGACTTCCTTGCCTCTCAAGCTAACTATCTACCTACTCCTTGAAGAAGAAAACCCTTAAACCCTGCTGGCTTCCGGTGTCCTACCACAGCCTTCCGGCGTCCTACCACCACCGGCTGTGGCCACCCGCGCCACATCCCGCAACACCTAACGCTACCACCCACTAACATTATGATCAGGGTGTGGCTTAAGAAGGGCGATCCGGAAGAAGCCCGCAAGGTGTTCGATGAAATGCTTGAAAGAAAAGTGGAACCTAGTGTTGTGGCTTATGATAGTCTTATTGGGTTCTTCGGTAGAAAGGGCGAGTTGGAGAAGGCTAATGGTTTGGTTGAGGAGATGAAGGTTGGTAGAGGAGATGGACGTGAGAAAGATACGGCCAAATGCTGTAACATATGCATTGCTGATGGAAGGATTGTGCATGGCAGGGAAGTATGAGGAAGCAAAGAAGATGCATTCTGATGAGTGATTCTTGGAAGGAGAGGAAAGATTGAGGACGCAAAATCTGTACTTCAAGAGATGAAGAAAAGGCGGGTTAAGCCTGACGTTGTGCTTTATAATATATTGATTGGCTCTATGTGCAAGGAAAGGAGGGCTGCGGAGGCTTATAAAGTGATGGTTGAAATGCAAGTTGGAGGTTCTGAGCCCAATGCAGCTACCTACATGATGATGGCTGATGGGTTTTGTCCGGTTGAAGATTTTGAGGGAGGTTTGAAAGTTTTGATTGCGATGTTGAAAAGTAGGCATTGTCCTCGCTTAGAAACATTTGAATGTCTGGTTACGCGCCTATTGAAGTCTGAGAAGATTGATGTTGCTTCTTTCGTTTTGGAGGAGATGGGCAAGAGAAATGTACAATTTAACATTGAAGGTTGGGAAGGCATAGTTGTGGATGCTTGTGGCGAGGATACTGTTGCAGGTCAGATGGTGGCTGAACTAATTCTCTGCTGGTTAAGTATTAACATTCAGCTGGGAAGAGAAGATCAAATGCCATATAGTTGTGGCTCTTGACATCTGTTGCTCTTTCAAGGATAGTAACCCCATGCGTGCGTGCTCAGACAAAAAATTGATGGGAAGACATTGTCTCTCCATTGTAAGGAGTGCTGGTAGCAATTATTGAGCTTTGACTCCGGGGGAAGCTTATATTTGTTATGCTGTGCATATAGAGGTCTGGCAGGCAAGTAAAACTGAACTCATGTATAGAGACTTCTGAAATTCTGGGAACAGAAGTAGCTATGTTGATATTTTGGAATATTGATGCCAATTCCTTTGTCTCACCTTTTGAGGGAGATTGTAACTGATTCCCTATACCATGAAAACGAAATATTATATCAGATTCATTTTTTAGTTTATATGAAATTTAGAAAGTTCTGCTTTATTTAGATGCTCCTTTGGATCAAAGTAAGCAGTTGCCCTGTAGTTATTGGTCATCAAGAAATAGAAATTATGCAATGATAGAAACCTTGGCTACTAATTTTTTTACCTGCTCTAGAATTACTAGACAAAACAGAGATTTGTAGAAGCCAAATGGCTAGTAATCTGTTGAAATTTTCATGTTCATGTAAGCCTAATGCAATTACATACAGAATGAAGGTTGATGGCTTTTGTCAGTTTGAAGGTTTTGTCAGAGTAGGTTTTATTGAAATGTTCCAAAGTAGACATAGTCCTCTCTTAGAACTTAGAAGCATTTGAATGTTGGATACGGGTCTGTGTAAGTGTGAGAAAATTGATGATGGGGAAGAGAAATATGAAATTTACTTTTGTTTTTTTTTTTTTGTGATGTCTTAGTTGTGAATGCTTGTTGAGAGGACATTTTTGCAGGTTCGGTGATCAGTAAACTAATTTGTATCTATATTGTCTGTAGCCCTTTCAAGGATGGTGACCCCTGCGCAAGTGCGCACACACACACACAATATTGGTGGCAAGACATTTGTCTCTCCATTGCCAGGGGTGCTGTTAGCAGTTATTGAGCTTTATGCACCAGAGAAATGGTGCCATTTTGGGTGCTGGAAGGACAAGATTAGATTTTGTTTGGGGTCCTATTGGTATTGGAAGCTTTAGTCTGTCATGGTTGTAGTGAAAATAGAGGTGAGCTACGTATATGAGACTGAATTGTTCTATGGATATAGACAGCTTGTAATTAGTTAAAATGTTTGGTGCTATTTATGGCAGTTTATCCTGCTACTATAGCAAGTTTCTCATGTACTTTGTAACACTGAGTTAACGTGTTTCAGAGAATGAAATCATTTGGTTTCTCTCTCCGTCAACTCTAAATTTCTGTGTTTCTATTCTTCTTCTTCTTCACAAAGTCTTCATATTTAAGTGTGTATTTATTGTTCTGATTACTTGATCATTGAATTTGTTCCCATAAAATTAGGTTTCAGGAAGCTCATTATGCTTGCGGTTCAAGTTATGTTCAAGATTGAAAATGTGTTGATGCAAGTGAAGACTTTGTGTCTGGGGAAGCCCATGGTTTTTATGCTGTGCAAATAGAGATTTTCCAGGTAAGTAAAACTGAACTCATGTACACTTGTGAAATCCAGGAAGAGAAGGATCTTTACCATTCGTTGACATATTGAAATTTGATACCAATTCCTTTAAAACATATAACTGCTTCCTGTGTAGTATTAGTAATCAGTCTTACCTCAGTTCGGATTTTTTATTTCACGTAAAATGAAAGTTGCCATGTACCTTGGGACGATGCAGAAATAGTAATAATGCAATTAGTGGATTCTTACCCATTGATCCTTTTTCCTGCTTGCTTTAGAGTTATTGGAAAAAAATGGAGATCACTAGAAACAAAATCACCCCCCACAAATTCTGATCCTTAATAGGTCCATGGTCTGGGTGTGTATTTGCTTCTGAGACAATTGTCTATTCATTGATTACATTTTGACTCATTGATTAGAATTTTTTACTGTTCTAGTTTTTCATGCAATGTATTGTCAGTGCACTAGGTTAGGTTTTAAATAAAAAAAAAAAGGTAGAGAAGCATTGATATGAACTAATTATATATTCACGAAATTTCATGAAGAAGTTTACTCATGCAAATGAGCAGTATTCCAAGAAACATTACATTATCTACTAGGATACGAAATTACTACTCTATACAAAATTTTGTTCTTGACAGTGAACAGTTGACTGTAGCCACGATCTTCTCTAGTCGTCATCAATATGTATAGAAGTAGAATTCCTCATTGTCTACTTCTTGATCCATAGCAGGAGTATACCAGCAGTCGTCAATTTCTGATTGTTGAGGCATTGTATACACGTAACTGCTTTCTTCTAATGGTTGTTTGAGCACATCATCAATGTAGTAAGCACTTGCACCGCCCTCTTTTGCAGATTGATTGGCACTTTCTACGATTGTGAAAATGTCATCCATTGTGGGTGCATTGCTGCCTTCCAAGACTAATGCCAGATGACCGATATCATTCACACCAGCTAGCCTATTGCTCTCATCGTACCCAACAACACTTTCATCGCCTAGTTCTAGTCCATCACTGCTACTAGCACTCAGATCAACATAATCTGTTGGCAGACGCTCTGTTTCATCAATGGCATGTTGCTCTGATAAGAATTGATTACCACCAAGTACCACTGTTTCTGTCCAGTCAGCAAGCTCACTAGGTTCACTTGGTGTAGCAGTAGTGCTACTATCATCAATACACACAGAACCATCAGCCTTTGGTTTTCTATTTCTGGGCTTGATGGTCTTGATCTTCTCTGTTTGGTTTTTTCTCTGTTTTTTACTTGTCGGGTTGATGATTTGTTCCTCTGATTGATCATCAGAGGACGAACGTTTTCGCTTGTTGGCCGGCTTTTGGACCCTTTGATTCCTTGACTTTTCTTCCCATTCATTTCTTTTCATTCTACAAATGACATAATCGAAATCGTAAGGGTTTTTGGACCTGTCCTTTTGATGATGATCAAAAAGGCTAAACTCCTCCAACAGAAAGCAACCATGGTCCCCCTCCTCGGCTTCATTCTCGTACCGAAACTTCCGCTTCCTTCCAATCATCATCGGATTATTATTGTTGTCATTATTACTCACATCTTTGTACGGATCTGTTTCACTCCATTTACCTTGTCCGATCTTGCGATCGACTCGACAACCTTTTTTTTTAAGTTTCGAATAGAAGTAAAGTGCGCCGTCCAGATCGTAGATCTGGTCCCCACCGAAGTCGGTCCAAATCACGGACGGTTCCGACACGTTGCCGAATAGATCGCAGCGGCGGACAACGTTGTCCAGCGGCGGCGGCAACGGCTGGTTTTCGACGACCAATTGGTGGAGGTAGAATTGGAGAATCTCTTGGTCGGTGGGTGTGAAGTGAAACCCTAACAGACCAAGAAGAGATTGATTACGACTACCCATCAACTCCAACATGCGATCCATGTCGATTCAAGTGAAATCAAGCGCTTGAATCGACGGAGAAGATGGATCAAACAAATCCACAATTTCGATCGAATCGATTAGGTCAATTTCAACTGTCGCGTGCTCTGGGCGTTTTTCAGAGATTTGCGAACGTTTTTTTTTCGAGAGAGAAATCAGATCGAAGTGAGCGGAGTAGCAAGTGAGAGTGAATTTCATTTCTTTTATAGGCGGTTGGGTAGTGCTGTCATTGTACGCAACGACATCAATAGTGAAAAAACGACGCACATTTAGCAAACCAACGACGGAAAAACTTTTCTACCGTAGTGAGGTAATTTCCAGCTTAGTCCCTCTCCTCTCCCTTGTGAAGAGCACTAATGTAAGCTGCATATTTTATCTGAGATTTCATTTTCAGCTCTGTAATTTATTTGTATAAGTTTGATTTTAATTTCAATTTATTCCTACATGTTAACAAATGTAATTTTTTTTTCTAGCTTGGAAAACAAAAAAAAAGATGAAAATGCTACAATTTTTGGTGATTCGGAATAGCTAGAACCTAAATAAAACTACAAAGACTAGAGCGCTACTAAAAAAAAGCTATATACGTACTGAAAATGAAATTTCAAATTAACTTTGTTACATTTGTTTCAATGTTTGATTAAAATTGATATATGTGTTCACTTCTAGTGACCGTGACGCAAAAATGTTAACATGCATTCTGCGATGATAAAATAAGACATTTAGATAAAGATAAAGAGGATCATTGGCGGACCTGTGTGGGACGAGTGGGGGCTCAAGACCCCACTGCAATTTTGTTTTTCTTTAGTATACTAGCCTTATATAAATAGTAAGCCCCCAGTGATAGATTGGTTTGCCTGATCGCTATGATTTTTGAGTATGTTGCAGAGGACAGATTCTCGATCAACTTTCATGCAGAACTCGTCTTCATCCAACCACTGTAAAAGGACATGCAAGCCCCTTGTTTGAATCAAGCACCATTTTGGATTCTCACGAACAGCCTCAGTTTATCCCAGATTTTCAGAAGCTAGGACGGTTGGAACGAGATGAATTTTTGATATGTTATAGAAATCGAGTTGACGAGCAACTTTCGTGAAGAAACCTTTCAGATTCAAGCGACAGAACCTGGTTTTTTTGGGCTCTCACCCTGTCTGACTGTTTTTCCTGTTCCTCTTTAGAGCACTCTAGAAACCTGTTCTGCCTGGTGAGCAAAAATGCTCTCCTAGAACTAGGGGTGGGAAAAAATCCCGAATCCCGCTTCCCGATCCCGATCCCGACGATCCCGATCCCGAAAATCCCGATCCCGACAATCCCGATCCCGACTAGTCGGGATTTTATCCCGATCCCGACTGAGTCGGGACGAGATCGGAATTTTTTTTGAAAAAAGTCGGAATCCCGACATCCCGACACTATATATTTTTTTATTAATGTTTTAATTCTTACCCTTACTGAAGTAGCTACAGTGATCCGATTAATCTGATTTTTTGGTATGTTATAGGAATCGAGCTAATGAACAACTTTCAAGAAGAAATTTTTTTGATTTGAACAACGTAAAGTGGTCTTTTCGGGCTATGAACAGTTCAACCATTTTCTTCCAAGTTCTACGTATTCTCTACTTTTTGTTTCTTTTTTCGGTTTTCTCCCTCTCTCCCCACGCCAACACACACCTTCATGGCCACATGACCTTCATGATAATAGAAGAAGCCACACACACCCTCAAGTTATTGTATTACTATGTTAGTATGTTTTATTTTCATCATGTATAAATTGTACTTGTTAGTTTACATTATAAATTTATGCACACAAAAAAATTTAAAATTTCATATTATACTTGAGATTCAATTGTCGGGATTTATCGGGTTTCCCGATCGGGATCCCAACTTAATCGGGATTTTATTGTCGGGATCCTGACTCAATCGGGACGGGATTCGGGATCATTTTTAGCCTCTAATCGGGATCGGGATTTTCATAATCGGGATCGGGATCATCCCGATCCCACCCCTACCCCCTCCCCTCTCCTCCTCTTTCTTTTTTTTTTTTTTTTTTTCCTTTTCCTTTTTCTTTTTTTTTTTGGGCGTGGCCGCGCCCCTCCCTCTTTTTTTTTTTTTTTTGTGCCGTCCTGCCGCCCCCCCGCGCCCCTCTCTCTTTTTTTTTTTTTTTTTTTTTTTTTTTTTTTTTTCCCTCCCTTATTTTTCCCCCGCTTGTTGTCCCCTCTTTTTTGGCATATGACATAAAAATTAACAATTTAGATTTTTTTTTTTTTTTTTTTTTTTTTTTTTAAAAACCAAAAAAAAAAGCCATTTGCAATGACAAAAAATTAACAATTAGAAGAAAGAAAATACCTCAAAATTTCTGGGTGTTATAGGTACGCCTTACTAAACTCTATAAAAGTGATTTTACTCTTCAACAACACTTAGAACTTGAAAATCAACTTATGAATTACATTGTGGATATGCATTCTAACACCAAGTTTCAAGATTTGTAAGAAATTTTCAATCTAGCAAAGACATTAGTTGAGACAGGAAATCATAAAGTCTATCCACTAGTTTATTTGCTCATAATATTGACATTGATACTTCTGGTTGCTACCGCTTTTATAGAAAGAGCTTTCTCAAGCATGAACTTAAATTTGTCAAGAATCAATTGTAAGAGAATGACACTTTCAATACAATTGATAATGATCTTATTGTAAAACGGTTTGAAGGCATAACATCCCTGTAAAGGACATGCATAAATATATTGATTACATATGTTATAAAAATTTTTTGGAAACTTAGTTTTGTGAAGCCCCCACTGTGATACAATCCTGGGGTCTGCCACTGAAGAGGATGAAATATCTGAAGATGATTTTGGACACATGCCACATGACAATCAAAGAATGGAAGGAATTAGATTTCGTGAAAAGTAAAATTAACAATTGTCACAATACCAATAATCGGTAGAAATTTCGATGGAAATTTTGGATGGTGCAAAATGTAGGGATATTTATCAGTGAAAACTATTCGTTTTTCCATAAGAAAAACTAAAAATGAAATTCATACATGATAGTACCTGCTCATTAAGGTAATTAGCTTTGCCTTTGTCCCTTGCTTCGTGGGTGGGAATACTCTTTGGGGGTGTGTGCTGCCACGAATTGTCCTTCCTTTTGATATTCATGTACTCCGGACCACAAAAAGAGACCATCATCCAAAGAATAACTGCTGGGAAGCAAATGTTCACTTACGTGTAGTAGACGAACGTTCAGCATTGAGTAGTACAACGAGTGGTTTCAAATTCAGTTGAAGAAAAAATACATTTGGCCTCCATAACATTACTGGGTCTTCATTTCCTTTCCAGAATCCGAAAAATGCTTCTCCGCCTTCCCGCTCTTTCCCTCTCCTCCTCCACCTCCACCTCCACACCCAAACACCTCCGCCTCCCTTCTCCCTCCTCCTCCTCCTCCTCCTCCTCCTCCTCCTTCCCCCGCCGCCGCCGTCGTTCGCGTTTCCAATGCGCCGCCAAAATAGCCGCCGTCGAAGTCGACGCCTTCACCGATAAATCCGGCTACCTCTTCGAGCTCAGCGCCTCCGACGCCGACTCCATCGCCGAGTACGATATCTCCAAAATCGCCGCAATTTACCGGCGGAAGCCGTTGCTTCTCCTCCGCCGCCTCTCTCAGATTGCCGTCACTTTCGGCAGCTGGTTCGCCCGCCGCTACATCGATAACCTAATGGATCGCTCCGATCAAATGTTCGAGGTCGACTCCGCAACTCTGTTTTCTTCTGGATAAGATGACGAAATGCTTGTCGAATAATTAATTAATTAATTTGTGGATTAACTTGTTTGCTTGCAGGTTAGAGCTGCCGAGCTTAGGCAAATACTTGTACAACTTGGACCGGTGCGTTATGCTTACTTGTTAATCTCCGCTTCTGCTAAATTGGTTACATTTGTTAATTCATTAATTTCGGTGTAATTGTTCAAATATTTGTAGGCATATATCAAAATCGCTCAAGCTATCTCATCTCGACCTGTAAGTTGCCCCTACTCTGTAGTTTAATGGTGCGTTCTGTTTCTTCTATATAAAGTGCCCCCATTTTTCTTTATTAGAGAATAAATGGGATTCTAGTGAAGTAAACTAATTTGTGCAGTTTAGGAGATGTGGTTTTTAATGGCTTCACCCATAGCCAGCAGAGTTGAACCCCTGCTTGAAAACTGATCATAGTACTTAACCAAATCCTGTCGTCGAAATACCGAATCTTGTGCATGGTTATTTTTCTAGTTGGTATGCTCGTCGTGACTTGCATTCCTTTCTGATGTGGAAATTATTTTGTGTGTATACTATTATATTCCGGGATAAATAATCATGTGTCCGTCTACCCTTTTGGCTATTGCTTGTGTACGAGTCTGACTGGTACTAATTCGTAAGAGTCATTTCTGATGAACTTTTTACAGAATCAGGGGCCTTTGCTTTTTTGCTTCTTTTGTTCAGTGAAGTTGCAAATTTCCGTGCTTTTTATAATTTCTTCTGCTTAGCTTAGTATTTGAAAGATATTGTTAATGCCTAGTAATTTTCAAGATACGATGTGCACTTTCCAACTTTTTATTTTTTTAGGCTTTATTTGACTGCTCGATGTAGAGTTTGGGAGTGTCTTGATATATTATTCTCTCTAGGAGGTATGCAAAGGTTCAAGCTAGGGCTAAATACGGATTATTACAACTCTAATCCAGGAAAGTGGTATCAAACCTTATATGTTGGTTGAACGCCTTAGTGTTGTTAGTTGTTGTCGAGATATATGTATGTTTAAAAAAGTTCTGGGATTCCATAGTGACATATCCAGGAAAGAGTGTTGTCTCTTAGTTCTCAAGAATATATTCACTATTGTTGAAGAAGTAATTGATGTTTTTTGACCTTTTTTGTGGATAGTTGAATATAAAAATCAAAGCTCATATTCAAGTGCTTTTTCGATATATGAACAAGACCATCATGACAGGATTGGTGAACATTGTTCTGACACATATATCATTGATTTCTCACTGTAAACCAACTTGATTGGCGCCACCCTATTATAATGATGTACTTTGTAAGCTTTACTGTAGAATAGACAGAGCAAAAGACAGCCATCGATTAGAAATTCATGTGCAGAATATATTGAGTACGCCCCACTAAGATTCCGGGTCTCGTATCAGTAACTTTGTTTTTTCATTAAATTTTTTGCTCTTTTCTTCTTAAGGACTTGATACCACCATCATATTTGGATGAGCTGTCACTATTGCAAGATCGAATATCTCCATTTTCTACGGAAGTTGCTATTAATACAATGGAACAAGAACTCGGTTTACCAATAGAAGAGATTTTCTCAGAGATCTCACCAGAACCTATAGCTGCAGCATCCCTTGGACAGGTTATGCTTTTCATGCGTTGTCCCTGATCTTGTGACATAAAATTTTGGCATCTTGAATCTTGTTTTTTGAGTATGGGATTGTATCTGGACTGCCCATATTCATATCTCTGTCTCCCTGAGTTCAGGTTTATCGAGCTAGGCTTAGGGTCACTGGACAAGTTGTTGCAGTCAAAGTGCAAAGGCCTGGAGTGCAAGCTGCTATTTCCTTAGACATATTGATATTGCATTATTTGGCAGGTCTACTTCGGAGAATAGGGAAATTAAACACCGATCTCCAGGTGAATGTTGATACGTATAACTTTGTACATATTGCACTACCCTTCTATTATATTGTAAATTAGAGGAATGTTTATTCTTACGTAGTAAAGTTAATATGATGTTGCACTGATAATGATGTTGACCATTGAAAGTGGGCCTATGAGAGACATTAGGACATACACTTGTAGATAGCACTATGTGTATGTGTTGTTTTTATTCATAATCGTTGGACTCCTTTTTGGATTTTGTTAACATCTGCATGATCCTCACATGCAGGCAGTTGTTGATGAATGGGCATCTAGTCTTTTTCGGGTATAAATTTATCCAGTACTCTCCACATGGACTTTCATGTTTCAAACTATATCTCAGAACAAGGATATTTCTTGCCTCTTTCTCCTTGGAATTTATTTATGTCGTTTCTCATTGATGTGATCCAAGTGTACATACAATATTGGATGTGTTCGGATAAAAATTGTTGGTTGTGCGAAGTTATTGGTTAATATCTGTATATTCTAACACCTCCCTCATGTTAGGATCATTTCTCTATCACTGGACTATTGTCGTAATAAAGTGTTTTTGTATATCATTGTCTTAAAAGCTTAAGCTCCTAGCAGAGGGTAGGGATAAGTTCTATATTTGGATATCTTCAACACAGAGAAACATGCTCCATTGCAATTAATAGCAGTAATGGACATCATCTGAAAAATTTCTGTATAATTATATCTTTTTTTTCGATTATATGATTGCACCAAAATTTCCACCAGCATACGTGGAGTCTTGATAACTTGTTTGCCATGCAATTTGATGCCTACTTCTCTGCCATAGAATTTTATCAATTTCTGGAATATCATTCTATTATCTACGATATCATTTTTGGCTGCATAAGGTTTATTCTTAGAACTTTAAATTGAATACAGGTAAATCACATTGAATGCAGGAGATGGACTACAGGAGTGAAGCAAATAATGGTATCAGATTCAGGTACAAGCATAAGATTAGTAATTGATGGTGGTATAGGAACCAAGTTCAAGGAATAATGAGTAAACCTCATTTAAGTACAAGCAAGTACTGTTAAGATTCTGTCTACTGTTTGATGTTGAAGGTGCAATTTACACATGTATTTGAGGCTCATTGTCTTTGAGTCTGTCTATTCACATGGCCAGCATATCAGGAGCCATACTTTATGCCTTAAAAAATGAATGAGTGAATCAATTTCGGTCTTTCCAGATTCATATATCACTTACCTATGATAGAAGTTACTTAGTAAAACTAGTTCTTGTGATTTTTTGTTCATCAATAACTAAAGGAAGGATGGGTTGAATTGGAGTAATTCCAATGAATTTTCAGTGGCTAGTACAATGCCATGAATTTTCAGTGTGCTGGTACAATGCCAGCAATTTTCTAATTTCAATTGAATGACTTGTTTCATCTGCGAAAACATTATTAGGCAGTGACCTTACTGCAGTTTGACATGCTTTCTGCTTATAATCCATTGTGTGGATTTAATAGTTTAGAACATATCCTGTTCTCCTTTTCTTTCACTTCATCATAATTTTATATCCTTTTGGGATTCTGAACAGTTTTATTATGTTTCATATTGAACATAACCACACAATTAATGCCCTTACAATGATTCTGTGTGCATGATCAGACAGCTATATGGCGACATACCTGATGTTTTGGTTCCCAAAATGTATGTGGATTACACAACGCGTAGGGTGCTTGTGATGGAATGGGTGGAGGTATTTGCTATTCCATTTTTTCTGTCTTTACCAAACTATAGAAAGAACAGCTTCCATGGCTTGGTGACCGTTATACTTTAATATTTCATTAGACAAGCAATTAAGATTGAGAAAAGCATTGGAAGATCTATGAGAGATTATGAAACCAAGCAAAATTAGAATAAATATTGATGCACTCTAAATCCTAAACTGAAGTCCTTCATTTTGATAAATTTGCTCCTTCCCTATTTGTTTGCAAGTTAAAGCAGAGTCCCTACATTATGTCAATCTCAAATATCATCAGAATATCAATTGGTTGGTTTATATGACTTATTTTTATGTGACGCTTAGTATGTTGGTATCAGTTATTATGCTGATATATTCCATCTTCTCTATATTCTAGGGGCAGAAGCTGTCAGAAGTGAATGATCTTTACTTGGTTGAGGTCATGCACTAAACTAATTTCAGTTTTAACCTCTTGAACTTCTTAATTATATAGTTTTCATTCTCAGAAAAGCTAAATGAACTGCCTTCTTCATGGTGCTGAATAGGTTGGGACTTATTGCTCATTCAAGCAACTTCTGGAATATGGATTCTACCATGCAGATCCACACCCTGGAAACCTTCTTCGTACATATGATGGGAAACTTGCTTATTTAGGTAGTATCCTTGCGCACAGAGTAAGGTTAGGTATTCTGTATATGACTTAGCTACTAAGGAACAATAAATGGCAGATGCGGGTAAAGTTGAAAAAAAATAGTAGTTATTTAGGACAGTGGATGATAGGAGCCTGTCTGATAGGGCATCTTATTAGAAATTCAATTTTATCTGTCTTTCTCATATAGTTGTGATTGAGTAGCAGGTCTTTTTCAATAGAAAATTTTGCAATTGATAAAGTTCTCTTAGGTGAGGTAAACAAGAGAAACATATAAAGGTACTTATAAATAATGAAAACAACTGAAGGTTGTCCTTTCAGATAGTCTATAAATTTATGTTCTAAGTATTGATTTGTAAGTAAATTTCGAAGATGAGGTGAGCATACTTTTAGGAACACAGAATGTAAGAGCAATGGTGATATATATGTTCTTTTGAAAGGACGTTGGGTGATTGAGGTTAGGCTAGAGTGTTGTAATTGGACTCCTAAATTCTATTCTTGTCTCGTTGGTCACATTGTTGCTTGATTTATCTATTGTAACAATCTGTTGCCTAACTATTCCAATTGAGTTACTCTTTCCTCTCTTTTACTAACAAGAATTGTATATCATCAATCATATTTAGCTTCTAATAAGTTCCATGATTCCACCACCAGATTTTGGTATGATGGGCGAATTTAATCAAGAACTCCGGAATGGATTCATTGAAGCTTCCATCCATCTTGTAAACCGTGATTTTGGTGCATTGGCCAAGGACTTTGTTACTCTTGGGTATTTTGTTTCTTTCAGTTTCTGGGCAGGCTGTACTCACAGGTATTGTTGGTAGTTAATTGGTATTTATTTGACAAACTCTCCAGGCTTATTCCACCAGATGCAGACAAGGAAGCAGTTACAAAGGCTTTAACAGGTTCATATTTCTGTCTGCATGAACCTTAGGATTTGATCTTTGTAGGAATTAAGAGTCACTGAATTCTTTCTGTGAGCGAGCTCCATTAACTGGTCTACATGCGTTGCTCGTCTGTAGGTGTCTTTCAGAATGCTGTTGCCAAAGGAGTACAAAATATTAGCTTTGGTGACCTCTTAGGAGATTTAGGAACCACCATGTAAGCCATTATGTCGTTCAGTTTGATCCCCTTGGAACATATATTACACCTCATTATTTAAAAGTCAATTTCAGTAGTACGAACATAATTATTCTCATTATTAGTATTGTTATCACTACCTCCATCACCACCGCGACCACCATCATCATCTGACTTGCCTTTTCCATTTGTTGCATGAGAAACAAAGTCCTCCCAAATCCAGTAAACTGCTGTTTTTCGTCCACATGGGACAAAGAAGCAGATATTGTACGTGCTGTTAGTTTTTAAAAAGATAACTTTATCTTAATCTTCATCATATATAACAATCTTGGTAGTACTGTTCTCTTACAATTGGAAGTATGCAATGTTGTGCCAGACCACTGTAAATATCATGTCCTCTATTGCTCTCTTTCTCCTGCTTCTTTTGATATCAAAGGAATCTTTGTCTTCATCAAAGATTAACCACTCTATGATGTCTTTGTTTTTGCATGTTGCTTTTTCCGACATGGAATGCATGCAAATTTCTACAATTGAAGAATAGAAGTATTTACTGCTATATTGAAGTTCACAATGAGTTGACTGATATTTTCTTGGTTTGTTGCAGGTACAAGTTCAAATTTCGCATACCTTCTTATTTTTCTCTTGTCATTCGAAGGTAATTTTCTGCTTGCTATTATATAAATGGACCTCTTTTACTGTTGCGTTATGATTGATATTTCTATTTTCAAGAGTTGTATGTGGTTTCCTGCCTGGTTAGTCTTTTCACATGACACACACAACTAGGGGCTTTTTTTTTTTCACATAACAAAAATTTGGAGGTGGAAAGGTATACTTCTTTTCTGAAGCATATCATGAGTATTATTTCGCCTGGCCACCAACTCAGAAAAATTTATATTTAAGTGGGTACATCAGGTTTTCAAACGATTGTAGATGACTCAAATATCGATACGGCAAAGTGTACCTGAAAAGGGCATCCACAGATGATATATTTTTTTGGTCATGGACTTTAGGGAAACATTTTTTTGCTCAATACAATAGTTCTGGAAATCTTTTAGGAGACTATCATTTAAGTGGCTGCCAATTAGAATAGTCTTATTGCTGAGATATATATTACTGCTTTTTATGGTTCTCAGTCTTGCTGTACTGGAAGGTGTTGCCATTGGATTCAACCCAAATTACAAAGTTTTAGGTAGCACATACCCATGGATTGCTAGAAAAGTACTGACTGACAGCTCAGTAGAGCTCACATCTTCTCTGCGTGCCCTTCTTTATAAAGTAAGGTTTACAGTTTTTCTCATTTTCAGCATTTGATTTTTTACTATTGTTTTTTTTGTGCGTTTCCTCTCATTACTATCTTGAAACTGTTTGTGTGTACCCTCTTCTTAGTCATAGTTTGATCTTGATTCCTATATCATGTCTTATCAGGATGGTGTTTTCAATATTGATCGCTTAGAGTCGCTACTTTCAGAGGTAATAAATATTTCTTTCCTGCAATTTCTTGATTAGTCTCTCTTTTAATATATATTTTTTTTTGGAGGTCCATTCTTTTCCTTTCAAATCCTTATTACAAATGGATTGTGATTAGAATGATATCTTAGGTATCTTCAATCTTGATATAGTGGTTGTCACTTTGTTGATAGTAGTTGTCCCTCTGCATGGGAAATGGGAACCGCGCTTTAGTAGTTTCACAAATCTTTTGCCCCACCCATTAATAATTAGTTCTGAGATTGTTTGTCTCACATGGAACTGGAAACCTTTAAATTTTTAGATTAAATTATTTGGGTTATCTCAACCCATTGTCAATTAGTTTTAATTCGGATGCTCTGGTTCTAACTTCACTCTAGTCCTTTATGTTCCAGAAGCTCTATAATGAACAAACACCATAAAGAAGTCTACTCCAGGGTTACCTTGAAATACACCTTATCAGTTGTGAGCTTCGTGACATATGATTGGACTTTCCTATTTCCCCTGAATATCTCTTATTTTATATTTTTAGCTTTATCCAGTCTTTCAATTGCCATTATATGGTTTGAATAAATGTCAATTGCTCTTTTGTGGCAGGCCCTCCGTGCCAGAACAGAGAAACGTTTATTGAGAAAACAAGAAGATGATGCTAATTCTAGGGTAGTCGTCAAGCAAACCCTCTCTTTATTGTTAGCAGAGAAGGTACAAATTGTGCAGTTCTGATCATAAAATCAATATAAATCTTTCTTTATTTGTAATATAGTTAATGAATTGCAGGGTGCATTTCTGAGGGATATGCTTCTTCAAGAATTCGTGAAGGTAGAATTGTTGAGCTGATGCTTGTTATTTTAGTTATAATCCTTTTGTATGAATGGTGAAAGTAGAAAATTTAGTCCAATTAACTAAACAAAATAACACATGCATGTTTTAAACGGTATTTTCTTTCTCTTGGAAAGTTTTTCCTTTACATTAGAGCATCTAAGAATTCAACTTTATGGGATAGAACATTAGTTCATTATTTACATGGATTGAAGTTTGTGTGTCCGAAGATTATTATTTATTGAGGAATATCAAATTTTAACATGTACATGAGTATAGATTTCAATTTAATACATCTGTGCAGTGTGCAATAATACTATTTGTTTCCACACTGGGAAAAATGTTAGGGTAGAACGGGTTTCAAAGAGAAGATTTTTTTGTAATTTCACTACAAGCAAATAGATATTTATGCCCCTACGTTCTGGATTGGGAATTAAAAGTTTGTATCAGGTTTTCCTGAAGGACCACTGAATTTCAAAAGTTGAAAATGGCTGAATAAGTGCAATTTACCCAAAGTGAGACACCTCAAATGCCCGTCCTGCGACATATATTTGCATCTCCTGCAAGAGTTAAAATGCATTGACAGAAAGGAGTAAACTGTTGCATCATTATGACATCTCAAATAGGCATTTGCCATCATAGATAAGGTTGAATTTATCAACATGTCGCGGGAACTTGTTATCTTGTATGTTGATATAGAGCAGACTTCTTACGTTGGATAATCAGTTTGGCTTGATTGTTCTTGCTATTATTATTGTTGTTTTTGGTATTCATTTTTTATTTTCCCCCACAATTGAGGGCAGGGATTGGATGCACTTGGGCTGGCAACTTTGGATTCTATTATGACTGTAGCCTCAGCAAGCATACCTTTCACTGCTACCCGTTCTTTCTCAACAATGACCAATGAAGACAAAATCAACTTGAGGACACTTAATCGCATCCTTCTATTGCTTTCAGGGTTTCAAAGAAATGAAAAATCCAAAGCAGTAAGAGTTTAAGCTTTCGTACATGATGATAAATAATGTAGCAGTGATAAAGTCTAAAGAATGAAAAAAGAAGAAAAAAAGCAGCTCAAGCTGTGTAATATTTCTGGATGATGGGAAAGTTAAAGTAACTTTGCAATTGGAACTTTCCATGTTCTAGTATGGTGTAAGGAAGTTAGGTAAAATAATTTCATTTTATACTACGAATATCATGCTTTGCTACTTTCCTGTATCCATTGTAATTGACTTATCATGAAGGATATGACTTTCTCGTATAGCTTCAACCCTAAATCGCAAGTCACTGATCAATATTTTGACCTTGCAGCAAATGAACTCGGAAGAAACATCATTAGTATTCTGTCAACTTGGTACCATTCAAGATATTCTACCTATCCTTTCTGTTCTTCCTGAGGTAAGCAACAAGTTTAGGTTTGAGCACACTTCTTTTAACACGGTGATTTTTATTCTACCAATGATGATATCAAGGATATAGTGTTCGTGAAGCACACTGTGTACAAGTTTACAGACGTCACAAAAGACATCTCTTCTAATATGACGATGACTTATAAAACTATTTTTTATACAAGTAGAAAGTTTGGGTATGTAAGGAACTATTTCTATACAGGGAAAACATGTTGGTAAATACACTGGCTGATAAGTTGACTTGTTAAACTTCAAATCAAAACGTATTCTCCTTCTGTCCCAAGTATTGTAGTTCTGAATGAGTACTAAGGTGCTCGGGATTTATGATATTCTGGTATTTGGATAACCATTCATTTCATATCAAGATTTTCAGGTTTAGGAAGACATAACAGCTATGCTAGGGTTTACCATTCACTTGAGTCAAGGGTCATGGGCGATTTTTACATTGCATAATCAGTTGGGAATTCCTCTTTCTTTTACCCTTCAACCTGTGAGAAACATTTAGCCCCATACAAGCACCAAACGTACAATATTCTTGGCCTCGTCATTGCCTCCACACAAACCCCATGTATCAAATTGACTTTATCCTCATGCAACAAGTTATGTTCACCGCATCTGTTTGAGACTCCAGTTCTCTATACGTAAGATAACAGTAGTTCATTCTGCACTCTACCTGATTACAATTTTACTTTGGCAGCTCCCACCAGAAGCGCAACAGCAGTTGCTTAATTTGCCAGCTGATCTTACTGGACGATTAATTTCGCGTGCTGCTGCAAGGACTATCCGAAGGATTATCTTATGATGTACTAAAGGCGATTGTTACAGAAGAAAAGTTTCCTACTTATTCAACATTCGTTCGGTATGGATTCTACAAGCACATAACGGAACTTAGAGCATATAGGGAAAAGTGTGTGTGCGTTATTTGAACTACATGGAACATCGGTAGTTCTGTATAATACATTGCTTGTCTTGCATGTATCGATTGTGCAAGACTGCAACTTGTTATATACAAAACTTTGTGCGTCATTCCTTTCAGAGGACTTTATATTTAAGATGATTACCTAAACCAGTAGCCTGTAAGTTTCTAACATAAGGCCTTCAACAATTAGCCATCCATTTGGCTGTTACATCATGTTCACAGAGAAGCAAATATGGTTGTGCACTCTGTTCACAAACACGGAATAATGTGTCTGGTTTTCAAGCTTTCACCCATTGTGGCAGTTGGTTACGTTTTGATGTACGCAATGTTTTCCCTAGGGATTTACTTCTTTAGCTTTGTACTCTTTTTAATTTTCACCAAAAGATAAAAATTCATAGATGTTAATTTCCACCACAGATTGACCATTGCACTATTAAGTAAGCACACAGATGGCTACAACCCTGTAAGGTTTTCGCAAAAAGACAAGATATACTCTCTTAATCATACACTAGCATCTACGCTTGTCTATCTGCTATTTCATACTGGGCACTACACTGCCCTTTGGCGGAAAATCTGATTTGGTCTTGATGATTATAGTTGATAGACTACGTTATGGACTGATACGAAAATTGGTTCCAACTATTGTTATGACTCGTCCCGAAATTTCAAAAGACTTATTTTCGAGTCAAATATTAACATTTGAGATTTTAATTGACTTTTAAACTGTAAGGAATTTGGTATCCACTATTGGACTCTTTTGGAAGTATCGTCGTTACAAGCGTGTAGAAGAAATCATAATTCAATTTCGAGTGGTATAAGTTTTAGAGATGAAAAACGAAAGAAGGGATGTAGAAGTGTCTGCCATGTGGTATTTGTTTTTCAAAACTTTTGATTTTCCTATCCACTCACCCTTTGTTTTGCACCCCCTCAGGTTAGCAGTGACTAGCACCCTGAAGACGTGCATGACACTTTGGATAGCTCTGATTCCATCTCAGCAGAGTAGGGTCTCAATGTAAATCTTGTTTGTGTTTTGTGTTGTAATAATTCGTCATTCGAGACGTGAGTACTTGTTTTGCTTCCTTCTGCAGTTAGATGCTCTTACTAAGTAGGTCGTGACCCCGTCTCTCTTTTGTTATCTTTCACTTCTGTTCTGTGTTGTTTCTTGGTTGTCAAGGTTTCGTCACCCTTTCAGGTGACGGCCGCACCTCCCGAGCCCACTTTTGAGGAGAGGGTGTGTCAATCAAATCAAAGAAAATGATCTTGCTACCAAGCTGTTTGGCAGAAGGAATAATTTTGTTTTCTATTCGAACAGATTTGAAAAATTCGAAAGATCCATAGGTCATTCACCAACTAATAGGCTCGATCAAAGATACCCCTTCAGAAATGGTAGAAATGATCAGCAAGAGCAACCGAGAATCATTATCCAACACGCGATTGAGATATCGTTCGCCATGGGAAATATTGGTACACAGTTTTAACAAAGGAAGATATCGTTCGCAAAGCATGCGATGGGGCCATTTCTTGGTCACGGGGGCTCAGCCGGCATTAAAGATGCCATTGTTCTTGCTCGATGTTTGGATCAAAGATATGATCAAAATTCAGTTGCGGAGGCTTTGGAGAAGTATGTGAAAGAAAGGTGAGATTGATGATGCCGTCAATAGACACTTATTTGGCTGGTATGCTGGAGCAAATTTCTGAGTTGCTGGTGAAACTCTTGTTTTCATGGCTGCTCTTTTTAGTGACTGACTCATCACACAATTCGATTGTGGACGACTTTAGTTGTACTTGCTTGTTGATTCAGGTCAGTCAAAAATAAATGTTGCTTCAACTTGCAGATTTGTACGAGAATTGATGATATTCCATGGATTACTAATTTGGTGTGCACTTATTAGTCATTTTGCCTCTTATAAATCACTTTGACAGAAATTATACCACATGCAATTCTATTTATATCACATCTGCTCCCTGCAACTCATTTTTTAAGAAATTTATCCCATATTCCATTAAGTTAACTTTTTCCATTAAGTTTGATCAAATTTAACGAAAATAGTTTAACTTAACGAAAAAAGAAGTAAAATTTCTTAAAAATTGAGTTGCAAGGGATAAATGAAATACAAATAAAGTTGCAAAGGCAAAATTTCCCTCAAAGTGCAGGGAAAAAAGGGCTAATAAATGTCATTGTTCCAAAAAAAAAGGGCTAATAAATGTTTGATGTGTTAATAAAACCCTAGTAACAGTACAGATGTTCTTGACCAAAAAACATAAAAGTACAGATGTTGAAGCACTAGAAGGCAGTTGCCATGGTTTGGTGCAAAAGTACAAGTACAGCATTTTGTAATAAGTGAAGCGGCGATTTGGCGATTTTCAGCGAGGGAACATAAATCTAATGCGTACAGAAAATAAACAAAACTTTTCTATTCAAACTAATTTACTGACTATAATGAACACAAGCTTGTGTAAGCTACAGGAATAAAATAGTGCTCACGCACTGCAGATCCTCTGATCCGACTCTTATGTGATGCTGATGCACTGGAGATCCTCTGATCTGACGCTTATTCAAAGATAATATTACAAACAACCAAAATTGATTCAATCAATAGCAAGCTTTGTCGTTCCAGCAAACAAGTTGGTGCTTGCACGAGTAACAATTGCTGCTCAAAGCGGTCATCTATGTGCTGTCTGCTATAATGGCTGAATCTGATCTTGCCGAAGCATCTGTTGGAGCTTAATAACTTGTTGCTGCTGTTCCAGAGGCAATGAACTCAACTTCTCAGGTGTTAGGCTCAATACCTGTTGAAGTAGAGCAGACTCCACCCCTTGTGGAAGCTGAGACTGAGAAAAAGGGAAAGGGTGATATCAAATATTCATCCGAATACCATAGTAGCATTTCTTGACCAACATTTCTTTCGAAAAGAAAGAACCTTGTAATAAACGCAAATCAGTAGAGACAGTCAACATAACCACATCCTAAGTAATTTGCAACAAGATTCAGGGTGCAAGACCTTTGTGAGAAAGAATGTTTCAGAACATGAAACAAGAAATACAGATGCGAGCACTCACATATCAGGAAGCTAAACTCTCTGGGAAATACCCAGGCATGTCCATAAATGGATTATACCATTCTAAATTTTCTTTTGGAACTAGATACACCACCAGGAAAAGGACAAAAGATCAATTGCTAAACTCCCAAGAAGACTTTTAATGAACACTAATTCAACAAATACCGTCTTTACCAATAAATTCCAAGAACCTGTTACATCAAGCCAAGTGTAATAGTTGAGCTGGGTATAGCCTAATAACAGGCCAATCCCCTGAATTTATTCATAGCACCTGGGTCCTAGAGTAAGTTCTGATAAGATTCAGGCCAAAATATTTGTGTGAAATAATGTTTAAAATATAAATGGTTAGTTTCAACATGTCCCCGGAGCAAATAGCTCATCCATAAGCAAATCCCAATTTGGGAACATGTCTCCATGTCACAGATATACTTTATTCGCGTGCTTGGTTATTTGAACTGATGCGAGCGTGGCAGATGTCTTGAGAATAAAAATTCTCACATCACATATCCTAAACCTTCCATTTCAATGTATAAAATATAAGGCCTCTCTACACATTGCCAATGGGAGACAGCTGTCCCTAAAAGCAAAAAGAATGTTGCCCTAAAAACCCAAAAACCTATCCTATAAATCTCATACTTTTCACCCAAATCCAAATAATGTTGTGAAATTGGGTTGTATAAACTCAAAATGAGAGTGGAAAGTGTAATTTTGGAGGGAAATATACACCCTCCACTATTGTTTTCACCCTGAGGTGGCACCTACGAGTTCCACCTTTTTGCTGACATTTGATACGCTGCCTTCACTTTTAAAAATATACGAACGTCATACTTCCAATGCAGTAAAAAAATTTCTAAAAATAAAATATAAATATGAAACTTTTTTTTTGTTAAATAAAAATTCTATACTTACCTTGGACTATAAACCAATAATCTTATTTCTCTCTTCATTCATTGCAATCTATATTTTTCTTGTCATCCAAATCCAAAAACTGGAGGAGAATTCTAAAAGTGGTGGAGAATTCTAAATTTTTCCCACTTATTTTCCCCTTCAACATTCAAAAATTATGCATTTTTTCCTCCATACATATTTCCCGCCATCTTTCCCCCCAAGCTTTTACCCCCAACATTGTTTTTGCTCTAATACCCATTAATATGTAATAGCAGTTCCTAATACACATGAAAACCTCTGCATCACTGAGCAGCAAGACAGCTGTCTTTTCACACAACGATTTCCAGTTTGAAAACCAAACTGGCAACACATGAGACATAAACTGGAACAAAAAAACAGATATCACCAAGGGAAAACATTACCTGAGAAATTTCTTTCTCAGACTGCTGTACTTCTTCTGACTTAAGAATAGGCTTCCCAGGCAATGAGCCAGCCCCAAAAACATGGGATGATGCAGATCCGTTGCCAGCAGCCATATTCCGACCCCCACCTGAGGAAGATGCATTCCTTCCATCGTCCAATTTTGATAACTTGGAGGGGTGCTTGACTATTTCTAAAGGATCACTAGCCACTTGAGCAGACCTCTTGTTGGTTGCCTTTGGGATTCCCGAAGAGGGCCCAGGCTGGTACAAATAAAGCATAAGATAATACCAAACAAGAAAACTAAAGGCAAGTAAAACCAGTGAGGCAGCCAGTCTACCATATTTTGTAAATAAGACTACTAATCTTCCTTAACAGAAGACGGTAAGAAACTTCATAATTGTAAACTAAAAATACTCAAAACAACAGCAGCAATAAATTAACTAAAACGATCAGCCAACGCTACTCGTCTTTTACTTTAAAACCAGTTTTCAGTGAAAAAGTACATATCCAATTACACAAGCAGAAAACAAAATGGCTAGATAATGGCACGCAACAGAAAAATTTGGCACCTGAAAGCTGGCATCGGAGAAAGGATGAGGTAAAGAAGACTGATGTATAGTTGCACTTGGGTGAACCATCTGATTGTTATTCCCTAAATTTGCACGTCCAACTTGACCAGGGTGCTGTAGCAAAGGAGGCTGCATTTTATGGTTTAAAATAGAAGAATTTTCAAGCTGATTCTGTGGTCGAACGGCCAAGCCACTTGAAGACTGGGGGTTTATGGGAGGAAGTGTTGAAACTCCAGACTGTCCTAACAAAGAAGCATGTTGAAGAACTTGGTGGTTTGCATGTTGTGGAGCCTGCATCCTAGGCTGCATGTGTGCTTGTTGGGGTGCATAAAACTGGCTCCGAACCAACGGATTTTGAGGTAAACCGGAAAATTGGCCATCTTGCACTTTGGGCAACAACCCAGAGTGCAACATATTCTGTGCAGCAGGGGGTAGCTCCACAAGGTTTTGAAAAGCTGGAGACTGACCCTGTTGGCCCTCACTGAGTGCAGGCTGTGAGGGCTGGCCTGAAGCTTGCCTCATATTTGGCATCTGCAACTGAAATCAGTGCGTTAGACTTGCACAAATAATTAGAAATATCGATAGGACAATATCCAAGCAAAGAAACGAACCATTTGGGGCCTCACCATTCCAAGCATTATTTGTGCCTGAAAACAAAGTTAGGATCTCAGCTACTATAAACAAGAAGTTAAAGAACAGCACAGAACAAAAGACGAAGTGATAATAGGTTACCTGGAAAAGGGCTTTGGCCAACTGTGGCCTTACAAGCAATAGCTGACGAGCTAATTCTTTGTTTTGCACAGCCATTCCCTATCATCAGAAAAGTTACGAAATGGATACCAAGATGGATCCTGAATAAAGAAATAAGCTTCAATAAATGCTCACCTTGAACTCTGTCAGAATTTGATTCAATTGACCCCTAGGCATTTTGGCCAGGTGAAGTGTCAAAGGATCATTGGGGGCTGCTAACTGATTCTGCAAGCCATTTTGACTTGACTGAAAACCAGCCTGAGCACCACCTAGAGCTCCGGCCATGACAGTGGCTGCATTTATAGCTATAGGGAGACCAATTGGCTGATGCTGAAGAGAATCTGCATGAAATGATGGTCCCCCAACTTGCTTTTGAGGGTCTATGATGCAATCGTAAGAAAAAAGATAACACAATGTCAGATTTCTTTTGGACGGAACAACTTCTTGGAGAAGAAAAGAGAAAAAATGAGAAAAGGAAACTAACCAACATTTGCAGTCAGTCCTGGTCCACCACGACCCTGCAGTAGGAGAAATAATCACTTTAAGCTTACAAAAGGACTTATACATGCATGCAATCAGCATATCCCAAAATTCAAATGTCACATTTGGGTATCTAGATGATTGATGCTGCTCAGAATTTCCTAGGAAATAGGAGCACGTAATTTCAACCAGATGCAGAACATTCAAAAGAACAAAAAATGTAAATTAAGGAAGCCAAAAATATTGTAAGAAACTGGCCAACAAAAATAAGTCTGATTAATCAATTTAGTGTAGTTCAGGCTCTTATACAATCTTAATTCCATATGGTCAACAACTTATTCTAAGACCTGAGATATGCAACTTTACAGCAATCCACAACCCAGATCGGATTGTCCTTCCACAATTTAGCATCATAGAACAATATCTTCTAGCTTGATAGCAAAAGAAAAGTAGACTATGAGAGTGCTTATAGAGTAACTTCAAGGCATCCACTGAGGTGAAAGAAAATATGGAAAAAAATCATAGACGAAGCGAAGTTGCTTAGTACCTGTTCGCGATTTCTGTCAGTGCCTTTGTCATTTTCAGCAAAATCGACTCGTAGTTGCCGGCCATTGATCTCATAACCCTGAAGATTACGCCGAGCACTTCGAGCTGTCTCCTCATCCTTGTACTCACAAAACCCATAACCTTTTGGCTTACCAGTCTCTCTATCAATAACTAGCCTGAAATAAAAGAAAGTACAGACAAAAATAAATTACAGAAAGTTTGAATACATGCCATACACCTACTTCACATCCTATAAAACATTTCCGTTTCCGCACATTTTGATTCCCTAACTAATATAGTTTGACCCACCCAATATCAACGCTTTTATATTAAATTAGCTACCTCACAAGGACATGGAATATAAATCTTCTTCGCCTTCCAAATTCGCGTTAAGATTGATGCTACTCCCAACTTATTTGACAGTCTACAACACGTAATTCCTCGAGGCACAAGAATAAAAACTTATCTAATATCCTTTATAACTCCAACCAACAAAACTAGGCATAAGTTTGTGAGTAAAGATTAAACTTTTCCTTTCCGGATATGGATATATTGGCCCCCAAGCTAATCACAAAGCGGAGTTACGATTCGAAAAGACGAAAAAAATTGAATGTAAGGTTGAGTATAGTATTTGCAATTGGGAGTCAAGTGGACAAACCTGAAAGATACAACAGGACCAACCTCCTGGCAGATTTCTATAAGCTGTTCTTCAGTGGCATCATAAGGTATATTCCCCACTGCATTCAACCAAATTGAACCCAAAAGAGTTAACCTCAGAATTCACCCTAAATACCATTAACCCAATTTCCGCACACAAAAAAAAACCCTTCAAATTGAAAATCAAACCCAGCAGATTTCAAACCCAACAAGAGAATAAGAGAGAGCACCGAAAACGCAGCGGTGTTGAGAGGCGGCCATGGCTACTCAGGCGGAGGAGAAGAAGAAGGTGAAGCCGCGCTGCTTCATCTTCTTCCTCCCGACCATCGCCTTCTCTCTTGGGCTTTTTCTTTTTTTTTTCTCGAGTGTTTTTGCTCCTCTCAACTATGGCGGCGACAATGCAATCCCAATTGCGAAAAAGACGAGAGAGAGGGAGAGAGAGAGAGAGAGAGAGAGAGAATTCGATCACGTCAAGGAAGAAAGAAGAAGAAACTGCCCTTTTAAAATTTATTGCCTTTTCTCGTTATAATTACATTCCAGGAGGAGGAGGAGGAGAAACACACTAGTAGTGAGTGCGGGTCAATTCTCTTCGGATTTTGGTGACTCTTCTCGTTATTTGTTCAGCTGCGGCACAGACGTCCTATGGTTTGGGTCGGTTCGGTTTAATTCAGACCCAAACCGCAAATTGCACTACCTCTACATACTGCACATTGGTTCGCCTTTTTTTTTCTTTGGAATTAATTGACAATGATTCAATGGCTGATGGTCCAAACTAGGGGTGGGTTTGGTGAGCATACTATACCAAATCACACATACCGTGGTGTATCAACCATATAGAGGTATTTCCACGAAATTCAAACCATTATCATATCAAAAATTTTGGTATGTTATTGGTATGGTTTGATATTGGTACAAACCAAATTCCTATTCAAGAGTTTTATCTATACGTGTTTTACAAAATCTAAGTTTCACAATCCATACTTTCAATTTCAAGTTAAATTCAATCTACTAAAACTTTAAAAGTCATGAATCCCAACATCCAAATAATAAAGTACATATTTTCAAATTCATATGAAACCCAAATAATCTCAAATAATATAAACAACTCAAGAGGTTTGTTTATGTATGATAAAAAAAAAAAAAAAAAAAAGGCATCAGCGTATTACAATACAAATTCTTATGTGATGATATCTTCAATGCTCTATGTATGTGGAGCGTATGCACTTGAACTTCCGGGTTGATTTAAAAAAACCGTCATTGTTTGCATAACTACATATAAAAAAATATATATCATTCGGATAGAAATTGGAAGCCGTAGGTTGCTCTAGAAGTCATCGAAGAGCATGAAGAGAATAGGGACCAGGAGAGAGTGATGGTGACTATGTATTTAGAGTTACATTGATAAAAACATTACATATATATTTCGGTACTTGATATACTATGGTCTAACATCTACCACAAACCATACCAAAAACTTTTGCATGGTAATGTACCATAAATAGGACTTGTACCAAAGTGTACCAAACCGAAGTGTACCAATTGGTATGGTTCGGTTGGTTTTTGGTGTGTAGTTAGAAAATTCCGCCCCTAGTCTGAACTATGATATAATACTCAAACAGTAAACCCCGGAAAAATTACGAGAAAATATATAGTAGTAGCCATAAAATTAGTTTATATAATATGGTTGCACGTTCGAATTTTCGTTAGGAGACAAGACTTATATAAATGTGTCATCTCCTCCCATATTAGCAAATCAGGATTTCCGTAACATTAGGTACAACCCTAATTAGTTAATTCACATAACACAAATATAATATTTGTATATATAATTTTTTTTTAAATATGATTTGTATTCATATCGATTTCAAAATTCTGTAAAAAAGTATATAGTTGATATTAAAAATATTATACGTGAATTATACATATATATTGAAGTCTTTTTAATGAATAATATGAGTAAATTTTAGATAATTAACAATAATATACGTATTTTATCCATTTTTCTCTATTTTTTATTATTAAAAAATATATATATAAAAATAATTAATATATTATAAATAACCGAATTTTTTACTGTATTTTTTTAAAAAAATTACCGAACAATACACATGCATAATTTAACGTACTATACACATTATGTATTTTACTAACTAGGGCTACAACTACATACATATACATAGGTTTAACGAACTATACTACCGTATTTTACTCACTAAAGCTACAACTACACAATGCAGATAAATCAATATGAAATAAAGGTACTTAGATTTACAATTCATCGATCCTCTACATATAAAGTACAACCAAGTGCATCTTACCATTATAATTGCACTAAAAAATGTAATGATTTTTTTAACACTTGCATATCCTTTTAAAAGAAGCATAATGAAAAATAAGGCATTCACAATTCTGAAGAAAATTTCCCTAGGATATAACTTCGAATAAGCTAAGTGAGACAAATGTGTACGCTATTATGCGACCATCAACCACAATAAGCCTAAAGCTAAAATCTAGAAATTTCTATTTACAAAAGAGAAAAAAAGAGAATGGAGGAATTTCATCCTTTACAATCAACATTAATATAGATAATTCAAAACCTATGTTTCCATAACGGTTTGAACTTTCCATCCATTTTTCCATGTCAAAAACATATATATTAGCAAAAACTGGCCATCTATAGACTCAGGCGGAGAGGCACCTCCACCATGGTCGGATACTCGTCATGAACATCCAAAAAATGGCAAATAGTGCTACAACAACCGGAAGGAAGAAGAGTACTCTCTTTCGGCCTGCCCTCACAGGTTCAGAACCATTACCTGCAGCAACATTTGTACCAATGGTGCTCATTCTCAACCTGCTAAAGCTAGTCATTCGCTCAAAAGCCCGATGCACCAACACATTTTCTGAAGCAGATGCAGGATTGGTAGGTATAGACTCCACGAAAGACCATATAGCAGAAGAGAACTGATTTGTAGTACTAGCAATTGTAGGACCAGCAGCCTGATTGCTGCTTTGATTTTGATTTTCTTGAGAAGGAATATTCGAAGATTGATATACCACACCTAAACAATGCCAGATAGGACCTATCTTGATTAGTTACTACTTATAGGATTCATACAACTTCAGTTGAATATACCAATTCACCCAAAACGGGCATGGAAAAATATAATCAGAATCTTAGTCATAATCATTTTAAAAGAACCACGAAGCTGAAAACATTTTTTCAGATATATAAATACCTGAGGTTGAATATGAGAGAGATCCCAGATTTGGCTCTGCTCTATCATTATGTGTCCACAGCTGATGAGATCCCTGATTTGGTTCTGCTATTTCAGTATTGGACCACAGCTGATTGTTAAACTGTATTGATTCTGGATTCATCTGATGGTTAACCTGGTTTCCAGATGCTGGATTAGGTTGTAACTGGTAGTCAAACGGGCCTAGACTATTATCCGCCAGTGAATTCATGTTTTGATGACTCGAAACTGCTCCTTGATCCATAGGCCCCATGTCATGAAGAAACATGGATGCATCATGAAACAAGTCAAACTCACTCAACCCATCTAGCTCTTCAAACTGCAAGTTATTTAGAGGATTCTCTGTGTTTACAACAGTTGGTGCAGGACCAAGGAGATCATCCATCTCCAAGAAATCCTCTTCATGCAGTACAGAGTGTTCATGAACTAGGGAGGGGTCCTGCACATGAATGCCAGGAGCAGATGTGGTGACATCAGATGCCTCGTATGGTTGCATTTGGGTAGTAGCTGACTGCACGAAGTCAAAACTGGCCTGCACATTGCATTGCTGATGATCTGGATTGAATTCTCTCATTGGTGCTGCATGGATAATTTCCCCGGAGGATTGGTCAACTATAGTGCTTTGGGTCTCTTCACTCACAGCCTACAAAATGAAATTTCATAACATAAATCATATGTTCTCAACAACAGATATTAATACATACAAAAATATTCAGAACCAAAATGTTGACTATACGTATACATCTTTGCCCAAACTTTTGAATAAGCAGAAAACTGATGGATGACTACTAAGAAAACATCTAAACGAAATTCATCAGCCTCTAAGGTAGCACAAAACGCCATGTTTACGACAAACTTAGTTCAAGCACCTACTACTAGCTAGTTATCCAAAAAACAATCGACAGAATTCTACATATATGACAGTCAATAGCGATAAATAACTACAGCTGCAAAAAAGCAAAAGACTGTAGAGAGTACGGAGAGAGAATCCTAACCTGAGATACGGTGTAAGTATAATCGTTAATTTGTGGCACGTCAAACACAGCCTCATCAGCAATCTGTTTCATGAACTCCTCAATTTCATCAAGTACATAATGGACTTCGCCATTAACTTTTGCCTTGCTATTAGAAATGACTTCCACAACTTGCTTCACTGGAATTTCACGATCAACAGAGCTATTGAACTTTGGGACATCATCATCCCATTTTTCTTCTATATACGGTGCCCCATATTGCTCACCATTTTTAGGACCAGGTCCACTTTTTTTGTAAACCTTGTAGAGAGCATAATAATCCTAAAACAAAGGTAAGGATACAATTAGAAACATATGAAAGCATTTCAAGCACATTTGAAAACAAAAAAAAGGGTTCTATCGTGAATACCTTCACATTCGGGCATCTCTTGAGCTCTTCCTCATCCAAGGTATATTCATGCATCACCCAGTCAGTGCGCAGCCCAGTAGGAGCGCGGCCTTTATAGTAAACTAAGGTCTTTTTCAACCCAACTGACCGGGAATAACATTCAATTTTACGATCTTTTCCTGTTGCTTTCCAATACCCATGTCTGGTTGCCCTGTTTGCTCTCTGTCCATTGCCATTGGGGTATTTCCAATCTCTTGGACTGAAAAAGAACCACTGCCGGTCTCCGGTTTTCAATAAAGATAGTCCTGCATACCATCGCCAACAAAGTTATATCAGTACAACTCTGCCAAGAAACCCGGAAAACAAACCACTAAATCCCATCAATTCTCATGCAGTTTGTGTATATTTTCAAATTTGGAAAATTATGTGCCCAAACAAATGGAACAAGAAACCCTGTTGACCAACCCCATCAAACTTATAATTCTAATTATAGACAGAACCAAACAAATCAGACACAGAAAGATTCAATCGATCAAAGCAATCAAAAAGGCACGCAGCCAACCAGCCAACACAAAGCAATCAAATGGGTATAACAAATAATGCAAACAACATTATCCAAACGGTTGACCATTTCGATCATGACTCTCAGTTGATGATCCGCAACCAACCAACCAACCAACCAATCAATCAATCAATCAATCAATCCAAAACAAAACCTTGACTTTACATAGAACACAAACCCAAAAACGCAATCGGAACAACACACAAACCCAAAATCCAAAACCAAACAATTCAATCAAAACGCGGATCAAAAACACATACCAGGAAGTTCCTCGGGTTCCGACTTGTAGACGTCGGTCTCGGCGATGACGTCAACCTTGAGCCTCTTCTTACAGATCTTCCGCTTCAGATAGTACAGCACGAGCTCCTCATCGGTCGGGTGAAACCGAAACCCCGGCGCCGTGAACTCGCCGTCGCAGAAGATCATCGCCGGGTCCTCCTCCTCCGTCACCATCGCCACCAATCGAATCGGAAGCCCCTCAAGAAAAATTGAAAAAAACCTAATTCAAGCCCACAACAGCAAATCAATCAAAGGATCCAACTTTATCAATTTATCGGGTTTTCTGGATCAAAAAATCGAGATTCGGATTGAAGCTGACGAATCGCGGAAAAGTCTACTACATAATCAGAGGAGAGCCAACTCTCCAGGGCTGAGAGGAGTTGAATAGTTGGGTCAAAGAAGCAATAGGGATTCGGGGTTTAGTACTAGTGTGAGCGGATGAGAAGAGAAATTTCCTCGAATTGCACTTTCAGTGCGGGTTTTGATTTTTTTATTATTTTTTGTTTATTATTCCGAAATTTGCTTCCATTTTATAAAGATTTTTTTCTTTTTTTATGGTGTTATCTGATGCGTGGGCGTTGGGTAACCTGGGTGAGTTTATTATGGTGTTGTTCGGGATGACGAGCGACTGTGTGTCTGACGCTCTGATTCGCGCAACTCAGATTTTTGGGCCCGCTTGTTTGTGCGCCTGTTGTTCGGACGCGGCTTCGTTCGCTTTTTGGTTTCTCTAGCTTTGTTGTTACTTTTTGCGTTCATTCTTTCGAATCTCTTTTTTGTTGGTACCTAATGTAAAGTTGACACTTTAGTACCCATTGTATTACAAAGTTACACAATGTAATATATTGCGTTAGTTTGTCTGTTAAGTGATGACGTGACATGTGTGGATTCGAAAATAAATATTTTTTAAAATAAATTTAATTCTAGGAAAATCAAACTAAAAAAAAAAAAAAAATATATATATATATATATATATATATATATATCAACACTCTTTCAACTAAGCAAAAACCATTGGTCCACCATCTTCACATAAGGAGGAAACGAGTCGTGCCGAGGATCTCTTCGGCTTATAGCTCAAGCAACCAAACACTCTCTTAAAGTTTGTATAAGATACACAATGATGTGAGGCAATCGCTATATTTATATCTATATTTATCTATCTATATTCGTTATGATTAAGGGGGAAGCCTTATTTTGTATTATACGCGCTAAATATTTGTACTACTAAACATACCCTCAGTTAAAATATGTATATTAAACTAACCGTACTTACTTTGCGTAACATCATTACTACTTTTCTTATGATAACATGAATCCTCAATTATATGTCTGGATGAAGAAAAAGTAAATTACTAGAAAAACTAAAATGATGGAAATTTAATTTTTGTAAATCAAAATAATGACAATTGTTATGATCCGTCCCAAATTTTTCATTAAATTTACCAAAATACCTTTACAGGTCAAATGCTAACTTTCAAGATTTTGGTTGATTTTCAAAC
Source organism: Spiraea crenata (assembly GCA_033992175.1). Classification (NCBI taxonomy): domain Eukaryota; kingdom Viridiplantae; phylum Streptophyta; class Magnoliopsida; order Rosales; family Rosaceae; genus Spiraea; species Spiraea crenata. The sequence continues at coordinate 6,823,627 of JAVBHV010000014.1, read as the reverse complement.
TAGGGAATTTGGTATCCAATATTGCGCTCTTTTAGGAGTACTCTTCATTACGATCACTTAGGTGAAAGTGGAATTCAATTCCGTTGTGGGAAAAATGAAAGGAATTGGGGAAGGAGACCTGCCACGTGACTCTCATTGGTTGGGAATTTTTTGCAGAGTTCTGGTTGGCTGCTTAGTGTTCTCCTTCTTTCTCTTTTTTTTTTTTTTTCTTCTCCAGCTCTCCCTTCTCTTCAAAACAAACCGCCACGAGCCACCACCGACAGCCATCCTTCGCCGGCAACATTTTGAACGAATCAACGCCAAAATCTTCATCTTCTCATTCTCACAAATACAACCCTACTGGTTTCAACATCTAATTCGAAGCAGATCATCACCGACAAACCAAAACAGAAATGACAAAACTTTCCTGTGTGTTTTCGGTCGTATCCAGTGGAATTAAGTATTGAAAATTCGTTAAAATTATTATTTGGGTTGAGTAGATGCTTTTAGACGTGAAGATCATAAAGTTTGGTGCTGTTTTGAAGCATATCGAAGTTTTTCAAGTTCGCCGGAATATTTCTAGTTTCTGGTGAGAATAAATTTTCCGGCGAGAAATTGTAGAACACGACGAAGGAGAATACGGACATACCTGTTACGACCCGTCCCGAGATTTCGGGTCAAATGACGAAAATACCCCTAGGAGTCTGATGTTGACTTTTTGACTGTCGAGAATTGCATAGTCGATATTGGACTCTATGCGAAGAGCTCGACGATACGAACGCGTCCGCGAAGACGGAATTGGATTCCGAGTTATATTGAAGAAGATATGATCGAAAAACGGTTTAGTGGTGTGTATGGGCTGCCACGTGGCAGCTCGCGGTTGGGTAGAAGGGGCTGGACCCTTCTGGAAAGCCCGAACCGGGCTTTAAAAATGGAAGCCGGCCCAAGTTTCTTGAAATGGAAACCCGAACCAGCCCCAAACCCGGCGAGTTCACGCCGACGATTTGCACCCTCCGGCGATAGACGCGACCTCCGACCACCACCATCACCTGCAGCTCGACGCCGCGAACCCGGAACACCAAGGATCGGAGCTGGAAACCCCGCGGATCGCCGGCAACGACGTCGACGGAAACCCGAGTTTTCCGATCGTTTTTCCGGCCAAACCCGACCCCGGTGAGTTCTGAAATTGGTAGATTTGGATTCCTTGTTGTCCGTAGATGAATTTTGATATAAGGATCGTTCGATTTGGTTGAGAAATGAAGAAGTTAGGAGTTTTGGAAACCGGCCGGAATAGTCGCCGGAATCTGGGAAATTCCGGCGACGGCACGGCGGCGCGCGGCGGCGCTGAAGAACATGCCGGAATCTGGAAATTTTCCAGATTCCGATGAGTTCTCCGGCGACGGTGCGGCGGCGCCGGCGAAGGTGACGGCGGCGGTGGCGGCTTGCCACGCTGGTGCCACGTGTTAGACACGTCAGCGCCACGTGTCAGGCACGTCAGCGCCACGCGTCCGCCAGGTCAGCTGCCACGTGGGTGCCGCGTCAGCGACACGTGGCTGCCACCTGGGCACCACGTCAGCACTATGTCAGTGCCACGTCAGCTTCGGCGTGCTGACGTGGCAGCCGTTGACCGGCCACTTTTCCGACTGGAAACGCCGTTCCGGATCCAATGGCGACCTCCGTTTCGCCATCCGAGATACGGTTAAACCCCGGTTGAGCAAAACATGGAAATTAGGGTTTCGGAGATGGTATTCGATTATGGTTCTTCTGACGGTTGTTTCGTGGGAACCTTATAGGTATCCGAGCTCCAGTGAGACGCCTTGGGCGAGCAGTATTTGCAGACGAGTTTGACGGCTAGAAATCACTGTGAGTGGATGGGTTTTGTTTTCTTAAATTGTTGGTTTTATGCCAGTTCAGTATATGGTTTATTCATACCGTTATATGGATTTATCTGGAGATATATTACTGGTTTTTCAGTAGTCTAGTGCACATAGTATCACACGTACATTTTAGTACTCGTACTACGGCCGTAGGACACAGCGCTCACATCGTTGCTCGATCCGAAGACCCCACCTGCTAGCATTATTTCCGGTGATAGCGGTCCCTGCGCATATTCCAGGGACTGGGGGTGATGATGTGAGTGGGAGTACAGGGGTTTATATTTTCATATGTACACAGTTTTGCCTGGCGTAACCCTGGCATTGGGTGTGGTATATCACGTGCACTTGACAGGCGCCGACCAGAGGATTAGTAGCTGAGTTGACCAGAGACGCGAGGAGAGGCAGTTCGATGGCTCTGCATCCGTCCCGAGAGTATAGGGACATTCCCGGTTCAGTCCAGGTTGCTTGTCGTTTCCGCTGTTTCTTTTATTTTGTCATAGATGCTCTGATGCTGTTGTAAGTGTACTGTGTGATTGTTATGGGCCCAGTTGTGTCTTTTGGTGATTTTATTTTATGTGGTTTTGGTCTTGTGTGTGCGAGTTTAGGCTTCGTCACCCTCCGGGTGATGGCCGTACATCCCGGGTCCACCTTTTTGGGACGGGGTGTAACAATACCCCAGCGAACTAGATCTTCAGCCTTATACCATTGAATTCACCTCGATGTCCGCTACGATTTCTGACCGACCACATGCCAGTCTGACTAGCGGCGGCTCCGACACGAGCTCATCACCGTCGGTGACTTTTCTAGTACAATTTCCTGTCATTTCTGACAGAGTTTAGTGAAAGTAAAGGTAGATTCGGAATCCTTGTTTCCTGTGCATCAATTTGGAATAAGAATTGATAATTTTGGAGCGATTTGGTGAAAGTTGACTTTTTGGAGACCTTTAGTCGTCGGTCAATGACGGTCAATGGTGGCGACACTTGACCACCGACTCCTTGATTTACATTTCGAATTTATCTACAAACCCCCTTAAGCTATATGTTTGTATGAAACCCGGTTTTGAGGAAAACTGAGAATTTTAGGGTTGGGTTGACTTTTGTATCGATTTGGCTAACGGGTTCACTAGGTGGACTTTCTAGGTAGCCGAACATGTGAGAACAATCGAGATAGCTTTGCAGGATGACAATGATCGTCAGAAGTACTATGAGTGAATGGTTTTATTTTATATTATAGTTACTATCTGTACAATTAGTATCACACGTATGTTTTTAGTACCTAGTGTACAGTCGTAGGACACATATTTCATGTTTTTTCACCCACATCAAAGTCCCCATATGCTAGCTTTACTTTCCGGTGGAAGCTTTCCCTGCACTGTCCTAGGATATTGTGGGTGGAACATGATTGTAAGTTTATGGGTTTATTATCTTTCATATGTACAAGCTTGCTCTGCACGGTTTCAGGGTATTGTGTATGACATATTGAGTGTATTAACCATGTGCGGCTCCAAGGTACTGTGTGTACTACCTCTGCGCAGTCCCAGATGATACTTCGAGTTCTGGTTCTACAGTTGGTTTTTCGCAGAAGTTGACTTGCGATAATAGTATTGTTATCTATTACGGTTTTATAGGGGGTTATATTTTCACAAAGTATTTGTTCTGCAAACCTTTGGTTTTCCATCTACTCTCTTTGTTTTGCGCCCTCTCTCGTAGGCTGAACTTTGTTTGGAATGGTTTATCACGGCATCGACATTGATGATTTGTCGGATTTAACACAAGGTGGAGATTGTGACCTTCTTCCTTTCAGGTTGTTGGGTTGTGGAACAAATTTCCACATGTGTAGAAGTGTGGCGTGACATATGCAATAATAAAATTCATAATTCAATCGTAAACATAAATGGTTGGCGGAACGTTGGATTTCATTGATCATATTAATTAATCCATGTGCATGGTTAATCGACGTGCCATGTGATTTTTAGCATACCAATAAGATCACCCCTAATCTAAAAGAAGATTAGAGTCACCAACCTTTGCTCGCCATGATGATGATGATGAAGTCCTAGACATTCAAGTGTCCGTCCTCTACAAGTATCGACACGAATGGTATTCGGTTGATGAGGCAGAGAGAGGATGTATTAGCTAGAAGCACCAAACTCCAACGGACGATGACGAGCACCACCAATAGCTGTGGCAACTCAAAGGATTTGCGGCACACAAGGGTTTCAAAGAAACAATTTTTCTGACTTTGTGTTTTAGTAAAGAATGTATTCTCAGCACATGAGATTCTTTACTGATAGGTGAGTTTTTTTTTAGCTCAATAACTAACAAGCCTTTATATAGAGAACATTTTTCTAACAGGCTTGGACTCTTGTTTAATAATTAAACAACAATCATTGTCTCACAAGGAATAGGGTGCGGCTACTCTGGGAGAAACCCTAGAGTTGCCGTTTTCCTATGATGCCGCACCTCTTAGTGGGCTTAGCCCACTAATATGTCATCAGTTCTGATTTATTTACTAGGTCAATTCCAAATTGTATTGGGCTAATATTAATACCAAGCCCAAAAGACTTGTATTTCTTTATTCAAACTCAATCACCAACTTAAATAAACTTGCTATTTTACATAAGCTGATTTATATTAAATACCCTCATCAATTAACCCGAAGGCATGCGTTCTTGTGTGTCTGACCTCGGTAGGTTCTGATAATGCTAGCAACAAACAATCTTATTTTTCCGAATATGAAAATTAACAATACTAGCCTCATCGCACTTGCTACGCGAGTGCGAGAGCCTCTTTTTTTTTAGCACGAAAATGAACATAAAATTGACGGTAACTAATAGGAACAAAATTGGAATTACACAATAAGTAGGGTTGTCAAAACGCATAGATTCACTCAAATGTCAAAATCAAACCGAACCCAATTTAGCCAAGACCAAATGAAATCCATAATCAAAATGCATATGTTCATAAATTTAAGCAGCAAAAACACAAAATAAAGCATAAGCAGGAGGTTGACGCACCATTTGATGAGGTACTGGAGCTGACCGTATACTGTTGATTTTGCATCCAAACACGACTGAAGGCAATCTAATCCTATAGATGTCATCTTCTTTTAGTAGCAGCTACAAAAACAGCACCAACCTTTCAAATTAAGAAAGAAGGCAACTTCGAAATGGTACAAACAAAAAGCACAAAGTTTATAAGAGAGAAAATTTACTTCAAATTTCTCCTTCTCCTCTTCAGTAAAACTTTAAAAGCATTCCTCCAAAATCGCAGCTTGGTAAGAGTCTATCACGAATGAAAAGAGGCACAAAGCTATAATTTGGGTTTCAAACTTTACTCCATTTTCCATCCATTAGCTTTTACTCCACAGTGCATAAGTAAATAGAACCCACAATTGAAGTTTTTATTAGCTGAACTAAAGAAATTTCAAGAACCCCAAAATAAGCAGAACTGAGCAACCGGTCAAGAAACCATAATTCCAAAAGTTGAGATTGCATGTTATAAAACAGGCACCAAAAGGATACGTGTTATGATGAAGTATATATATAAATAAATTGCATGCCATTGCAAACACTCTTAACTCATTACCATTACCCGAATTGGCAATCCAACCCTAATTGCAAATGCAACGACAGTAAGTTTTATTCGTGTGAATGCTGGGCTTAAACCCCAAATTCCAAAGTCACTTAATTCTATGAGCATTTGAAACCCAAATTAGCTTATATTAAGACGTAACCAAACCAAATCACTGAACTGAGAAAGCATAAATTTATGTTTGTGGTGATGCAGCACACTCAAACTTCCAACATCTTGTTACATCTTGATGAGAAACAATGATTACTAATGAACTAAAAGAACAGGTACAATCTCCTATTTCAGACAACTGAACCTTCCAACATCAGTAACCAAGTAACTTCTCTAGATCAACACTATCGAAAGTATCTGAAAACTTCAATAATCATATCTTTCCAGAATTGCTACTCTTTCACAACTGCCAGTAAACTACTTTCACGTATATAAGTTGCTTTATACCAAAACTAATTTTAACAGTTAACCTACTCTATCAAAGTTCCCCCATTTCATGCTGGACTCCAATATCGGTACTCGGCAATCAAATCAAATGCTTTAACATTTATCTACCCAACAAATCCAAATCTTAAAACCAACACACCAACATAATTCACACTAATTAACAACTTAAAACACATAAGAGATCAAAATCTTCTTATCTTGCCATTCACTGATTTCAGCATCGATCTTTGCTTGAACTATCACATGAAACCCCGCGTAGGGCTCATAACCGAAGCTTTGTAGGGCCTGAAGCAATAAATAAACACATAGATCAAGAAGAAAATTCTACAATGCAACATTACATGAGATACCTCAACTATTTTAACCTTTGGGTGTGATCACTTTGCATTAGGGTATTGAATCTTAATCACCCATTAGATTTTCAAAGTTTGTCATTATAAAGCCTTTGTAATATTGATGTAAAGTATGATTGTCTCAAGCAATTTGATACATTCAATGACTTCATGCAACCCAAAGAAAAAAAGGTAAAGATGAACATTAGGAATTGGGCAATTATTTCAAATTATAGAGTTACCCACAAAGATGTTGACCTACCAAGGAAGAAAATTATAACTTAAAAGTTAAGATAAAAAGGAGGGAATGAGGAAAAGCAATAGAAGGAAAACAATTAAATTCAATTATGAGCTTATAAAATCAAATTGCCCTACACAGTATTACAATGATAACCATTACCTTAAAAACTACTTGAGTCCCTCTAAGATAAGCCTAAGATACTCTCCCATCAGCCTGCAAAAGAACTGCATATCAGCTTGATTAGAAGGATCCCAAACTGAAGAAAATACATATAGAAAGTAGTACATCCTATGGACGATAAAGAAAACTTAAATGAACATTGATAAATCAGGGAAACGTTAATAGAGAAATTTTTTGCATTCTAGGTGATTAACAGCAGTACTTATACAAACTTTAGCTTTCGTACATAATCAACTGAATTTTAAAAAAGCTAATTTTGTCACAGCTCATTCCAGCTGGAATGCATTATGAAGGAAAAAGAATGCAATACAACCTGAGGGGAGGTCTATGGTTCCAATTAAGCTAAAAAACTCTAACACAACTGAGACCCAATTGACACAGCATCTGTAAGTTTCAAATCATAATCATTATGTCCCTAAAGTTTTGCATAAAGTATAGATTTCTCTCGACTGCCAATCAAGCTACTAACAATGTAGTTTTATAAATTCCACTTCGAACCAAGAATTATGGAAAAACTAATAGCCATTCTTACATGATATATGATAATTCCACCTGGAATAATATATGTACTGCGAATGCATACAAAAATGCAGAACCAAATAGAATTTCCATTGACAATGACAAAAATGACCAACATGATGGACAAAAAACAGCGGAATTTGCATTAATAAATCTCCCCGATGCAATTCCCACGAAATACAGCTGACAAATAAAATGGAAGATAGAAAACACCAACAAAGTGTTAAAGAAAGCTGAACTAAGAGTACAAACCCTATAGAAGTAGAACAACAGAGAGATGCACACATAATTTGAAACCTACACACAATTAAGATCAATAAAACATGTATGAAGCAAAAATAAACCACCGATAATTAATTTAATTGGTTACTGCTAATGCACTTTTCCCAGATTAATTCAAGTTGCATAAAGTATATGTACACATCCTTTTGAGGTCGTACTCTTTCTCAATTTGCAACAAAGCTCAAAATCTCATGCATATTATAGCTAGATTAGCTAATGGCCATAACCGTGTCTCTGCTTTTCTCTATGGAAAGTGACCAGGAGAAACGAAAAAGTCCACAATGCGAATAGAGTGTGCATCACAATTATTCCCAAGTTTTCAACAAATTTGAAGCATATCAAACTCAACTAATATCTGAAAATCACAGAAGAAGATCCAAGACAGTTATAAAATATCACTATCCGATACTGAATTAACAGATGAATTGTACAAATCAACGATTATGATGCAAGTAAACAATTCGCGGATAAAAATTAACTTTCAACAAAATTCAAACTTGAATAACTGATTTCCAGATTTTCCCCTCAAATCTTCAGTCCAATACATATACCGAAACAAATTATTTAAACTTTGCATCCAAAAGCAGACATGCATGTTGATAATCGCATGATTAGCTCCATTAAACTTGACGCTAACTTCTTCGACAACAGCAAAATCAACGACATGAAAATTGATATCCAAAAAGATCTATTTCATACAAACATCATGGCATGTATATGCTCTATCAATTGGGTGACCGAAAACATAGCCATAGAGAAGAACAAAAGCGCCAAGCTTACATAATCAACGCGAATTGCATAAGGGAAAATGGCGATTCAAAACACAGAGCATCCTAATTTGAAAGGTAAACATGATTAACATCAAGATTATCCCAAACAGGAAAAAGCAGACCTACAAAACATCAAAAAAAATTCAGGATTATGGAAGCCCAAGGCCTAGAATGAAGAAAGCCCAGGAAGAAAACGAAGAACAAAGCGGCAAATTTCGCACAGCACCTGGACGGACCGAAAGCTCAAGCAACCAGAGATGAAAAAGGAGACGAACTGAGCAAAAAATTTGTTGACGCTACAGCCCCAGCAAGCAAAGATGAAAGGCTTCGGGGTTGACAACACGAAAGGCAAATACAAAGGCCTCTCGATGAAGCGAAATCGGAGACAGAGGCGAGAGAGTTCTGAGCGAGTCACGAAGGAGATCGAACCTTCTGGTTTGGTTTTATGTTTTCAGCAACAAATTTGAGGGACAGTTTCGGTAGGCCACTGCACAGCAGAGGGGGCCAAGGGAAAAACGTAGGGGTAAAACCGAGGTTGAACTGTTCATGAGTGCGGTACTGTTCTTAAGCACAGTGGAACTTTGCTATCCGCTTTGTAATATAGATTCAACCTTATAGGGAAGATCATTCACAAACCGAGTAGTAATATCTAGCTATGGCTCTCGGCTACCCAGATTATCAAGAATGTGTTTCGAACTTCTTCATCACACATCGAGCAGAACCATTAGTTATGGTTACAGTGCAACAAGGTTCCTTCTTCTCCTATATTTCGATCAAATCATTTAGTGCATGGAAACTCATTGTCAAGTCCTAATGCATTAGTATGCCGATATGGTCACCCTGATGTATCTCTTTACTTATTTTCTTCGGCCGAAGACTTAGAGATAGATCTTCAAGGGGCTCTTGGAATATCAACATTCACTGATTACCTAGAATGTGACGAATCCCATTTTGCGCATTCACAAATCTCTATGCTTGAACCCATGCACCCAATCCTCACCTACTTGGTTCAAATCATTCTTGATGAACTGTGAGATTGATGTCAAAGTTCAAGTCTCCCAACACAAGATATCCAGTGAAGCCTCTGGTCTAAGAACTAGTTTGCACTCATAACTTGCTAGAGTGTTGTACAATTGACATAGTAGGTAAACTTCCATTAGTACGCTCTGTGGTTGGTCAGTGTTCAGTGAACTCGTATCTATATACGAGCACCTTCATGCCTATTTTATATTACTATATGCTTAGTTTGAGATCGACTACTAAATACGACATGAACCGACCTTAACGGATAACCAATAGCCCTAGCAGAATATCCTATGGCTAGGAACGTTCTTTAGAAGTCAAGGACAGTAGGACAAGTATCTCAAATCACAACCTCTTTGTGATTCCATCCTTACACTCGATGTTCTCCTAGGACTCACCCTGGCATACGACCGCAAGCCTCCCTAATACACTTATTCGCTCACACGCTCCGTCAAGGGTGTCAATTTTGGATTGACACGTGTCTCCTGTAACGTATTGCCACATTAATGCCTTAACGGGCACAATCCAACACAGGTAACATTATAACCTGGTAGCAAAGCAAGAGGCCAACCTACCATATGTACTTCATTATTCTTTGGGTGCTATTTAATACGAATTTCGATGTCTGGTGATGTACTTCAAAGTTCAAGCTATAGATGAGAACGGAGTTTCTTCACTCACCGCAAGATGGTGTGACTAGGACTGAGTCGAACAGGAGTTCCGTGAGCTCTATTGCTATTGCTCTAGGATAGCATGCAAACAGGATAACATGCAGGTTCATTTTCACTTAAGGCCCAAGCATGACTTCAGCATTGCCATTGCACCATAGAAGTATGCAACCTACCAATTGCATTGACTGTCCAGAAAGAGTGCATGTTGGAGCAACTTCTGGACATGAATTTTGCAGGCATCAGTAGCAGTGGTAAAGGTAGTTTTGGATGTCCCTCCTTATGTGGGTTGTTCTTGAGATAACCGAGACAATGATAGCCTATAGAAGATGGGCTATAGTTTGGACATTTCAATGGAGGTTGTAGCCCGAGTGCAGAGGCTCTAGCTCAAGTCCCTGAAGGAATACCCCACTTTAGAATGCTCGACAATTTCCGGAAATGGTTCATTTGGACTCTGATTTTTAAGTTGTTAGCACGTGCTCATAGCGATGAATATCACAACACTTTTTCAATATTACCAAATTCCTTACGGATTGAAAGTCAACTCCAACATCAAAAGTCAATATTTGACCCAAAAAGGTATTTTGGTAAATTTAGTGAAAATTCTTAGATGAGTCGTAATACTTGATGCTTGAGCTCTTCTTATATAGGCGACGTTTAAGTAAGGAAAGGTGGTTCCTTTTTGACGTAGAATTAGTGTAAATTTGAATCCAATATTGATTGCTATTCCAAATCCTTCCCAAACTTGGCCTCTAGAAATTCTTGTACAATCTTTACTTAATTTCCTTTGGATCTAGGGAAATATTTCCTTATTACTTACATTTATCTTTCGCTAACGTGGATGCCGACGTATGAATGCTGACTTGTTGTCTATCGGCTTTCGAATCTTGATTCTGTAGAAAATAGTCTTTCATATTCTTTGATAAATCGACTTTAATTTACAGTGTGCCACACATAGGTCTTGTATATATATGCAGTTCAAAAACTAGTAGAGATCAAATCTCACATTCACCACTTGTACGAGCTAAAATGCTGAGATCGATTAATAAAAGACATCTTGAAGATCTTGGGGGCATTGTTACTCAATATATGGCCATCACCGTCTAAATCAATTAGCTTAAACCATCGGTCGTAGGTGTTTAGCTGCTCCTTTGGGCACATAACCACCATTGTGATAGAGAAACTCAAAAAATTGAAAAACTTGTTTGTGGTGCTTCAGTGTGTTCTGCCATTTGAATAATGGCTAGGGTTCCAATTCACACATTTGAATTAATGTTTTAAAAATTTTTGTGAATATTTTTATTAAGGAGAGCTGCTATGTACACTCAAATTTCTTCTTTGGACACTTTAATTTCTCATGTACACCCACTTCAATTTTCAATGTTCTTTGGACACTCAATTTTGATAATAAATTTCCCTCTATACCCTTCATTTACTTTATTAATTTTCACTAAATAAATTTATTTTGAATATTCAATTTCTTTCCTTTGCAACCGATAGACAAACCTGGAACCCGAAACCCCATCTTCATTGCTTCTTCATCGCCCGAAACCTCATCGCATCTTGATTGCTGCAACCCTAGTCACAACGCTCTCTCTCAACAAATCAAACCCCCAATTCACAAACCCAAAGTCCTAGTTTGTTGATTATTGATTGTTCTGCGGTGATTGTTGACGGTTGAGAATCCATTTATGTCAGAAACTGAGACATATGCATCAAAAAAAGTACGAATATCATAACACATAATCCAACTCCTTTCCTCTTCCTTCCGATCATCAAATTCAAAGATGGTCTCGCCCATTTCCAATCTTCAATTTTTTTATTTCTCCAAAATTCGGCTCTTTCTTCCAATTGTTGAAGAAGATTCACCCAATTTGTCACAAAGAATTGCTTATTTTCGTAGGCAAAAAATCTCAAAACACAAATCCAATTGATTCCCCAAAGAGGCAAGTTCACTGGGCCTTAATTTCCTTCATCGGCTTCATCGAAACTGAACTTTTCGTGGAATCTCTCTGCGATCAAGAACCATTTGATTGGGGATTTCAAATCATGATCGCTCCCCGTTTCGACGAGAATCGAATTAATCTTTTCGAATCGGTCGCGTCCCATATCAAAACTTGAAGCTTTAAGCGGCCAATTGAATTCAAATCATGAATTTTGCGCCTGTTGTTGAACCGATGTCGTTATTGAATTTTGGCTGAGCTCTTTTGATAGTGGTGGCCGATGGTGGATATTGGTGACGTATATGGGTGTTTTATGGGTGGTGACGCTTGGGTTGGAGGTCGCCGATGAGGCGGCTGGTCGTTGCCATTGTTGGGTAGGCGGAGACGACGAAGGGGGGAGTATTTTTTGCTCTTCCTCTGTTAGTTGATTAATAATAGATCATTAACAAATACCAATATATATGTATTTTGTTGTCATTTTACATAAGGATATAACAATAATTTCACTTTAGAAAAAATTAAAGAGTGTCCAAAGAAGAAATCTGAGTGTACATAGCAATTCTCTTATTAAGTATGATTGTGTAAACTAGAATTAAGAAACCTTTATGGTCTTTATTATCTAATAGTTACACCCAAATCATGGTAGGATTGATTAACCATAGTTGGTAAATCAAGTACACTTTATCTTGTGCACTTTGGATCCAACTAAAAGAATGTTGGATTGGACATTTTTGTACAAACTACAAAGTCAAAACTATTTTCTTTAAATTTACATCATGTGGCTAGAATAAGGGATGCGGCTGGTCAAGGTTGTCTCCTCCCTTTGCATTCATTTGTCATTTTGACCCCTATATCGGCATCTATAGCCACTTACTAGCTCCGTAGAAAAGAATAATTTAATTATTATCTCTAAAGTTATGTAAATATTACATATACTAATTATATATATTAAGCATACTCAAAGTTAAATTTTGTTATACTCTTAATATAAAAATTAATAATGTAAAACAATTCCTCAAAGGGGCAAAACAATCAAATACTTAAGGGACAATAAAAGAGCAAATTGACATGCAGCGAGATGCTAGTAAATTACAAACAATAAATTAATTATTAAAATATTATAAGTGGCCAAATTTACCATCCTTGTTTTTTCTTTTCAAAAGTTACTAATTAAAGCACATACATATTTTTTTTTTTGCCAAAGCACATACGTATTTTTAACTTCCTATGCGGCCCGTGATTTATGAAGCGGGCCTCGCATGGTGCTTTTTTAGTTATAATATTGATGAGTTTAAAAACGAGTGGTTTTCTATTTCCATAAAATAGCAAAAATTGAATTTCAGAAACACACAAGTCAAATTTGATGAGAATGTAAATGTTAAGGTATTCCGGTTTCCCGTTCATAACCCAAAGCTTCGGTTTTCTTGTTTTTTTTTTTTTTTTTTTCTCTCCGATCCCATGTTGATCATATCCCTAAAATCCACTCTCGACGTCATCTTGTCCCGAAAAATTAGGATTTGCATCCCGTTCCGAAAATTAGAGATCACTAGCAAATCTTGATCGATCCCGTTCCCAAGAATTCGGGATCCCGACTACTTGGGATTAGGAGTGGGATGCATTTCTACGTGTTTATTTCAATCTTGTTATATTTTCGAAACGTTTCCAAAACATGAAATACTAAATAGTCGATACTTCATATGTAAAAATGTACTGCTTAAATGAGGCCAATCTCGTTCAAAAGAGAGAAAAATGACAACGAAGAAATCTACGTGGGCTTCATGATGATTATGTCCATTTTTTTTTTAAAAAAAAAAAAAAAGTTCAACGAATACCGAGTATAAAACGAGAATGAAGAGAAAAAAAAGAGAAAATTCAATCATTAATTTTTCTTGTCTCCCAAACAAGATCAAAGAAGCCTCTTTTTATCGCTGTTACATCTTTGGAATCTCACAACTGCCCACCCAAAAAAGAGTTTCGCTTTTGCTGTGAGCCAGAGAAGGACTTAGATCTGAATGAGAACCCACATTCTCTGTAAGTCGACGCAATTTCATTCAATTTCAATTTCAAAGACGATCCTTAAATTTTGGAAACAGTAACTTCCCCGCATTGTTGTTTGGATTGTTAGGAAATTATGTTATGGGCCCTGAATTTGTTCCCAGAAAACGATTCGAAATTTTGGGCATTTATTATTTATTATTGCTTGATTTTGTTGTCAGGGTTCAGAGAATGTGCATTCGAATTCCAGATCTTCACCTGTACATGTAGTTGATTTTGTTTGGGGGCCAACATTATAATTAAGCTCGAAATTGGATTTGATTCAATTGAAAAAGGAAGAAAAGAGGGTAAAAAAAGGGAAAGATGGTATTTTGGGAAGGGTATGTGAGTGATGAGGCAATGGGGACTTTTGCCCCAATTGTGGTTTACTGGTTATATGCTGGGGTTTACCAGTTGTTGCCGCCTTTGGAGAATTACCGATTGCATACAACAAGAGAGGAGGATGAGAAGAACTCGGTGCCGCTCCCTTCCGTTGTTAAAGGTGTTTTACTTCAACAGCTTGCTCAGGCCACCGTTGCTCAGGGACTCTTCTTGGTCAGTTACTTCCACTTGCCATTTTATCAATCTATAGCAACGTGCTGCTTCATTTCCAAGCTCATCGATATAATGATAAACATGCGTATCTGCTTATATGATTTAGTATCAAGTTTGCATCATGTGGCTGTTCTTTAGTACTAGACATGACCCAATTGCAGGCTTTTTGAGAAATGGCCTCACTAGTAGAAGTACAAATGTAGAAAGTTTTTTAGTGCAATATTTGTTGCATTGTCTGATGAAGTGCTTAAGGGCTCATTTCCAGTGGGTTCTTCTCAACAAGGTAAGTGCTTACTAATGAATGGTTAAACAATGAAGAGAATTGTGAAAAGTTATTTAAGCTCTGAAAGAGTATTCCTTTGGATTCTCCTCAACACCATTTCATTGGAGATATTCTTTCGGTTGTTATAATTTTATTGTTCAACTCAGGGTGTGCAATTTGTCTGAACGGGTTCATATTACTAATCCCTGAACTGGAGTTTATAATTCTTCCATGTACCATCAATCTGGTTTGTTTCTATCTTGTCCAATTCTGCCTCTCAGAAGGATGGCATGTCAATTGTTTTGCATCATGGTGCCAGTGTCCCCTAATCTCCTTTCAGTGTACCAGAAAAATGTCCCTGACCTAAAACCATAGAGATTGTCGGCACTTACAAGGCTTCCCTAGGATCCCCAATCTGGCCTAATCCCAGATTCAAATGTATGCAGTGACGAAAAGATAGAAGAAATGCATTACTCTGTCTGTATACATATACATTTCTTTTTCTCTCAATAATTATTTACCCCGACCTTGTTTGTCTCATCAGTTGTCATCACTGAGCTTCATTCACTACTCAGGTGATATAGTAGTCATACTTAAAAGGAAAGGGTTGGAGTGTATGATGCATGTTATCTATTCAATTTCATGTGCCTGTAGGGTGGAGGCAGCCCAGACATATATTTCTATGTCACTTGGCTAATCCCTTAAAGTGCTCAAGATTTCCTGGATAGAATAGTCTTTTAGGGATTGCTATCTAATATACTATCTGGCACCTTGCAGATGATGGTTATGACTCTTGTATTATATGCAAAATTCTGGGCTATTCATTTGTTAAATTACTGTAGTATTTGAATTCAAATTCATAGTCTATTTTGTTTGAGAAAGCGTATGCCAGGTTGACTATGACCCGCATTAATAAAGATACTCGTACAACTTATGCTCTCTCATGTTCCCACCCTTTAAATATGCACTGAACACAACTGGCAATAATTGGACAGAAAATTATGGACAAGGAGCTTATTGTCTATCTTTGCCTTGTTCTTAATGGGGTAGACCATTTGGGTTGGTTTTCTAGCCTTAATAAGATGGAGTTACTGGAGGCACCATTATGTTTTATGACTTCCCATTATGTGTCGTCGTGTATGTATGAGGGTAGGAGATATTTGGTCCTTCTGTAATTTTTTTAATCCGGTATCCGCTTTGGAAAATTGTAAATTGAATTGGAACCATTTCAGTTCTCTAGAGGATTCATAAATTATTTATCTTTTACAGTCTTGGTAATGTGGTGGTAACTGCTTCCTGACAAGGGTTAAGGCCTTGAAAATAAGGGCTCAGTAGGAGATATTATCATGGAATAGTTTTGATATCGATAGATATAACTTTCTTCTTTTGGGTTGAGGAGGGCAGAAAACTGCACCGATGTTTCTCGTTAATCAAGAAAGTATAACTTTGCCGGAACTGCACTTTGAAATAAAACTTTGTGCTAAGCACAACTACCTCTTGGAGTGGGGAATTTTAGAGGAGAAAGTTTCTTTTATAGTTTTGAACAAATCTGAACAAATTTTTGAGCAATATCAAATCAAAAATACTAGGGTCTATCACATCCTGCATTTGCTATTACATAAAAAAAATTATATAAAAAACAAGTGAAAATAGTATTCTGGACTCTTAGCTCATCATATACATAGTTTTGTCCATTGGCCTAATTGCTTACGGTTTGGTTTCTAGTAGTTGTCTACCATGGTTTGAAAGGTTTTGTTGCAAGCAGTCCTGAGATGGAAACCTGAATCTCCGTTTCCCACTTCTTTTTTCCTTTGCAAGATGGAGGGTGGGGCTGCACCCTTCCTGTCTTTTTCTGTGTTTGTCGGTATAAAAGCTCTGGTTGCAGGAGGTATTGGGTTCAAAATCTCCAATCCCCATTCCCCTTAGTTGTTTTTCAAGGTGCAGTTCACTCATTAGTCCATACTAGCCCATGCTTTTGGGATCTAGTTATTGAAACTCAAGCCTAAAATCGCGCGCACTAAATTTAGGATTGCAGATGCAGAAAAACCACAGTCCACACCACATGTAATGTGGTTCGCCACAAACTGGGTTACACCCATGAGTAGAAAGGATGGTTCAGTAATGAAAGATTACAAGTAAGAGGAAACAGCCTCTTCCAGTCATCCTTTAGTAATCTCACTCCTCAAATAACTCAAACTCTTGAAGAGACAAAACACTAATAAGTCGTGATCACATACCAAAGCATAATAGCCTATGCGGTGTGATCACATTACAGTCTCTAGGTACTCTCAGGTCGCAACTGGAAAAGGAAGTCTAATTGCCATTGAAAACTTATAAGTAGAAAGCATACCATAAGGAAGTACAAAAATAGTGATTCTCTCATGGTTGAGCCAGAAGCAACACAAGAATAGTGATTCTGAAATATGCTATCAGAGCGGTTGTTCTAACTTTAACAACTGAAAATCCAATATGTCGTCTTTGTCAAATGAACATGAACTCTGCTTTCGATAAACTTAATCCAATCAATGTGACATTCAGGAGTGATAAGTTCTGTTATAAAAAAGCATTTTGAGCTTTCTTTTGTTTACTAACTGTATGCAAGCCCACCTGTGTGAATGTTGTGTTGCAAGGAAAGTTGTTATGTAACTTTGGTTGATGATAAGTTCTGGCTCAATGATTGATATTAACTCAACTACAAGGAAAGCTTTTTTCTATTTTTGGTTGATGAGAGGTTGTTTTGTTAAAAGAGAATTCACTACATCCTTGAGCGTAATCTGGTTGCCTCTACGTTTCTTATAAATAATGTTATTACTGGGCATTGGTTTTACATGTGAAGTGCTAGCATTTCTTTGCAGTAGAATGCTTCAAATTATCTTATACAGTCAAATTCCTCAATACCATTTTATGATATTAGTATTCAGTAATAGCATGTTTGCGAAATTTTGCAGAAACTGCCTGGGTTATTCTTCAGGCTGAAAATACTTAGTTGTATTTATCTTACTATTGTCTTATGTGTTGTGACTCAATGACTACTGCATGTTTCTGATTTTATGTCTATATTTCTAAATCAACACAGACCTCTATGTGTTCAGTTTTGAAGTCCTTTCTAATAAATCATTTTCTCACTGACGCGTCATGCGTTTATGGTACAGTTGACTTCCAAAGCCAATACCTCAGGGATCACCATTCAGCCCTCAATACCTATCCAGATTGTGCAGATTGTTATCGCAATGCTAGTCATGGATACATGGCAGTACTTTGTGCATCGCTATATGCATCAGAACAAGTTTTTGTACCGCCATGTCCACTCTCAGCACCACAGACTTGTTGTCCCGTATGCAATTGGGGCGCTTTATAATCACCCACTTGAAGGTCTATTGCTTGACACTTTCGGCGGCGCCATCTCTTTTCTAATCTCGGGGATGACTGCGAGGACTGCTGTTATGTTCTTCTGCTTTGCGGTGGTCAAAACTGTTGATGATCACTGTGGGCTTTGGTTGCCTGGTAATATTTTCCATATTTTATTCCAGAACAATACTGCTTATCATGACATACATCATCAACTTCAAGGCTTGAAGTACAACTATTCTCAGCCATTCTTCCCAATATGGGATAAACTTTTCGGGACCTACATGCCTTATAATCTTGTCAAGAGGCCGGAAGGCGGTTTTGAAGCGAGGCCGATGAAGACAATTAAGGACTAGTTGAATCAGAACAATCTGTCAGTTTACTAATTTAAGCTCACTTCACCCAGGGGAATTGTTTTTCTGAGCTTTTGTCACTCATGGGAATCTGAACTAGAATTGTTATGTTGAGGCTAAAATCTAGGCTCTAGCAAGAGGGTTTGTGGTTCGAGTTAGCCCTTTTTTTGGTTGGCAGTATTTTTATCTTTGCATGGCTGTGTTAATTGCACCAACCTGCCTTATGCAATGTAATTGTGAGATTCTGAGCTGTCTAATGTGTAGCATATTTGTTCAAGGTCCTGCAACAGTAGTTTTAATCCACCAGGAGTGTCGAGATTGATGTACTTGGATTTGTGCGTGGTGTGAGAAGATTAGATTTTTGTATGAGAGTCAAACTACTTTGTGAATTGATTGGAGAGTTCATTTTTCAGATGGAGTGCTGATTTGTCATTGGTAGCTGATTTTTACCAACAACAGCATCTTCATCCTGGTTGTTGAGTTTAGATAGCACTCCAACTGATGCTCGATTACCATGCACATTAACACTCTTTTTGGACAATTTGTATTGTTACGAGACTGAATCTTGACTTTTTTTTTTGTGTGGCTTTAGGCTATATAGAGCTACATTGGAAACCTGTGATTTTTATTACATCTGAGCAATTATTATTGAACTTGTTTCTGGCCAAAGGAGTAGTGACTGTTAAACGAAATACTTGAATCTTTCTCTTCCACCCACTAAAAGGAAAGTCACAACCGACTATTCCTGATTGCGGTGCTATTCTCACCAGTAGACCACCGTGTTTTCACTCTCGCACTTCCTCCTACCTCCCCACGTGATCATATCAGCAATGCACTTCAAACGCATGAGAAAGAGCAGGCATTCATTGGACGAATTGAGTATATGTGTTAGATGTGCCTTCCTACATTTATATGCAAAGGAATTGCACACTAGCAGACCGTGCATCATTGAGGCTTCAAACCCTTCACTTTCATAATACCGTGCTATTCATTCCTAGTGATCCTGAGCTTTCATTTTGACTAAACTATTTGTCTGCCTTGCACCAGGGCCTGCTGCCAGGAGGTACGGTACATGTTGATCCGAGGTTGACAAGGAGAAGAGTGTGCGTGTAGAATGCAGCAAAAGTGTTTGAATAGTAGGGTTTTACGACCCCAAATCTATGTCAGAATAATCTACCAAGAGTATCTTTTATTGTGCTGCAATTGCATGGTCACCAGAGAAGTCTAAATCTGACAGCAACTGGAACACAATATTTATGACACGGAAGGAGGAAAATCTTGATGGGATTTGTATTCTGTGCCCCTTGAAATTAACTGAAACTCATTTCTTCTAAGTCACCCATTTAGCTAATAAGCCTTACATGTTCAAACACATGAATGTCACCAATAATCTTTGCAAGAACAAATTCCATCTTTAAACCTGTGAAACCGGGCACGATCTCTCACAATAACTTCCCTACTATAAACCTTCGAAATAAGTTTGATGACAACATGACAATCATCACATATTCGTAGGTTCTTAATCACCTGAATTGGTGTCCCATCACTGGTACTAATCAGACCAAAAGCAACAGCCAACTTCTCGTTGTGATAACTCAATGCATTTTCTTTGTCCTCCTCTCCTATATCATGCAACACATTATTAGTCTTGGCCACATATCCATACGCTTTAATCCGGATCATAATGTCATCTAGCTTTGCATAGATCTCACGCCAACTAGCATGGCTTTGATCACCATTAACAAACTTGTGTATCACCCCATCCACTTCTATGTAACCAAAACCGGGTACCTTCTTCACATCCCTTCTCTTCATTGCCTCCCTCACCCTGCCTACATCATCCCATCTCTCGCGAGCCGCATAAACATTTGACAACAACACGAAATCACCACAGCCCTTGGACCCCATCTCAACCAATTTCCTAGACGCCATTTCTGCCATCTCCACATTCCCATAAGTCTTGCTTGCACCAAGCAAAGTCTGCCAGAGTACCACATCAGCAAACATAGGCATCGAATTCACAATGTCATAAGCCTCTTGCAGCCGGCCGGCTCTTCCCAACAAATCAACCACAGTCCCGTAATGCTTGACATTAGGAACCACCCCATGCCCCGCCATCGTATTAAACAACCTCATCCCATCTTCCACCAGCCCGGCATGGTTGCAAGCACACAAAGCAGCAAGATAAGACACTTTATCCGGGCACACCCCACTCTCACCCATCTGCCCGAAAAGCTCCAGCGCTTTATCACCTTCACCGTGCATAGCAAACGCCATTATCATCGTATTCCATGTGATCAAATTCTTGCCACATTTCATATTCTCAAACACCGAATAAGCCTTGTCCACAAATCCGCATTTGGCATACATGTCAATAACCGCATTGCAAACAATTACGTGCGAGTCAAGCTTCTCCTCCATTATATAGATATGAATCTTCTCCCCACCTTTCAATGCACCCAATTGGGAGCACGCCGAGAGTGCGCCGAGGACCGTGACTTCGTTAGGCTTCAAACCCTCCTCTTCCCTCATTCTCTGAAACAACGCCATAGCTTCAGTGGGTCGACTCCCCTGCGCCAGTCCAGCAATCAAAGCATTCCAACAAGCTATATCTCTCCTAGGCATTTCATCGAACACCTTGTGCGCACAACCCAAATCGCCGACTTTGGCGTACACATCGAGCAAAGTGGTTTGCAACAACACGTCGGCTCCAAATCCGAACTGCACAATCTGAGAGTGCATCTGCGTTGCCTCGCAGAAAGCCAGTGCACGTGCGCACGCTTTGAGAGCGAAGGAGCACGTGAGGGCGTCGACCTTTGCCGGAGCTTGCGACATTGCCTTGAACCATGCGATGGCTTCGGTGGGTCGGACGCCGCCGGCGATGCCGCGGAAGATGGCGTTCCAGTGTTTGGTGGAAGGGCTATGGAGTTGGCGGAAGAGGGCGGTGGCGTAAGGGAGGTTGGCGACGGGAGAGAGGGCGCAGAGCTCGAGGAGTTTGGTGGTGATTGAGGGGTAGGATTGGAATTTCCCGCTGGTCAAGAGGCTGGATTGGAGCTGTTTGATGTGGGCGAGAGAGGTGCATTTCTGTAACAAAGACTCCCAGTTGGCCATTCCATCCCACGCCACACGAGTGGGTGCATTTATTTGGTTTTATGTCTTCTTCTTTTTTTCCCGGTATCAACTAGCAAAGATGCCCGCGCTACGCTGCTGCGAGTATGAAAACAACATAAAAATTATTGAAAGTTGTTAAAATAATAGATCATGGACCGCGAATATAATTCAGCAATTAATTATAGCAGATAACAAAGCAAATAAACTATGTTCGAGCAACATACACAAATAACAATTTGATTGGAAACAAAACTAATAAACTAACTGCAAAACCGAAGTAAAGCAGGCAAGCACATAACACAATAGCTAACACACGTGCAAAACCCAGCATAAAAAACAATCAAAGGTATGAAAGAAGGTTTCCTGTTTGTCTTGGGCAAATTATAATGATTCAATGTTAACCCAGAGAAATATTCTTGATGCAGATAGATGCCTTTCATCTGTACCAATGTTCTAGTTTCAAGAAAGAGGTAATGAAAGTATAATTCAGCATTCCTTAAGGCTCAAGAAATTTAGGAGCATAAAAACAATTCAATTGGAAAGCAGAACCATTAAAATTATCAAGATAAGAACATGGTTCTCAAGCTATACATACCTCTCTTTAGTTTGCGTAGAATTTTCAAAACAATAGCAACCTCGACCATATTTTTTTGACTACGTCCATTCTCAAGTATGCCTACAAATCACCAAAAGATAACTACATGGTATTTCAAAGGTAGTAAATTTAGCTACCGATCAAAATAAATGCTAAATAGCCACAATCAAAGGAGAAAACAGAAAACTATTTTACACGAAAATAACCACTAAATAGCATCAATTCAATCGAAACTTCAGGTCCAGATAATTACATATAGCTTCGTCAGCTTCCGATTGGCTCGGCGGCGGCGCGGCGCTGTCTTCGTCGTTGCTCACGGCGGCCTGCGCGAATAAATGATGACGTGGGCCGTTCTGCTATTTACACCTTTCAGGCGCAAGATTCGGATTAGGAGGATGCCAAGAACAGAAAAAAGAAGAATTTGGGAAATGAATCGATGGCGTGAAAATTGGAAGAACAAACCCGAAGGTTTGAAGGCAGTGAAAGTCGAGAACGGAAAAGGAAAATAAAAATAGAGCAAGGAAGATTTGAACGCGGTGGAAAAACACCTGGAAGCGTCCTCACACAACCGAGTTTTAGTGGGAGGGCAGAGGACGTCTTTACACTGTTATAGTAGCCAATCAGAGAGCGTTTCTAAGGGCTACAAAGGTAACTTTCAGTTCAGCTTTTATATATGTATAATTTTGGACTGCACCTTTCTTTTCAACTTCCTCGTCTATACATCTCATAATTTGAATCCTTCAATTTAGTATTTATCATAAAGATCATTATTATTAAAAATTAATCAAATAGAAGATAATTAAGTTATTTAATAGTGTGAAATATACAAACGATACAATAAGATCAATCAAATCAAAGATAATTCAATTATCTAATAGTGTGAAATATATGAACGGTATAATGAGACTTTATACGAGGCATTATATATTTGGTGCAGTTAGATAACCAAACGATCCCAAATTTGTTTGATTTTTTGGAAAAATGATTTTTACTATATAATCAATAAATTGAATGATTTCGATCATAATACGCGATAACCAAAATTGAGAAAAATGGAAGGATATGCAGCTAGCGGTTGCCTACCCATGGGAAGCTCGAAATTTTCCCTTATTTTTCAGAAACTAGACTCCCCGCATGCGCTAGAACAAACGGCTTCTTACGATGTTTATTAAATAGAGGAAATATTGCTGGGGATTTCACTATTTTGTCCTTCAATTGTACATTTTTATTCTACATTTCTTTTTCTATGAGGGGAATAGTTTTTCATTTGGAGGGTATTCTTGGTATTCACTTTTTACCTTTTTTGTTTTTTTTTTCTATAGTACTAGTATCTCACATGCATATGTCAGTTTGTTCTTCTTAAAGTTTAATTCAATATTTGGTATTTTAAATTAAATTCTTTTACATATTTCAAATGTTTAACCTTGAGAGCTCGTGTGTATTTGATATTTATCTTAAGGTAGTTCCTAATTACAAATATCTTAGTGTTAGTAGGGGTGGGATTGGGCTGGGCCAAGTTGGGTTTTGGGAGGGACTGAAAAAAGCACGGTGGTGATCGGGGCCTTGTTAATTGAGGACAATTCTGACATCCAAGGACATCGGGTCGAGGCAGGTTCTGAGGGTTTCGAGCTAGGTTAGGGTCGATCCAGGTGCAACTCGACCAATTTTGCAGACGCCATCTTAGCAACGACTCTGCTGATGACAATGATGAGGAGCTATTGGATGAAGACGACACTACTAGACGACAAGGATGCGACGATTTGGAAGGTGACGACGCTGGACGGACGATGATGACGATGCTAGTTTCGACGACAACAATGGAGGAGGAAGGCAGCGACAATGGAGGAGGAAGGCGGCGGCAATGGAGGAAGGGTCGATTTCTCTAGGTTTGGTCATAACCATCCAATTTTTCCAAGTTTGCTCACACCCGTCCGATTTCAGAAGTTATCTAGTGTTTAGGTTCTATTGTAACAAGAGTGTACCGTTTTTAGCCAATAAAAATTTGAAACTTGTACAAATAATTAATATAATTAATATATCTAAACTATTATAAAACAAACATGATTTTTTTGGCAGTTACTAAAATTGACCAAAATACCCCTATAAAACACTACAGTTACTAAACTTGTTAATGCCCTTGATCGGTATGGTGCAGTTTCGGGGCAGCTGGTAAACTATAATAAAAGTTATGTGCTATTTAGTGCAAGCTGTGATGAGGAAACTCGGAGGCTGATCTCGATGGTCCTTCCCATAGCCCAAACAGAGGACTTTAATAAGTACTTGGGTTTGCAATCTCATTTTGGCGCTTCAAAACGGGAAGTTTTCGAGGCTATTCGAGAAAAGGTTGGTGGCGGAATACAAGAGTGGGCTGAGCAATTTCTATCTAAGGGTGGTAAGGAGGTGTTGTTGTGGTCGGTGGCTATGGCTATACCCAATTTTGCAATGTCCTATTTTAAGATTCCTATGTACCTGCTTAAGGATGTGCATCGCATGTTTCAAAGGTTTTGGTGGGGTGGTCAGAATGGAAGGAATGGCATTCCCTATGTTGCATGGCAAAAAGCGACGAGGCCAAAAGAGGAGGGCGGGTTGGGGTACCGGGATTTAGCTGCATTTAACTGAGCTCCATTGGCGAAGATCAGATGGAGAATTGTTCATTTCCCAGATTCCCTGCTGGCTCAGGTGCTGAAAGCCAAGTACTTCCCGCATCGTTCTTTCCTTGATGCTTGGAGGCAGTTCTTCATGGGGTTGGAAGGGGATCTTAGAGGGCAGGGAGGTGTTGAGGAGGGGCATCCGGTGGAGGGTTGGAGATGGAAGAAGGATCCGAACTCGTAAAGACTCTTGGATCCCGCTGGGTGAGGGCTATTGTGTGACCGGGGTTCATCGACGATTGCCACGCCAGGTGCTCGGTCTCATTGATCCTGTTGACCGTACTTGGCGTTGGGAATTGGTGGATGATGTGTTTACTCCGGACGAGCGGCTGCAATTAAAGCCATCCCACTTAGCCGCTTTGAATTACAAAATGGTTTGGTTTGGAACCATTCCCCCAATCGTGTTTATTTGGTGAAGTCGGGTTACCACATGGCGCGGGCACTTATGGGGCAGGTAGGAGATCCTAATATGTTAGAACCGGCATGGAGTATTTTTGCTCTGATTTGGAAGCTTGCGGTTCCAAGTAAGGTAAGGATATTTTGTGGCAAGCTTTCTATGAGGCTGTGGGGGTGCGGGTGGTCCTTTACCAATGACAGATGCAGGTTCCGTTGGATTCCCTATGTGTAGCCAGGGGGTCGAAACACAATTCCCTATGTTCTTTGGTTTTGTTGGTGCCCTCCAATTTGGGAAGTTTAGGTGCGTGAAGTGCTTGATGCTCCTCTGCATGAGGCTCCGTTATATGAAGTTTGGAATGCCCATTATGAGCAGTTCGCCCACTGAGACTCCCATTGCTGATTTTTGGCAAAGAGTGGCCATTGGGATGTGGTACGTTTGGAGGTGGAGGAACTCGCGGGTGTTTGAGAATACAATCTCTCCGGTGCATGTCATCGTGGAGGGAGCCAAGATCTTTCTAGGGGATTTCTGGGAGGCTACCTCTGGGGTGTTGGGGGTGTCTGCAGGAGTGCCAGGGGGGTCTAGAGTTGTAGGAAAGTGTTGGTGTAAGCCATGCCATAGGGTATTAAAAATTAACATCGATGGCGCTTGGGAGAGCCGGAGTAGACGTGGGGGGTTATGGATGGGTCATCAGAGACTTCACAGGAGACTTGAAGTTGTGTGGGGGGGTTGGTGGTGATACTTTCTAGTCGGCCTTGGTTGTTGAGGCCGAGGCTCTTCGTGAGGCCCTCCATGTTTGCAAGGACCAGAACAGCTTGAGGATATGGTTGTGATTGACTGTTTGTTGCATGATATTCAAATCTTACTTGGGGAACTAGGCACTATTTATGTTCTTTATGCCCCTAGATCTTGTAATGTAGCAGCGCATACAATTGCAGCTTTTGTAGCTAGGCAGGGTGGTAGGTTTGTTTGGGACTCGGTTGGGCCTTATTGGTTGTTTGATATCCTGGCTGCTGAAGCCAATGTTTCCATTTGCCTTTAGTTGAATAAAATCTCTCTTTTGGCAAAAAAAAAAAAAAGAAAAGTAAGGGAATAAAAAATACACAACTCCTAACTAAGATTAGTAATCATTCTTAAAAATTAGGAATTAACTTACCTACTTCCCTAGTTCATTTGAGTAGACTTTCCCTTTCGTTGACTTCTCCAATTGCAAGTAGGTGAACATACCTTAATTGAAATGTTCTATCTAGACATGATCGGAAAAAAATCGTATACATACAACTCCTGCCAAGAACCCTTCCTTAACTAGCTAGAAAATTATGTTTCCTCAAGTAGAGAAGTTTACGTTTCGTGTTTCAAACATATACAGTAAAACCTCCATATAAGCATACTCTATAATTGAATAACCTCCATATAATCATAAAATTTCTTAATCCCAACTCGGGACCAGTTATATTTTGGAATAACCTCCACGTTGTCATATTCCATGTTTTTTTGGAGTCCCATTCTTAGAATTTTGCCTCCATATAGTCATAATTACAATAAGACCAAATATATAGTACTTAATACTACAATAAAAATGTAAGATGAAGTTAAATATCTATCCATTATTGTATGAGATTAGAGATCCCTAGGGTGGCATGGCTACTTTTCTAGGAGGACAAGTGAAAAAAAAAAGTCGATACTAACTAATGTCAAGTAATATAATCTAAATTTACTCTCATAATAGAGAAAAAACTCATATAATGTAGGTTACGTAAGAAAAATCCTTAAAAAAAGAAATTAAGTAAAAAAATAATTTTGCTAGTCATACCTCTCTTAAAGAATAACCTCCTTATAGTCATAAGAAATATGTGGTCCCAACATTATGATTATATAGAGGTTTTACTGTATTTAGCATTCCTATATCAACGAGGAGATCTATGTTTAGTATATAAAGATGTATTGGTAAGACTTTCCTTTAGTATCGATGCTAAACCAGAGCAAGAAATAAGCTGAAACTAAACACATTGATCGTCTGAGCTGCCAAAGAATAGAATAGACAATGATAAAAAAAAAGCAATAATGCTAGGATGGCCATGTTTTTATAAACCATCTTTTAAACCATCTTATGTGGTAAGTGATGATTGCATCTGATTTTAAATAATAGATTTCTTACTAGATATTGAATGGTTGGATGTATTGCCACATCAGATGGTTTAAAAGTTGGTTTAAAAAATGTGGTCATCCTAGGATAACAAAAAAAGGCGGCATCAGTGATGGAAACACTGCAAGGTGCAGGAGGAGATGGTTAAGGAGCTCTCAACGAACTCGCTAACATGAAGAGCAAATGGAGCTCAAGCAGCCCTCTGCAAAAAAGATCATTCTAGGTCCGGATCTCCTAGCATACGTGGCTGCACCAATGGTCAAGATTTTGCAGCAAGCTAATGTGGCAGAAGGAGAGCAAAATGCTGTGTTTTGGCTCTTGAGGTTGGTGGGTATCACGACCAGAATCTTCTTGAAGAAGCCGTAAGGAAATCCAACTCGGCAAAGGAAAAGGTGAAGGTCGACTAGATTTTTGAATTTGCCCCGACTTACTAGGTATTGAATTTCTCTTTCCTATTGAATTTCTTTGGATAACCATTCTATATGTGCGTGCATTCAAATTATCATCGTCTAAAACTATTTTTTTTTTATTTTTTTGCTTGGTAAAAGGAGCTTTTAAGATAAATAAAACTTTTTTTTTTTTTTTTTTTTTTTTTCGGCTTTAGGAACTTCAATTTTACACTTAAACTTTTCAAGCTCTCCTACCAGTAGCGCCCTAATGTTTTGGTTGAGGCAAAGGGAAAGGGCTTGCATATAAATTGCCTTTCCAACATCGTATTTTGCCTTCCCATCAAATCTCCCAAGCGATTGCAATCCATCCACAAATCATGGCATGAAAATATTACCAACCCATTGTTTCTACCACCACTGCCTTAGTATCACAATAACATGTGAGTGGCTTATTGTTGTACCGCAAATCTAATAATCCTTCACTCCGGCTCGAGAGAGTCATGCATCTATTTGGTCAATTACCTTAGAGTCTTCTTCATGAAATATTGGGCCTCTTTGCCAATCGATCGACATCTTGGCTAACCGTAAACCGGTGCTCCTCAATTCCTTCAAAATACACCAAACTGACCATGCAATTTCTATGGTTCTTGCTGAGGCTCTAGTCACTATGTTGGAGTATGTGGTGCTCACTACTCTTAAGAGTCCATATCCAGCAGTTGAAGAATCGGGACTCCAAGTACTCCATGTTTATGATTTTTCAACTGCTGGATCTGGATTCTTGAGAGTAGTGAGAGCACATACTCCAGAAGCTCCGTCCATTCTTCGCGGGTGGCGTCGAACATTTTGGTGGCGATGGAACCTCGGCATGAACTAAAGCAATTGCACAGTCAGTTTGGTGTTTTTTGAAGCAACTAAGGAGCTCCGGTTTAAAGTTGGCGAAGATGTCGATCGGCAGAGAGGCCCAATTTTCCATGAAGAAGTCTCGGAGGTAATTGACCGACTCCATGGTTGACGATGATTGCAGAAGTTCTTTGGCTTCAATTAGAAGCCGATCTTTCGCCATTTTTGGATTTAGTGGATTTCACCAAACTTTTTTTTTTCTTGGAGAGAACAACGGTTGGAAGGGAAATGGAGAGCAACTTCCCTGAAATTACTTATAAAATAGTTCTCTCCAGATACTACATCGTGAACAAACTATGCCAATCTTGCAGCAAAATGCTGACCATTGGACACTTTGGCACTTCCAAGATCTAGAGAACAAAGGCGCACAACATATACATAAAATTGAGACCAATTTTAGATCAAAGTCCTAACTAGTTTTGCTGCTAAGAAGATTACTAATGGAGACCTAAAGCTTGATCAACTGAGAAGAAATTGCAGGACTCTTCTGCGCTAAACAAGCTCTGTTCTTCAATCCTCACAAGCTGAGTTTGATTCTCTACTTGCCATTCATCTGGAGTCTGATAATTGAAACCCATTCACCATTGAATTTGGAGATAATCATGAATTTCGGCCATTATTATAGCCCAATAAGAATTCTATTGCCTTCTTCCTTCATAACAACTCCATGTCCTCTTAGTTGACCGAAGCTGTAACTAGGCCTTCCCCGGGGCCCTTTTTGGCTCTTTTCTAATAAGTCATTGTTCTCAACAAAAAAAAAAAACAACAACAACTCCATTTGAGTTGATATGTTGTTTGCTTTGATACGACATATCGAACGAATGAATATGGTCGACCATTTGCCCCCTTTGTTGGAGTTAATTATCACAAGAAAACTGTGATATTTGGTGCAGCTTTGTTGTACGATGAAACTGCTGAGTCTTTTGAGTGGTTGTTTGAAACTTTTCTTTCTGCAATATCTGGAAAGCATCCAAGGACTATTCTTACAGATCAATCCGCTACAATGGCTAAGGTTGTAGTCAAAGTGTTTCCTGAGACTACTCATCGATGATATATTTGGCACATTTATCAAATTGCTGCTTAGAACTTGAACCATGTTTTTAAGAAATGGAGCGAATTTTCTCATGATAAAGGGACGTAAGCAACTTTCTTATTCCAAATTTGTTGGACTTCTTGGTCGTGCAACGCATGAGATGGAGAAATTTCAAGGAATTTTTGAGGCCGTTGGAGTTGTGCACCATATGGATAACTTTTATCATCTACCGTGGCTCGTTTCACTAGATATTCAGTAGTATACAAATTTGAAGAACATACCATCGTATATTTATAGCTTACATCATATGAAGTACTATGCCTTTTCTGTGAGATTATAGAAATCTGGAAAAACAAGATTGCACATGACTCCATTTTCATCTGTATTTGGAATTTTTTTTAATGATATTTTGGCAAACTTTTTTTTTTTTTTTATTTGTACTACTACTTCTTTATGTTTTTTTTTTTTTTTTTGGGGTATATGGGATTGAACTTGGTATATGGAAAATTATACTTATCAAGGAATTAGTATTTGCGATTGAATGGCGAACCGAAGTATAGATTTCTTTGCCAAAAAAAAAACAAATTAGAGTACATGTTTCCTCAATCAAATGTATGTTAAATGTATACCATTAGATGAATTGATGGTTAGGATAAAATAGAGTAAAATAATATTAGATAAGTCAATTAGTTTTTATTAAGAGAAAAAGAAGTGACACATGACCCACTAATAATCTGCCACATCACTTTCGGGTACTTAGACTATCTCCAATGGTTGGAGTCATTACCCAAATTTGACATCACAAAATACAACTATTCATCTATACGAATTTGACATTACTCCCAATGATGAAAGACTCAAATTTAACTCTATACTTTAATTAATTGAGTTTAACATCATTTTTTTTATCCAATTATGATTTTTCTTAAGTTAATTTTTATATAGAATTTCTTAATTTAATTTAATGAATATTTTGATGTAAAAAATTAGGATTTTGAAACATATATTTTTGTCATTTGATTTCAAATAGGGTTAATAAACAAAGTAGATATATGGGAGCCAACCTTCCCCCTAAAAATTCAAAAAAATTGGACTATTTCTTCCCACTTTTGGGTACCTAAGACAATCTCCAATGGTAAATGTCAAAAAATCAAATTTGACACCACAAAATACAACTATTCATCTATACGGATTTGACGTTACTCCCAATACTAAAAGACTCAAATTTGACGTTATGGTTTGATTAATTGAGTTTAACCTTAATTTTTTTTTCGATTGAGCTTTTTTCATAAGTTAATTTTTAACCAGTGTGTTGTAAATTTTAATTTTTTTTAGCCATTCGGTGTAAGACTGAGTTAAAACGAGTGGTGTAGAAGGGGAGAATCAAACAATTGATCTGTCTAGTCATTTTGATTTGGAAGGAACATATCCTTTAATTTGAAGGGACATATCCTTTAATTTGAAGGAACACCTCCTTCAATTTGAAGGAACACCTCATTCAGATTTGGAGGAACTTCTCCTTCATATTTGGAGGAACATATCCTTCAATTTGAAGGAACACCTCCTTCAAAATGAAAGAGGAACCTCTCCTTTAGATTTGGAGGAACAGATCCTTTAATGTGAAGAAACATATTCTTCAATTTGAAGGAACACCTCTTTCAAAATGAAAGAGGACCTCTCCTTCAGATTTGGAGGAACAGATCCTTCAAAATGAAAGAGGAACCGCTCCATCAGAATGTAATTTGCTCTTCAAATAATATGAAAATGTAATTGTTTCCAAATACTATAATAAAAGAACAATTTATTGAACAAAGAAATAGATATTAAGATATGGGAACAAGTATATAGTGAAAGGAGAAGAAAATTGATGATTATGAAAGAAATGAGTGGATATTTATAGATTTTTGGGAAGAATTCACACCAAATAAATAATATTATTTTTTAGTCATTGGATTTTAATTTCAGCCGTTGAATTTTTTTTATTTTTTATTTTTTTTTTACCATTGGATTGGTTTAGAAATAATCATGGCTGTTAGATTGAAGTTGCTTAGAAGAAAAAAAAAATTTTCAATCTGGCCATTGGATATCCAACGGTCAGTTAATATCTGCCATTCAATTTCACTCACATGGTATGCTGCAATATACATAATGAATTTCCTATCTGCATCAACGTGGGGCCCAACTGTCCCCTAATAAAAATTTTTAAAAAAACTTATTTTTTGTACATTGGGCCACCACCCATATGAACCTTTTTCATTTTGAGTTCAGACTCAAAATGTGAGATATTTGAGATTCAAGTTGACATTTTTTCAAATTTAGGTCCGAAAATACATAGCGTTTGGGTGCATTGGGGGGTTTTTTTTTTTTTTTCCTCAAATATGGGTTTGACCTAGTGTGCATTGGAGATTGTCTAAGCTTTCCCCCTTAATTTGTTACGCAAGGGAAATTGACTAAGCGAAATACATGATTTTGTAATTTATAATGGCAAAAGTTGCTAAACCACATATTGTGGACGACTGCATTGGAGTCTGACAAGACAGCCACACGCATCTCAATACTCCAAATTGTTCATTTTTCAAATTCTCTATTCGTAAACGCTCGTATAAAGTTATGTAAACCCTTTTTTTTATTCAAACCCTTTGGTTACCGTCAAATGTTTCAATTTTTTATCTGGTCTAAAATACATGTCCGCATAGTGATAGAATATAAACAGTACTTATCGATTGGATTGATTGACACAAATGATAGATACTCGGGTCATGTGGGGGCGACATATAGAATTGTTTCTGATAGTGGATCGCTCCCTAAGTGTTTACGCTAAAAATGTACTTGCATTATTGCATATGCAGTTTTCAATGATTATGCCCAGTTGAGCACATCTACCGCCTGAAAATGGAAGGCAGCATTGTTTAAACGTAGAACTATTCCACTACGCATAACAAAAAGACAGAAAAGAAGCACTTGATACAGCATATAAAAACATAAAATCCATCAGCCACTTTTAATTGAAAAACCAGCCTTCTTTTCAACTTTGCAATAGCAGAAAGACACCAAATGGAGTAAACCGGAATGAAATTGACATTTCAGAAAGTAGAACAGAGCATAAAAAGCACACAGAAAAGCTAATCACCCTGTTGCGCAAATATGAGAACCAACACCTGGTGACGATGATTCTCCCCGATGAGAACTTGAGAGGCAATAAAATGCCACATCAGTTGTCAGGCAGTCTCATCACTACTTCGGATGGTGGTCGTAGTGTGCAAACCATCTCTTTTGTCTTCCCGAAATAAACCTGCAGCATTCAGACCAGTGACACCATATGAAATTCCAGTGATAGAATGGGTTTGAAGGCGCCAATGTTTAGGCACTACTGCACAACAGGTGAAGCCTGTCAAGTGGTCAACCCACTGCTTTCAAAGGCATGGCCTAAGTTCAAGGGCGTGGCTCATAGTTTCCCAGTTAAAAGTTAAAAGAACTCTGATAAATAGTTCACTACCTATCGAACCACAGTAGGCATGATAACAGCATAAATTGTCTAGGAACCACAGTACCTGATCCAGTGAATTTCTGAGCTTGCTCTCCATTTCTTCGATCATTCTCCCCATGTTACAAAGATGTCCTTCTTGGATTGAGAGGTGCATATTCATCTAAAGAGCCAAATGGAAGGAATAATTTATCCATCTCGCGACTTCATACAAATATGTAAATGAGCAGGGCAAGATAAGAAATAAATTTCCCGCAACTTATGAGTGCAAGCATAACATTACACAAAGCAACCAAAATATTGAGACACCAAATATTAGAAAAATTAGGGGGCAAAGGACAAGACGAATTCAGAAGTAGTTTCCTATTAAAGCCTTTTCAACATGTACAAAAACAGAAAGTCATACTAACACCGCAACATGGTTCCTTTCTCAAACATGGTTCCTTTCTCAAATTACTTGGGGACCGCAACATGAACTCTTCTGTGTTACTGGATATAAAAAGTTTCTCTATACCAGTCATCCTATTTTTCCCCTTTGTCACAGTTTCTACACTTGCTATACTTTTTCCACCTTATCCCACTTTCCCATTATACCTTGCTACTACATCTGTTCTTTGTCCTCAGTGCATATGACCAAAGATATACCAATGAATCCATATTATTCTGCCAGTTTATTTTTCATTCAGGGGAGGGTCAGCTTTTGGGCCTATTGACACACAGAGAACTGTGATTAATGCACATTAAGTTCTATCCCTCATAGATACAAATCAGTGGTTTACAACAAAATCTAATTACTGGCAAGCACCTGCAACAAACCATGCGCGATAGTCCCTAAATACCAATTAGAAATAATTACTTTATACATTGAATCTCCACAGAAATTTAAATGTAAGACTATGCCATTTAACAAACAACTCCATGGATTTCCATCTCATAGATGAACATCCCTCCAGATCGAATGAGTATTCAGTATATGGATTTCCATCTCATAGATGAACATCCCTCCAGATCAAATGAGAATTCAGTATTTGAACACTCAAGACCAATGCATCAAGAAATTTCTCTCTTACTGAAATCTTTGTACAGTTCAAAACAAGTTGAACGAGTAAAGATTGTAAAGAAGTTCGAATTACTTAAATAATCAGTAAGGACTTACCTGTCTTCTAATTGATCCAGACAAACTGAAAGTGCCGGACGACTCATTATCTGTAGTCAAAGACAGCATGACGGTGCTGGTTAAACGGTAATGGGCTGATCCTTCCTCCTCCGGACCCACCTTTGTACAAAAATGTCCAGAATTAATGGCCAAAATCTTAGTGACAATTTAGCAGTGACTATATTTCCAAGATGAAAAATGAAGCTTACCTCAATTACATGTATAGCATCCCATGCCCCTTCCTCCAGATAGCCTCTCCGACCTTGCCCTGTCTTCGAGCCATCTTCATTCCCATAAATAACAGAAAATCAGCAAAGATATATATTAAAGGAACTAAAGTGTTCAATGCATATGCTTGGAGAAGGTTGAGGCAGCAGACCTTTTTTTATTAGAAAGCAGCCTACAAAGCCTTCGTTATCATCCTCCCACATATAAACCGATGAAATACCACCTTCATAATACCTACACAAATAACGGTCAATCAAGCTGTTCTAAATCTTAGAATGAAACGTAGAAATGAACCATATTATTTGCACCAAGAATAGACATATGGTCGTGCTCTGCAAATGACATCATAACCATAAAGAAACTCATACAACTCAACCAATGAAAACACTAAGAACGAGGTAAGTAAAGGACCTCACTGGTCACGATAAATGGCGAAGATCTCGTTTGCTTCAATTTCAAGCTTCCTCAAATCCACAGACGGGAGGCTGCCGTCTTCCAACAGTGGATGATACTTATTTGACCAAGGCGACCTACATAATACAGCAGAAAAAAAGGATCACAGAACCGAAAAATGATTGAATTAAAAGATGAATGCCAGCAGATTAACATGAAAAACAATACTTTTCTTAATTTTGAGTGAAATACACAATCATATATAAAATCAAAAATGCAGCAAACCCCAGATTGCAAATTGAGCCCAGATCTAGTAACAAAGCCGAAAGCTTTGACCTTGAAAAGCACAAAGATTTGAGCCTTGTGTTTACCGATAAGAGTCTGCATCTCTATTATACTCGCACAAAATGAACTCCTTGCCGAACTCCATGTCGCACAGCACCTGTTCCAGAAATCGGGACATTTAGTTACCAAAATGAAACCCTAATCCGAAGGTGGTGAAGAGTACAGAGAAAGAGACCTGAAGGGGCTGATCGACTTGAGAGAGGAGATCGGAGGAGTGGTGGGGCAAAAGCGAAAGGAGGGCGGAGAGCGCCGTCTCCGTGTGCTTGGGCGGCATTCTCCGCATCAACCCCATCGCTGCTTCCATGTTTCTCCTCTGCTTTGCTTTGCTTTCAATCCTTCTCTCTTTTCTCTGTAAATTGGACCGGCCTATTTCTATTTGGTTATTTTCGCTTTTCTATTGCTTTGGATTTTGATTTTGGAATATTTTCCATTATGTTTGGTTGAAGACAGAACACAGAGAAGCGAAAAGAGGCGCCTTGTTGTTTGTTTTTGGTTGATCTTAGTTTCCCTCGCGGGAACTCACCCAATCACAATTTCAGAATTCCTTTTTTTCATTACAACTTACCAAGTAACAAAATTTCGATTGAAACACCGAAATTTCGGTAAATTTGAGGGAGCGAAAGTTGAATGGGAGTACATATCAGTATTAGTGAAAAAATACCGAAATTTAGGTAATTTCAGTAAATTTCGGAAGTATGGTGTCTCAGCTCTTTAAAAAATGGCCGAAAAATTTCGGTGAATTTTGGCATAATTTCCTTTATGATAATACTTGGGTATTTTTTATTATATTCAATTTTGAATGTCATATAGCAGTCCAAGGACTGATACATACGAATCATATGATTGGGTGAACTCGGCATATCCAATTTTTGGAGAGACTGTAGGGATAGATCAAAGCACGTATAGTAGGCATGTTGAATGTTACATTCCTTTTGCCTGCCGCCAAATGTCATGGGAGCAATATTGTCAGTTCTAGAATAATGTTTCAAGAAGTAAATATGAGCCTTATCGTAGTAGTTTTTATGTATTAGAATTGTATGTGTGCAATTCTGATGTATTATATTCCTCAAAACTTATGTTATATTGTAATGTTAATGTAATAGTTAGTGTATGTTTCATGAGCCTCACTTTAAGATATTGTGCTAATTGATAACTTACTGAAATACAAAATACGAATTCTTCTCTCTTTATATATATAAAATTTAATTCATATGGACAATGTTACACAGTTTAAATGTTAAATTGCATTATTTATTGATTTTAGAGGCAATAGAAGTAGGGATATTAATGTATATGTTTTCTAGCATGTTTTTCGTCTTTTTTTTTCCCGATATTTTTCTGAAATTTCCATAAATTTTAACTATCGAAATTGAAATTTTAATCCTTGCAACTTACAAGGTGTCATTTTCTGTGAAATTTCATCACAGAGTTATAAATATCGACATATATGTTGATTAGACATAAAACTCTAGTCTTAAATAGATCTATTGAGCATAAGGCGATGGACACATGGTCATGGTGACCATATCACTGTTGAAATAAACTCGAAATAAGCTAAATTTTATTATTTTTTATTCTTAATGTATAAATAAAACTGTTTTGGATGACTCACGGGCAGAACGTTTAGTATTGGTTGAAGTCGTAAGTCTACATTTAAACCATTTTGGTAAGGAATTTTAGAATTCTAATTTATGGTCAAATTTTAAGCTTAACCAGATGAAGAGTACAAGATATCTTAGAAGTAAAACAGGATTTGGAATAGTGAGAGAAAATGCAAGGCTTTAATTCCGGTAGATGAATGAAGATGGTGGTAAAGTACTTTTTTTTTTTTTTTTAAGATCAATAGAAATATATTATAGAAGCGTTTGGCGAAACCAAACAAAGAGTACAAATCAGACATCGACCAAAAGGAATGCCTATACTCCTAACAGGAGCCATATTTTCACTGCAACTAGACAGCAAGAGCAAGCCAACTCGCTAGAGAAGGCATCAGTACAACCGGAAAAGATAAACTTGACCGATTAACTACATCTATTACAGGACAACTAAACCACTAAATCAACTTAACAACTAAACCGGCAAAGCATGGTGAACCTGAATCCCGAAGCCCTTCAAGGAGTCTGAATCTGACAATTGCACAAGCCGCCACTAGCTCGGATTAAACAAACAAAACCGCCCAAGCCTGGTAGAAGGGAAATCCGAAACTGCACAAGCCGCCACTAGATCTCACCCACTGCACAAGCGGCAACTAGGACGAGTGAGATCTGAACCTGCTAAACCCAAAACCTGAAAAAACACCGGCCAAGCAAGGCAAATATCGAGATTCGATGCCTATCAAAACAATCGGAAATAAAATTACACCCGCCACCACTAGATGGAATTCATCACAACAGACCAAATAAGTTAAAACCGAACTTAGATCTTCCATTATTCGCCTTGTGCAAGACAATGATTCGCACACCTTTATTCAAACGAGAAGCCTGCAAAATACATAAAAGCAAAAACATGAAAAAAACTACAATCCCCCGCGACTCACCCCACAAAGAGGGTTAAACCAGGGGAGAAGGATATCAGATCTAGAAAGAGGAGGAAGGGTGGCCGGCCGACCCCAAGGCAAGCCAAGGGGCCGGCGGCGGGGGGGGGGGGTGTTTTGGTTTTGGGGTTTTTTGAGAGAGAGCGGAGGTGGCTGGTGGTAAAGTACTGGATTGGGAGCATGTTACATAATGTTGTTAATCAATGAGTTAACATATTTATAGCCGTGTGAGTGATATAGCACAAACTAATTTTATCTCGATATAATAAGTTTTGTGATTACACATAGTTCCTCATGAAAATTTCTCCTCTTGTAGAATAATACCATTTCATTTTCCAATTTTTGCAAAAGTAAATTTCTGATTTTGAAACTAAGAGGAGTTAAAAAAAATCGGCGACGCACCTATTACTGCAAGTGTGCCAATAAAACAGGTATTCATCCGCTAGCTATGATGAGTGGAGCATGTACTATAGCTGTAGAGCGATGTGCAGATATCAGTAGTCACATTATCTTGCGGTCCCAGTTATAATTTCTCCAACGGCAACTGATGTTTAGTGCAAACTAACACTACGCCAAAAAGGCCATTACACGACACAAAAACAACGACAGTTATAGAAGACCCCGTCGTCTAATTGAAAACTCGAAATAAGACGACAGAAATTTGTTAAATCTGTCGTCTTATGTTTCAACATATGCAATAGGACGACAGTTTTAGTTAAAAGCTGTCGTGTGATAAAATAGAAAACAAAACACACAATACCCTCTGTATCCCTCTTTCAACATCAGAACCCGATATTTTCTCTTTCTCTCCCGCATCTCTTTCCCTATCCTTCATTTTTCTCACAACGTTCACAGCCTCCTCTTCGACGCCTCCTCTCCATCTCACCTTCAACCTTCGCCAGCCTCCTCTTCGAATCCTCTCTCTTGATATTTTGACCATAGCCACTACCTCGAGAACTCTTCCGATTCATTATTCCTCTTTCCTAACCCTAATTTCTTTATTTTGAATTTGGATTTGGGCAAACCAAATTTGATTTTGGGATATGTCGATTTGTCAGATTTGGTAGCTTACTCGATACTCTGTTATCAGCGGGCTTTGCGCGTCTTCACGGTGAGGTCGCAGCTGAAGAGGGTGAGTGGATCTCGTCGAGATCTGTCGGAAAATGGGGTCGGTGAGCTTGACTTCAATATTGGCCAGCGGCTGTCGATGGCGGAAGCGAAATAGTCAACGTCGAGTCCGCTGACCCAAGCTGACTCTGAAGACGCCCCCAAGTCTCCGCCGAAATCCCCAAGCGATGGCGACAAATGTCGGAATGATGGACGGAGCTTACTTCGTCGGCCGAGCCGAGATCTTGGCCTGGATCAACTCCACCCTCCATCTCAGTCTCACCAAAGTCGAAGAGGTTTGATATTTCTCCACAATCCCAATTTCCAAACCCTAACTGTTTGTTTTTTACCATTTCGAATTGCTTTTAGGTTTTTCGGTCAATTAACTCCGATCTGGTCTGTTCAGGCGTGTTCCGGCACGGTTCACTGCCATCTCATGGACGTGGTTCATCAGGGGATGATTAAGAATTACAAGGTTCTTCAGGACGTTTTCAACAAACTCAAAATCACCAAGGTCTGATTTTTGTTTACGCTTATTGGTTTTTGTAATTTGTTCAATTTATGTTTTGGGATTTAATTTTGGATCAAAAAATTTCATGAGTTTCTGTAATTAAACTCATGTGAATGTCTTTTGGGTGATTAGCACATTGAGGTGAGCAAGCTTGTGAAGGGAAGGCCGCTTGATAACTTGGAGTTCATGCAGTGGATGAAGCGGTACTGTGATTCCGTCAACGGGGGCAGTATGAGCAAGTAAGTTCTAGGATTAATTTCTGTTTTTGTTTTGGATTTTACATTCACTTCTTAACTGAAGGTTGTACTATCAGTGGATCTCTGAAGCTGTTTGATTTTTGCATTTTGGTGTCGTTTGGATTTCCAAGTGTTTGTAATTGCTTTTTACAATTCTGAATATGTTTCAATCGATGTTGGATTTTCCTTCATGCTTTGATCCAATTGTCCGCATCCTGTGGAGTCGAATTCTAAATTGAACAATTTATAGTTATGCACTCTCATTTTGCCTTCTGTTTGGAGCACCTTTATGTTGGATTAGTAACAGAATAGTTAACTCAATAAGCATTAGTATCTCTGTCACAACTTGATTCACACTGCTTTCTGAAGTTCCTTTGGTCATCTGATTATTTTGTACATGGGTTTAGTGGTTTGTATGAGAGATATCGCTTAAGGCATCACTCATTAGCTTACCTATTTTGTAATCTTTTTAGGTAGGAAGGAAGATGTGGCTTACCAACCAACTTTGATTCTATATAAGGTTATTAATGTGCTACCTGTTTTTCAGTGATTCTACTTATTTTGTAATCTTTGTATAAGGTTATTAATGTGCTAATGTGCTCTATCTTTGTATAAGGTTATTCTTCATGAAGCAAGTATCCCACCATGACTTGAAGTTGGAAAACACTTTGCTAGATGGAAGTCCAGCTCCCCATTTGAAAATTTAAGATTTTGGGTACTAAGGTAATTCATTTTTCTCTTTCTTCCTTATTCGGTGCATGATTTTGTGTTCATATCCTTAATTAAAGTAAAGGGAATTCAAAGCCAACTTGAAATGAACTCCTAATCTGGACTTTTGTTAAGAAGATTCTTGCATATACGTTGCCACCAATTTAGACTTAATATACGAGGTTGGTCTGACTTGAGACACATGGTTTTGTGTTAGAGACTTCACATATATTGTGATTATGAAGTGCTTAATAATATTCCATGGTGAGAGGGAGAAGTGTGGGAGGCAAACACCTAATTGAGTATTGATTGTCGTCTGGTTGAGTATGTTGTTTTATCTATAGTAGTTCGTGGTTTTGAAATCAGGAGAAAGTTTGAAGCTACCTGGAATGTCAATTGAAAAGAATTGCTTGGACATCTCTGCTTCACGTGTTCAGGTATCACTTTAGTACCCAAATGATAAGTGAAAGCCTGAGTTTAGGTATCAATATGCTCTAGCCTAGTTTTCATAAATTTAATCCATTGTCCATTGTGAAGCATTGCTGAGAAGCCATATTGGAATTGTGGTTATTCAAGTTATAATTCTCATAGGAAGGAAGCAGGTAATTGTATATTAGTTTTTTCTTTATAGTTGTGTTGTTATGCTTGCTGTCTGGTATGTGGCTTTTTTGTCAAAATTTGACAATTTAGTATGTTCCCAATTTACTTATCCTTCTATTACTTATCCTTCAAAATTTGACAATTTAGTATGTTCCCAATTTACAATTGTGCGTTTGCTGTTCCAAAATGTAGGTCCTGGCTGAGAGGGTAAAACCTACAATCCATTGCTTTTAACTTTGTCTAGTAATATGGTCTAGTAATATGATTAGTTTAATGGGTCTTCTGATTATTGGTTTTCAGGCAAGACTGTGAGCTTCAGAGATTCAGAGATTGGTCACTCCCTTGACCCTGCAGAGGAAGAGGACAAGAATTGCAGACAAAAAAAGAGGGTTGCAAAGGCCAAGGCAGAGGCTGTTGAGTACCAGAAACTCCTGGCCTCCTGATTGAAGGAACAAAGAGACCGACGAAGCGAGAACGTGGCCAAGAAGAGATCCAGGTTGTTTGCTGCTTTAAAGCCATCTATTGCAGCATAGATAATGCTCAAATCTCTGAATTTTGCTTGAAAGTTAGAAGATGATTGCCATCTATAGGCAAGTTTTGGTACTGTCATTGAATTAAATGCAGCTTATATGGTGGTTTATGTAATGACAATGTTATGGTATTGTAATTCATATATTTTGGTTGAATGAAATGGACTATTCGTACATGTTTTAGACTAGGAATGTGCATATTTGGTTTTTGGATAACAAATGTGCAAAAAGTCTTTGGATTAGGATTTTTACGACATATGAATACAAAAACTGTCGTTAAAAATCTATAATAACGACAGAAAAAGCTAATTCTGTCGTAATTTGACAATCTTCAACGACATAAATGTACAGAATATGTCGTTGATATAGCTTTAACACGACAGATATGTGCTAAAACTGTCGTTAAAAATCTATAACGACGACGGAAAAAAACTAATTATGTCGTTATATGTACTACATTTAACGACGGTTTTAATAAATATCCGTCGTCTAATATACTATATAACGACGGAGAAACTCCGTCGTGGTATGACGTTCAATAGACGTCAGCCTACAAGACGACGGTTTTTTTACCCTCTAAGACGACGGATTTTCTCCGTCGTCTTAGGGCTTTTTTGGCGTAGTGTAATATCATTCTCATTTGTATTTTAATACCATTTAGCATAGAGTCCTCGACAAACAAAAAAGGTGGCTCACCTTTTTCACGACATTGGAAAGATTTGAGATCGAATACTGATTTCCGATTCGGACCAACAGGCAGCCCCTACGAGCTGGTAACATGATTGGTCTTTGAAAGGCCTACTTCGTTTGGCCTACTTCGTTTGTCCATGTCCTGTAACTACGCTATGCTCCACGTTGTGAGGAGTAGAGTACAATTCAGCCATCATATGAAAACCGAACAAGTTTTACAATTGGAAAAGACACTTGAAACAAATTAAGGATGTAGTTTCTCTGGTTCAACCAAACATGTCCATGTAAAGAACGTGATTTGGATGATACTTAAGGATGTAGTTTCTCTGGTTCAACCAAACATGTCCATGTAAAGAAAGTGATTTGGATGATACTCTTAATAATCACATGGAAATTACATATAGCAAACCCTAGTATGTTTCAACTTTCAATAAATGAACAGAAGAGGCTACACGCATTTTCTGATAAAAAAGAACGATGCCAAACTCCTCACTCGAGAAAATTACACTAATAATACAACATAATGGTACCATCGCCGAACATACTATTCTCTTGTTATCTTCCCGTTAATATCGATCAATTCTTCAGTGTTTAGGTCCTTGAGTTTAGTTTGGCGCGTCTCTCTTCATATGATGCTGGGGTCAATTGAAGAATCGTTAGCTATCAAGCAGAATAAATAATTTATGGCCTTAAGCACAGTAACGTTAGCTTAACTGCATGCAATTATTCTTATGAAATACATAGTGGATACATTAAAGATGGATACATCAACATAAACAAGAATGATTAAGATGGTACAGCATTGATCAAGTTTAAGGTAACTTTTGTATTTTGCCTTTTGTTTTTGTTGCAATAAAGGATAGGTAGATCGTGCAATGCAATTAAGCATCTTCTCTTAATACCGGCATGTAGAATCAGACCATGTAGAACCAGACTATAGATCCAAGTAAAATAATAAGCAGCCATAAGAATATAATATTGACATATTCGAACAGGAACAAGACTCTAACGACAAATATTCAAATCAGACAAGCTATTCAAATGACTAGGAACTGCAATTCTATTTCTTTGCTACTCGAAAAACAGCCATCACAAACCCCCTCCTTAGCACCATTCTTTTTCTCTACCCTCTGACAAACATACACCTCTCTCAACAACACAGCAGACGAGAATCACCCAATTCAACCCCACATCGTGAACAGCTCGACCAGAAAGGCAACACATCCAGAAAGTAAAAAGTTCGATACCATACTTTTATGTTTAATTATTTGACAAGCAGGTGAAGAAATCATAATGTAAATATTAGAACATGAAAAATCATGAATATTAGAACATGAATAATCACATGGAACGTGGGAAGTCCTGATTATCACATCACACAGCATGCTGTAATAGTCATTCGTGAAAGCACATTTTATTTAGTGCATAACATAAGCAAACCACCTAAACGTATAATGCAACAAAAAATTTAATCATTCAATAATGATATAAACTATCATAAGAATGTTATCTTTCTGTAGTGAACAATTATATGTAGTGCCCATAAATCAGAACTTACGTTCAGTTGGCCGTGACATGAGAGGGACATGGGAAGATTTCTTCTTGGTTATTCTATTATCCAAGGAGCGGTGATCTGAGAAAACAAACGGCAGTCTCAGTCAGAATGATAGAGATACAACGATATATTACAATATGCAATGTATACATACAACATGCAAATATTGCTTTCAACACCTTTTTCAACCGACAGACAGCTTCGCAGAGCCTCGTGGTAGATTGCAGCTTGGAGGTGATAATTTTTACATTCAATTCCCAAGTGTACATGTAAAGCTTTCCGAGCATCTAGACACAGAAGAAGATAATAAAATTTAGAAGCAGGAGTAGCATAGCATGGGCAGTTTTTACTTCCTGAGACGAGAGAAAACTAGAGAGAAACATCAACATTCATGTTTAATGTCTCAAAACAAAGCATAAGATATATCTCCTGCCAATTGCCATACAGGTACCTTCTGAACAAGTGAACTTGAGACCCTCAAATTC
Source organism: Spiraea crenata (assembly GCA_033992175.1). Taxonomy (NCBI): domain Eukaryota; kingdom Viridiplantae; phylum Streptophyta; class Magnoliopsida; order Rosales; family Rosaceae; genus Spiraea; species Spiraea crenata. The sequence goes on along the minus strand of JAVBHV010000014.1, from coordinate 6,779,453 downwards.
ACAGGATTGAAGAACCAATGGAATCTCCGGAGCCATGGTGTATTGAGGTTTTCTTCGGATTCTGTCAGTATCCAGTAATTCATCTACCACCTGCAATGTAAAGCACATTATCTCAGTCTTCATGCAAAAAAAAAAGCACAAAGTTAAGGAAGTGATATCTAAGTGTCCTCAAAGAAAAGGGGAAATGCTGCAATGGGGTTAAATCAAGGCTATGGACTATTCCTGGTGGTTTCCATTACACTGGAAATTTCATAATAAGGACCTTGCAACGTCTGGCCACGAGAACAATCTTGGAAAGAATAGAAAATTCTCGATTATCACATAGTAGCTAACGAACAGGTATCATATGGTTAACTCATCTATAAAATAACTAAGATAAAATAATATGCACAAGGCATTGCTTTCAGATTGTCCAAACTAAACACTATTCCTTTCAGCTTCATGGTAATCTTCAGTTACTTAGTAAAAATTCAATATATTAAGGTTTCATTAAGAAAACGGAAAGCATATTACAGAAATAGGTAACCACTAGAGCATTCATCTAAGCGCTATTTTTAACAGCATCTAAGATTTAGGTGTGTCAGCATGATGGATTTAAGAGATGCAACTTATTATATACGAACTTAACGAAGACAACATTTTGTACGCACTTCAGGAGATTCATGACCTTGGCCAATCAAGAATAGTACTGCAACCATGCATCGAACCTGGTGCCAGAGGAAAGCACTACCTTTAATTTTAATTGCCCATAGCTGGTTTTGATCAAACCTGAAAACAATTCCAAAAATAAAAAGCAATACTCATGACAGTCCATTAAGGAAAATTGCAATAGACAAAATTCTTCATGTTTGCATGTGGATAGTTTTGGAGTTGTATTATGAGTTGAAAAGATGAGGTTTAATGTAGTAAAGGAAAAGTTTGGGAAGCAATTTGCAGAAACAGCAAGAGGCAAATGAGGTTTTACTGGAACACAGGTTTGAAATAAGTTCCTCGTAACTCAGAGAGGGAAACGAAGTCTGGTCTGAGAAAATTAAAGATAGCGCATGCACTCTCTTCATAGGTCTATATTCAAAATACCCTTATAATTTGATCTACAGAACAGTCTTATTTGGAAATTATTTCGCAAAATATCCGTGCAGCCCCCTAAAACAAGATAGGACAATGACATCCATGTGGCGTACTTGAAAAAAATAAATAAATATGAATAATCTCAGAGCCATGCTCTAAACAACTGTTTTGGAAATATTTATTTTTAACCCTTAACGCTCACATCTGTATGCCATGGTGGGGAGAGAGACAATGACATCCTGTTCTAGGCAAAATGATGTGTTTGGACATGCGGCTTGCATATGTATCGATGTCAGGCAACAATCACGTGGCCATGGATGGAGAAAGAGCTAGAGAGAGGTAACTGGGCACCTCATGATAAGGGTAAACAAAATGAACAAGTTTGAGGGCCAGTAAGGGCAATAGGAAATAACCAAGTTTTGTTCTTTCACAGAGAAAAAAAAAAGGAAAGAAGGTTTACCCATGCCAACCTTACATCACAAGGAGAGATTGTAAACGAAGTGATTCTCCGCCTATAGTTGTGTACATTTAGTGCATCCATTTTACAAAAGTTCCTGAAGTCATGTTCCCCAACAAATCTTCTACCAGCACTCTCCATAGCCTGACCAAACATGAACAAAGCTGAACTAAGTTTCTCGTTCTCTTAAATTCCAATCATAGGAGCAGAGAAGTATATTAGCAAAATTGTTAAAAACCAAAAGAAAAGACATGCATACCTTCAGATTCAGATTGTCTCCCCAAAATAAATAATAGTACTCCCTGCCTAAACAGCTAAACCTGTATTTGACAAAGGAAAGATATAAATTATGCTCATGCAATGACCATATGGTAAGCCATTATAAAAACATGGAAAAGATACAAAGAGAAGAAAAAAGAGGCCAGTGCAGATAAACCATATGGTAAGCCATTATAAAACCTTAACCATGTAAGCATCAGAAATTAAAACAGAAATTTGTTTTGTTCTTGCGGATATAATGAAGTGCAAAGTTCATGTACCTAAGATGAACCAAGATCCTTCCCCAACTTTGATCACGAAAATCATGATTATCAGTCAAAGAGCAAGAAAGCTTATACAAATTGAACAATTTAAGAGAGGACATTTAACATACCATACAATTGAAAACCTAAAATGCATAAGCATTGTGCCCATTAAAAATAACTATAAACTTTCAATCTTAAACATAAGTTCAGCTTCACTTTCTCCATTGAAGAATGCTATTCAATTTCTAGAAGCAATCAGCCCCCAGAATTCCAGGCTGTGATTAAATTATCAAATAAAATGACCACTTGTTTGCCAAACAAGCACAAGTAAACATCTTAATCAGACTCAACAATGATTTGACATAGATTGGAAAATGATAACAAAACAATGAAACTTAAAAATTAGAGCCTCTTTATTTAGCTGACAAGTAAGAGGCAACTCTTATGTTTAAAGAATCATGATACACTATGATTTCTAAGGCCACTTTATAATAAACAGTATTAGTAAAAATTATCAGATACTTTGACCATCTTGTCAACTACTAATTTAAACGGCCATGGAAAATTCAAGTAAATATGACCTGCCGATGCTGGGAGTTTTCACATTTTGCAAAAAATAAAAGATGAATTTCTATTGAACATCATCTCAAAATGGTCGAAAGGTAGACAAACCTTGCATTGAAACCTAATGGAACAGGACACCAGCTAAATACTCGAATATCATCTGGCAGAGCTCGATTCAAAACCCTCACATAGTCGATTTCACCTTCTGAGAAAAGCATAAATTAAACACAACGAGCATGTGTTATTCCAAAACTAATGTGTTTAGAAGTAATTGATCTGAAACTCAAAAGGTACGACACATCAAAACAAGTTTCATGCAGTTGAAATTTTGGTACAGCATAATGCAATCTTCAAAATCTCAATTAAACTGCTAGATTTGTTGTTTGTTGCAAATACATACACCAGTAGACACGTGCCATTCCACTTGTTTTTTTTTTTTTTTAAATAGAAAACCAATCAAAAAGTTGTTGTTCCTAAAGATCAAAACATGTGAAACAGCTCAACTCAGTAACACATAAAAGGCCAGACAGCTACTTGTTTGGTTTCCAGGTTCACATCAACCAAGACTCCAACCTATACAATGAGTTGTGCAACTAAGCAGGGCAGATCAACTTGCCACTCCACAGATCAGGTGTCCACAGATGCCTGTCAAATAGCCCACCAAGGGTCTAAGAGTTTTAACCTACCCATAAGGTACTGTTCTTGCAAAAAAGCATAGACATTTAATTTGACTTTTTTTTTTTTCATTTGAGGCAAATGTAATCAAGACATGTAAGCATATTATTTTTGCTTGAGTGAGCAAAATATAAACCATAAATTACTTTTTTATCAATAATACAGAGCCTACCCCTGGTAAAAGTCAAGCCTAATGTGAAATTGGGAGGCTTTGTGGAAGATAATAGTACTATAATGGATTCATGTCCTATTCCCGCTCTAAAAGGAAGGCAAAACAATTCTTTCCAGACAGAAAATCTGCCCTAAGTTTCTATTATCATACTTCACGTTGCCCTGATCCAAAAAACCTAGGCCTAGGCCATGCACATCAATTTTATCTAATGGTATTTTCCATGACATTGTAGGCCAGCATTTGTGCTAAAATTTGATAAAAGCCTACGATAAATAAAAGCACTTTACATAAACAGAGCAATATCCTCTTATACAGGGAATCATCTCAAATTGGCCATCCTAGTCAGGACATCCTCTTACACTCAGGCAGATGTCAATGTACCCTTTTTAAATGAAACCACATTTCTATCCTCTTTTTGGAATCATCTAAATCCTTTAAAGACTATCATTTAAGTGTTACTCTTCTAGAATGGTTTACCCTAAGCGCTTTGTTTGTAATCTTAGGCAGACTGCTTGTCCATCTCCTTGTTTACCTCATTTGTTTTTCATTGTATCTTGTCAAAATGAAAAAAGCTGACTAACCATGTTGCGTTGTGAATACAATTGTGCTAGAATCTTCATTACTCTTCAATGTTTCCTTGATGTTTGATCGCAAGTAGAGAGCAATCACCTGCATCAAATAATTGATACTCATAAATCAAGTTCATAGTTAACTTCGACACTTTTTCTAGGGCACCAAGCAAAATTTTCCTTATTTTCTCTTTTAAGGGGAAGCAGAGCATATTACCAGATGAAAAAACATTGATTTTAACATAAAACTGTAATGAAAAGGGTGAAAATGTACCAATCAATCATCCACAAATGCAATATGTCAACCACATAACCTAGTGTCACTTTGGTGAATATGAGAGACAAAGTCAAAACAATTCCTGTTGCTGATACATGACAGTCAAACTGAAGTACATGTGCTTTTCTATAACAAACCTCAAAGGTAGGAGGTATGTAGTATTGAAGTTTCATACTAATATATGTCTCACCAGTGCATAGTGTTTTTAGCTTTCACCTTACACTTAATATACTTATTATAGGCACACTACCTGTGAAGTATGAGAGCTAAACCCTTAAAACTGTTTTGATTCGTTTAGCATCAAAGTTTCCAAAGTTTATAATAAAATCCTCATCATCTCCAATTTTTACTGATATATCCACTAATATATTTCCACCAACATCCACTTTTTCAATCTTTCTTTTATGCAGGATAGCATTGGAAATATACTTCAAGTTCCATCAGCTTTAACAATGAATACTGGCTATAGATCCAAGAGAGGAATCTAGCATAATGCAGTTTAACACTTGATTGAAGAAATTGGAGAAAAAGAACAAATTAAAAATCTAGAAATATTGGTACTGTCCGGTTTTACAATCTTTAAAAAACAAAATTTAAATAGAAAGATTTTCTATCAACTTACTTGCCCAACAGCAGATACTCCCTTGTCTGTCCTACCGCATCTTGAGTAATGTGATTCCTTCTTGTCACCAACTAAGAGCCTTGTCTTCTCAAGAGCTTTGAAAATTTCAGACTGCATAATGTCCAGTGGATAAGATAAAACTCATATGCAGAGTTGACTTCTGCATATCAGGACTAATCAATAAACCAATATCTACCATGTTTTCAACTTTAGATGTCTCAGGAAGTCTACAAATGATACTATAATTGATAGAAATAGTGCAAAATGTATACAATGGAGAATGGTATCGCTCATAAAACATCATAAGAATATCAACACTTCTAAATACTTTATACACTTGTATCTCACAATGCTTTGAAGATAAGAAGAGTTTAAAACTACAGTATGAAGTACTATATAGCAAGTGGTATTGTAACTAAGTCTAAAATGGATAAGTGCAAACTATGCTGACATCTTTGAGGAGAAAAACCAAAATGCAAATTCTTTCAGTTATGGTTGAAAGTAATGGATAAATTTATGGGAAAGAAGATTCTGTCAGTCAGTATTAGAAGCATTAGTTGCTTACCTAGATTGCATACTAATGCATAATTTAACAACTAAGAACATAAGCATGAGAAACAATACCTCAACAGTTGGATCCATTTGTGCCTCCGAAGCAAACCCATAAAACCTGTAATATAGCCATAGAGTTCATAAGGACTTCAACATTCCATTGTCATCTTGCAGTGTAGTAGGGACTTTGGAGTCTATTGATCCTGCAATGCTATTCCAAAAAGCTTCTTCTGTACGCATATAAAAAATGATCCCGACGAAAGAAACTAAGGAGGAAAATAATCAATTTATTTTAAAAAACGGAAAAGCCAAGAGTTCAGAATACTATTGACATATGTTGGACTGAAATACTTTATGTCAGGTGGTATAAAACAATCATCCGATATATGTCATCAGAAACATCTACAAGAGAAAAATCCTGGAAGTGAATGCTCTAACTCCCAAATTCTTCTATCCTCCCTAAACTGGACCAACACTACATTTTATAAGATCTCCATTAACTGATACCTCCCCACTTCCTGATCAGTCAAATTCCTTTGGAAATAAAATCAGAAGTTAAAGGTATAAAACCAAATATGATTTGATAGCCAGTTAAAGGTATAAAACCAAATATGATTTGATTGCCAGCTAGCAATGACAGCCTTAACAAATTGTGATTGCAAACATATCCATCACAGTTGCAAAAGGTACCTCTGCCCAAAATACATGACTTTCAAAGCAACATATCTCTTGCAGTGATGATTCATGAACCTTGTACCATTACCTGCGCACCAACATAGATACTCAAACTTTGGATAAATACAGTTAACCTCAATTAACTAGAAAAGTAGGACTTTTTTTAAAGAACCTTCTAAACAAACAATATCATTGATTTTCTGATCAAGTAAACAGGTATGTGTAATCATCTCAATGAAAGATTTAAGGTACCATGAACCACTGTATGGATAGTTCTAAATGCCGTTAGTAAAAGGAGATTCAATTAAGCTGTTAAGGCTGTTAATCCTCTTACAAGCATATAATGCGTAAATATACTGGAGGTTTACAGAAATTGAACTAAATCAATCTTCTTACTTCAATTCAAGCTCTCTTTAATCTTCTATACCACTATCATTTTCAACTACAATGACCATTAAGTTTAAGAACTAGAAAAGAACATCAAACAAATTGGTCATTCAAAAGTTTTCCACAAATATTAAAAGACTTAAACCACAAGAAAGAACAAGAGAGGGACTGGGAAAGGGGCAAATTGAAGGACTTTAAGCAAATACATTTGCACTTATTAACTAGTTCCCTGGTCAGAATGTATAAGTCAACTCTACCAATAACTTAAACAGATCTTTGGCAACTGATACAGTATAGGTTATACAATTTTATAAAGGAAAAACCAAAGAAACACCTGGCACTTTCTCTTTAACTTTCTCCTTGGCAGTTTTCTTACTTCCAGATTCTGATTTCTTGCTTTTCTCAGCTGGATTATCACAACTTACAGCTGAACCATTGGGCTTGTCCTCTGTCTACGCCATAAAATGCTCATCGTCAAAAAACCAAAAAGATGAAAGAACATACAAAAACAACGAAGAATGTCATTTATTTCTTGCAAATCAGTCTAGATAAATAAAAGTACAATGCCTTTGTTCTTTTGAGTTATGTTTGTATACCAGAACTTGTTAAGCTTAATCAGTCTAAGTAGTGAATTCTGTAACTTCATTATCCTCACACACAGCACCTTTGTGTGAGGAAAACAAAATAAATTAGGATAAAGTATCTCTGAGACATGTACATTATTATTTCACTTTTCTGTAAATCGCCATGAACTTTTTTTGGGTAGCTCTTAGAAAATTCTTTGAAATGAAAAACTGATGTCAAACTGAAATATATATGATATCACAAAGATTGAAGGAAATTTGAGGAAACAAATTATGAGATAGATAGAGTTGTCCACCAATCTGGGGAGATAATCAGAGTTCTGTGAATTTGATTCTAAAAAATAGCATAACATACCTTACCACAGCAACAGCTTGCCAGCTGCGATGACAACTTAGCATTGTCAGCCTCTAGTTCCTGGATTTTGATCGTAAACAGGTAATTAAAACAATTCACATGCCGGAATAAATCTGGGATTACAAGAATCACTAGAAAAGACAATTAAAACTAATGTATAAAGGAAATACTGGGAGAGACACCCGATAGAGTCATGAATCATAATAACCCGGGATTGATTTTTGGGTGGAATTTAGAACCAGTTTTTTGTGTGCTGAGACTATTCAAAGCAAATGTTCTAATTTCAAGTGGTAATAAACCAGCAAATAACATTATGTAGCTGTATTTTCTAAGAAATTGCAGGGGATCAACTAGGTTTGGGTCTAATGAGCTTCTTTTTCGACCCACAAGTTGTCACAAACCAAACGCCGCAAAATACGAGGGAGTTGATTGACACAGAGACAGTACCTGAACTCGGTGTCGGAGCGACTCGACCAGGGACTCTAGGCTGGTGATGATGAGGTCTCTATCCCTGACTTCCATAGACATGGCCGACCGACGCTTTTTTCTCAGATTTTACTCTCCACCGGAACTCAAAAACGTCGACGGGAAAATTAGAATCAAACCCAAATCCAAACCCAATTAAATTCAATATCCGAATCCAATTTCATCCCTATTGGGCCCATATATGTGTATTTGGTTTTGGGAATTTGTTTAAATTGAGCTTTTTTAAACAAATGTTGTCCAAAATATGCGGGCAGAGTAGGGCAGTTGTAACAAGGTTAAAATATCGATGTCGACAAAAATGTCGATAGCTCAATTTACGGATATATCGATGGATATTTTGGATGTCGATGTCGATATCGATGACCGTCAAAGAAACTGATGAAAATCAGCTTAAAAAATTGGAAATCTTGAATGAAATTGTAGGAAGTGTTTAATTGTCTCACAATGCATGTTTAAGACTAATAAATATCCTAAAATGTCCGATGATACGATAAGAATATATCGATGAACATATGTAGGTTGATTTTTACATCACCTAATTCTCGGTAACCCCTAGCTAGGTTCGAACATATATGAACTAGGAATGATACCCCATCTTTATCACATCTGCATGCAACATCATCACATCACACGTATGCTTGGCTCGAAAGTGCTCATTCAACATGACATTGTAAGTTATTTCATCTGGTCTCAAACCATGGCATCTCATACCCCAAAAGAACTTGGTTACTGCTTTTAAAATGTCCATCAATCAAAGCTGTGTTAGCTACTATATCAGGAGCAAGGCTTTTAGCCACCATTTCGAAATACAATCCCATAGCAGCTCCCATGTTCCCCCTCTTGCAATAAGCATATATCAAAATAGAGAAGGTGATAACATTTGGTTTTATACCAATTTCGGTCATTTGAGAGCACACCTCCAAGGCATTTTCCATTTTTCCTGCTTTACAATACCCATCAATTAGTGAATTATAGGTCACAGAATTCGCAATCACTCCCTCTTGATTCATCTATTTTAATAAGTGATTTGCTTCTTCCAATTTACCAACAGTACACAGTCCCTTAATCACTATGCTGTAAGTCACAACATCAGGCAAAACACTACACATCTCCATCTCTGATTTCAAATCCATAGCTTCCGAAAAAAGACCTGCCTTGCAGTGCCCGTCAATCAAAGTGTTATACACAAAACAATTAGGGACAACACCAAACTTGGTCATGATATACACGAAAAAGCTCCTTGCAGCAATGAATTGACCAACTTTGCAAAGTGAATTGATCAGAATACCGCATGTGACCATATTCGGCTGCAACCCGTCACCTAGCGTAGCCCGATACAAAACAAGCGCTTGCTTAGCATCATCCACTTTGCAGTAGCCATCCATCATACAACTGTAACTCCACAAGTTCGGCATCACGCCGTCTTCCTTCATGATCCTAAACATACTTTCCGCTTCCACCATTGTACCCGCATTGCACAGACCCCGACTCAGCGATGTATAGATCACCACGCTCCGTTCAATCCCTCTCTCACGCATTTCATCAAATAGTTGGCGCGCATTCGATATATAACTTTGTTGACAACACCAGGTGAAAATCCACGATAACCCATCTCACCATAAACTTCCCACATCAATCCTACCCGACCCGCCTTCACAAATCCATCCAGGAGCGCATTACAAGCCTGAATTGTGGGTAAAAACTCAATCTTTTGGAACACCCACAAGGCTTTTTTCAACAAGACTCATCTCAGATAACGCGATAATGAACACTCCAAACACATTTTCTCTGAACTTTGAGCTCTCTAAAGAGCTGAGCGCATCGAAAACCAGGTGATGACAACCGGGCTCGGGGAGCTTCTGAAGGTCGCCGATGAGGTCTATGATCAAGCACCTTGCTTTAAGTTAAAGCATTAAAATCGCCGATATCTCGCCGATATCACCGATATTTCACCGATTTTGGCCAAAATCGTCGACATGGGGTGAAGATATAGGCTTCACCCCCCGTTTCCATGTCGGAGGCCGGAAAAACCGACTTGTCGCCGACATATCGGTCGACATTTCCGATATTTCAAACCTTGGTTGTAACCTAAGTATTTAACTGCTCATAATTTGCAATCAGGTCCCTGACATAAGAAGGAAAAAGAATGACAGTGGTGCCTTAGAAGTCATTTTCGATGTCGCTTTGTCTTCGTTTCTGTCCCTCACTCCTTGTCCGAAGTTGGTGAACGATGAAGTCAGAGAACAAGATCTTACGAAGTCAGAGAACAACAAAGAAAAATCAGAGGGTTTGGAGAACTATAATCACGAGCTTGCCTTGATAGTTGAAGTCATTTTGGATGTCGCTTTGTCTTTGTTTCTATCCCTCACTCACTATCCGAAGTTGGTGAACAATGAAGTCAGAGAACAAAAACCAGAGGGTTTGGAGAACTAGAATCGCGAGCCAGTGTGCGGAGCAGCCTAACAATTCAAAGCAGAAGGTGAGCCCAAAATCGGTAACACTAGAATGTTTAATTTTGGTAACTATATTGAATTGATCGATTTATGATAAAAATTTGGTGTTTGTGATTTGATTCGTAGCTGAAGGCGTTGACTACAGTGGGTTTTGAAAGCTTCTGCATTGAATTTTAAAGAGTTTGATATGAAGGATGAGATTGAAACTTAAGTAATTTGGATTCAACATTTGATGAATTATAATGGGTTATAAGTTGAATCGAAGAAGGATTACATTGTTCGTAATCTCATGCATTTAATGTTCTTGTTCGAATAGAATTGGGGATTAACATTAATTTGATACCTTAAAATGCATTGTTGTTGGCTTTATTCAGTAATATTATTCATGATTGATTGAAGCCAATTTTATGTACACTATCATAACTAATAAAAATTCATTAAGGGTGCTGAATAGGAAATGAGAAGTTGGGTGTGATATTGGGAATAAAGTGTTAGCAAACAAAACTTTAACATTTTGCCACATCATTGATGTAGGCTTATTTTTTGATTAGTGAAATAAAGAATAATGCTTTTGCAGGAGGTATATGAAATTTGCTCGACTCTCGATTAGAAGGTTTACAAATAGATCTAATGGATTCTTGATGTGCTTATATTGCTTTATAGAATTGGTGACAACATAACTATTGTCTCACGTGCATTGTAGATTGGATTATTTTTGCACATTTATTGTAGGTCAAGATTTTGGTTGGTATCTATAAATTTGGCTCTATGTGGTTGTCACTAATATCATTTTGCTTAAAGGTGATGGATAAGGGTTATGAGTTAATTGCTTCGGAGAAAGAAGCGTACAGTGCATCTATCCAACGGTATTGCCTACCCTCCAAGTGCTTACCTATGCTTCGAGACAATGACGAGGTCTTCAAAATGTTTAAGCAAAGTGGTTTTAGGAAATTTCACGACATGGATGAGATCCACTGGCAGCAATGTGTAGTTCATGGCTTGATGTCACACAAGGTGATTGGTAATGATCTAAATGCTCTTGAAGGTGCGAGTTTTCTAATTAAGGACCAAGTCCACCAATTCACAATTAAGGACTTTACCTTAATTAACTGTGTTACGTTGTGGGGACTTGCCCAGCCTAAGTATAATGACATAAAGTACTTTGAAGGAAAAGTACTTTAATCGTATCAATAAGGTTAGAATTTTGAAACTAAAAGAAGCTGTTAAGGGTGTTTGCTGCTTGAAGACAAATACGGTTGTGTCTTGTCTTGTTTGCTGAGGCTGTCTTGTTTGGGAGGGAACCAACATGCTACATTGAGTTGAAATATCTTAGCATCATTGAAAATATAGAAAATTGGAATGAGTATGCCTAGGGAACAACCTCGTGGGGTTATACAAATGTGTCGATTCAACGAGGCACTTGTCCCCGCATACTTGAAGAAAAAAGATAAGGGAGACAGGAAGTATGTGAAACAAGCGAAGGAAAGAAGAAAGGAAGGTAGGCAACATGTGAAAGAAGTGAGGGAACGCATAAGGGGCGTAAAAAGAATGTCACAAAGGGTGAAAGTAAGGCGAAGGGGAAAAAAGAAAAAGCTATGGGCTCCATTGCAGTGTGAACCTTTTTTTTGTCTGTATCAACAAGTGTTTAGTTAAAATAAGGTATGTGTTATTATTTTCTGCTAATAGATATTGTTAAAGTTGGTGTTCATTTGGGATGACGCCCTCAATTTGGATGGCTTCCTCGCCTCCCTCCCCCAACATTGAATTTAACTTCCGCCCTGGTGGCAATGCCCTGACCATCCACAACCAAAACAGCCCAGTCCCAATTTCTAATGCTACCCCTCTCACCCCCAAAACTTTGTCCCCAGTATCCCCAACCTTGTTTGCTCTTCGTTACCTAGCTCCCTTGCAGAAAAACCTTATGTATAGCTCCCGGCTCGTGAATGGTACGATGGTGAACGGTATCGTGCTTGACCCTTCTGTCAATGAGGTTGTCAACACTCCTATTTCCTTGCCGGTCAATTTGGTTTCTGGAACTACGGTGCCGGATCAAACCACCCCAGATACCATTGTTGCGGTTGAGCGACAAGGTCTCCATTGTTCCCAAGGCCCTACGCCCAGCCCGAGGCATGCGAACAAGCGTGCTGTTGCGTGTTTGGAGACATGCACTTTCGGCTCTTTTGTGTCAGATGTGCTGATTGCTCCACCCGAGGTGAGGTTGATGTCTGCGGATTGCTCTGCTCCTTATAATACATTGGGTAATATGGAGCAACTTGATTGTTGTACTACTTTTTCTACCCCTAAAGTCAATTTACCCCACGTGGAAACAAAAGCTACCTATTGTACTGCTGCTAGTGGGCCTAGTAAGTGTCGTTTGTCTGGGCTTGGTGGCTCTAAGTTACAATTTTGCAAGCCCAAATTGATTGGTAACCGAAAGGTGGTGTGCCCTCCCCAAAGTGCGGCTGTGGTGGCAGCAAAGGATTGGAATTGTTGTCTAGTAGGTTACTTTATTGACAAAAGCCTCCCATTTTCTGCTGTGAATGTGTTGGCCCGGAAAATATGGGGGAGTCGAGGTTTGATTGATGTCTTGGCTGTGGATAATGGGTTCTTCTTTTTCAAGTTCTCTGATGATGATGCTTGTATGGACGTCTTGGAGTCGGGGCCTTGGCATTTCTCGGGGAAATCAATCTTCCTTACCAAGTGGAAACCTGGACTTGTTCTCTCTAAGTCTGTGCATTCTAAGGTGCCAATTTGGGTTAAGTTCTACAATGTCCCTCTAGAACATTGGAACTCTGAGGGGTTCTCTCATGTTGCCAGTGCTATTGGGAGGCCACTTTATGTTGATTCCCCGACTGAGTCGAAGAGCCGTATTTCTTTCATGAGAATTTGTGTGGAAGTGGATGCTTCGGAGACCTTGGTGGACTCAGTTGACCTTGAGCTTTCGCAGGAGGAACTTGAAGAGCTGCCATCTTTGGTGGAGGTGAGGGTGGAGTATCAAAGTAGGCCTAGAGTTTGTGGGTTGTGTAAGTGCTTTGGGCATAATGAGCCCATGTGTTCTTCACGGGCTGGGGCTGCCACTAAGCCCACTCTTGTGGCTGATGTTGTGCCTACAATTGTTGTTAAGTCTTCTAGTGGGCCCAATGAGGCTATTGTTGGTGAACCCGTGCAAATGATTATGGAGGGGAGTAGCAACCCCAATTCCAATTTCACAAAAGTCTCTAAGCGGAAGCCGCGTCGCCGAAGTAAAAAGATATCAACCAACCTACCTTTCCAATCTGCTTCCCATTTGCGCTCGGTGTCAAACACCTCCCCCAATCGCTTCTCTCCACTGCACAATGTTGGAACGAGTTCTGACTCAGTGGATCCGGCAACAGCGACACCAGATAATTCCAAATGGCCTTCTAGACTCATTGGGAAGGATATTGACAAGCTTCCTATGGGGGGTTATTCACGCACTAAGAATCATGACCAATTTCACAGTGAGCTTGTGGTGGGTGGCGAGCTGGACTCCCAGGTACACATTATTGACAATTCTCATGGTTAGTTTCACTTGTTGGAATGTTCGTGGGCTTAACCGCCCCTCCCGACAATTGGAAGTGTCTGATTTTGTCAAGCTTCACAAATTGTGTCTTGTGGGTGTTGTGGAAACTAGAGTCAGGCATCCCTATTTCGATTCGGTCTTTCGCTCTACGTTCAGGTCTTGGCAGGTATTACATAATTACTCCTCTCACCCCAATGGGCATATATGGGTTGTGTGGAATCCGGCGGTGATTCATGTTGATTTATTGGGGGAGACAGATCAGGTTATTCACTGTCATTTCTCTGTGATTGACACTGGATTTGTTTTCTGTGCTTCATTTGTGTATGGTGCTAATGATGATATTTTGCGGCGTGACCTTCTGTTAAGCTTCAGAACTTTTGTCGGATCAATTGGAAATTCCCCATGGATTGCTCTAGGGGATATTAACATAACCCGTTTTTTTGTCTGATAGCTTGGAGACAGTGGATTGTCGCACTGCTGCAATAAATGAGTTTGGGGATTGTCTACGTGATGTTTGTCTAGATGAGCTCTATTCATGGTGTAATAAGCAGTATGGGGGGGATATTTTGCATCGTAAGTTGGACCGTGCTCTAGTTAATGGGGATTGGTTGAGCCATTTTCTGTCCAGTCATGCGGTCTTCCTTCCGCCGGGTGGTTCGGATAATTGTCCGGTGATGGTTAATCTTGGGATCAATATGGGTCAGCGGAAAGCTCCTTTCAAATTCTTCAATTTTTTCGCTGACCATGTTGATTTTAGTTCAATTGTCTCTCAGGCTTTTAGTACCCCTATCCATGGTACTTGTCAACTCCAACTTGTGAGGAAACTGAAAGGGGTCAAGGCTCGCCTTAAGTTCTTGAATCATCATCCTTCTCTTGATGTTTCAGAGGCTGTTCGAGCTGCTAAATATGAGTTGGACCTATGTCAGAGTCGTATGGGTGGGGCTACTGTGGATATGGAGCTTGTCAACCAGGAGGAGTTTTTGTTGAAGGATTATATTGATTGCTTGAAGAGGGAGGAAAGCTTTCTTAAACAAAAGTCTCGTCTGAAGTGGACGGCAGAAGGGGACCGCAACACCACCTATTTCCACAATGTGATTAGAAAGCATAACAACCGTAATCGAATTTGCTCTATAGTTCGGAGTGATGGGTCCACTACAATAGATGAGGCTGAAATCAAACTTGAAGCTGTGAAGTTTTTTGAGAATCTTCTTGGTGAGGGGCCTGCTCCGGTGGTGGAGGACTTAAGATCTCTTATTAATTCCCCTATCTCTTAAACAAGCTCTGCTGACATTGTGATAGATATCACGGATGATGAGATTCGCCAAGTTTGTTTCCTTTTGAAGGCGAATAAGGCCCCTGGACCAGACGGCTTTAACGCCCTATTCTTCCATAAAGCCTGGCCCACCGTTGGTCCTTATGTCATTGCGGCTGTCAAAGAGTTCTTCAGGTCGGGTCATTTGCTTCGTGAGTTTAATACTACCATTCTCACTCTTGTTCCCAAAGTTAGTAATCCTTCTACCATGCCCGATTTTAGACCGATTTCCTGTTGCAATACTATCTATAAAGCCTTTTGTTAAGGCAATTCTTGGTGATGGACGAGATATATATCTTTGGCTTGACACTTGGCTTGGTGATGAGCCGTTGGTCAATTTGGTGGGTGAGGAGGCGGTGCATGCTTATGGGTTCTCTCTGCAGTCTAGGCTCGATTCTGTTTATGTCAACTCGCAATGGGATTGGCCTTTTTCCAATGATGGCATTTTGCGCACTATTCATTTCGCTTCCGCAAACATTGTTCTTTCGCCTTCTGGTAAGGATTCTGTGGTTTGGGCTGGAGACCGAAGAGGGAATTTCTCACCAAGTTCCTTGTGGAGGTGTTTGCATGGAGGGGGTGTGGCTGTTCCGTGGGCCCATTTAGTGTGGCATTGCGCATCCATTCCGCGTGCCAGCTTTGTGCTTTGGTTGGCCATCCATGAGAGATTATCTACCTTGGACCGTGTGGGTCATTTCGTTGCTCGTCCCAATATGTTGTGTGTTTTGTGTAGTGGGGGAGTTGAGTCTCATAGTCATTTGTTTTTTGATTGTTCCTTTGTGAATGGTATTTGGAGGCAAGTTTTGGCTAAGAGTGGAGAACCTTGGCTTAATCCCCCTCGGCCATCAGCGATCATTTCTTTGGCGGCTCAATGGAGAGGGAATTCCTTGAGTTTGTTTGCCAAAAAACTCTCGCTTGCAGTCACTGTGTACTGTGTATGGGTGGAGCGAAACCGTCGTATTTTTGGGGGCCATTCTCGGCCTGCAAACATTATCTTACATACCATTATTGATTTGGTTCGATCAAGGTTGTGTTCCCTCACTCTCCGGCCTACCCGGGCTGATGTTAGCTTCGCTCGTAGTTGGAACATCCTCCTTAATTGTGTTGTAATGTAGGGTAGGGTTGGTATCTCCTGTGTTGCCTTGTGGGCGTTGTTGGCTCTGCCGTGCTGCTGGTTTTGTTCCAGCTTCTGTGTTTTGTTTGGGCTTCGTCCCTATTAATATACTTTTACTTAACAAAAAAAAAAAAGTTGGTGTTCATTTTAATAGGTAAATATCAACAAGTGACCAGATAAGTTGAACATCTGCCTGAATGGGTAAGTATTTGCATGCAGGTTGATGTAGCAGATATGATGCCAACAAAGGATGAATTGAAAGAGGAATATTGGTCATGGGGCATTCCAGAACCTGTTGAAAACCCAACACCAGTTGTTAGACACGACATATTAGGTTTGCAAATTTCTGATTGTAATGAAGTACATGGGTGGCACAAATTGCTGCATAATGTTGTCTGTACTGTGAATGTGTTGATGTCAAAGAATACTATGTTGAAGAAATAGTGTCTACATTAGAGAGTGAATTAATGGACATAAAGAAGAGGTTGCATGCAAGAAACAATGCAGGTGATGATACAATTAGCAGGTTTGCCATGATAGAAGCAGAACAACTAAATGTAGTGCATTCCCCATTTGCCTTGCCCTTCGACACTCATGTTCCTCAGTCGAGTGCACCGTTTGACACATATGTTGAAAGTGAAACACGTATTCTCAGCCAGGTTGTTGTGTACAGATGTCTAAATGCCAATGATTACCTAAAGGTATATGCACTAGACCTTGTCATTTTCAAGTAGTTGTTTGTGTCTGATGGTTGGTTAAAGAGTACAGTACGAAATTATTTCGATGGCTATTGTATATAGTGGTTTAACCCTTAACACCTTTGCCTTTGATGCCTTATTATCAATTTTTTTCGGCATATTGATGTTGCCCTCTACCTTTACCAAAAAAGGCAAGAAGCCCACCAGGATAAGTTTGCTTGAGATTGGACAGTCATTGATTGATTGTTTCAAGTATATTTTCAGTTATGTATATTTTTGGTAAATTGTTTGCTATATGTTGTATTGTTTTTTGGTACATGATGTTGTCTGTGTCATGCAGGAGTTTCTACGTAAAGTAGTCGCAGAGGAATTCCCTGAATCTGGAAACCTTCCCCAAGACCTCATATGCCTTTAGAGTTATGTCAATGGCGACCAACTGTTAAACGGTAAACTTTGGTCAAGTGTTGTAAAAGTGTTTATCTCGTTTACAAATATTGGGTTCTTGCTGAAGTCGATTTGAAAAACAAGTTTGTTACTCGAACCGGGGGGTGGAAAATGCCTTTGATAGAAAGGATGTTGGTTTATTTTGGATGAAAATGGCTATTGAGGTTGCTAGAGAGGTGGCTTATCATTAGGTGTAGTGCTTCAATCTAAGTTAGCATGTGGATATCATTTTAACCTGCTGACTTTTTTTTGGTCCAATGGGGGTTGTTTATGAATGTCATCAGTTGATAATAGTTAGTAGATATCAATGAATGACGTTCTTTTGAAACTCATTGAATGTATATTCTAATTTGGATAAGAATTCAACATATGTTGAATTATGTAGAGATTAATATAAGGTTCAGTTTAACTGTCAATTATCATCATTTTTTTTTTTTGCAATTTTGCACTAGCATTTTGCATCAGTATTCTAATTTGGATTTAACACTATGGTTATTTTATGTGTCGCATAAATTAACTATAACTAATATGTACACTATAAGTCCGCTACAGACTATCTCTACAACCGCACCAATCACGTGTCATGATTAATGAAGTCACTGTTAGATTCCGAACACTTTAACCATATACAACCTTATATGAACAAATAGTGGAACCACATCGAATTCACTATTCCCCTCTACCAAAAGATGACTCCATAATATTCCCTCACATCCCTCATGCCCAACCCGAAATTGAGTTTGGGCAGGTGCCCAATATTAAACAACTGACTTGGAGGAGGTATGGCTTATAACTCAATTACAGAGCAATTTGGAGAAAGCGAAACAAGTAAGACCCAATTGTGCCTCTAACTTTCACTTATTGCTCAGATCCCATATGCGTTTGGTGGATTCTTAGGATTAACTACATACATAAATACTGAGTCTGCATTCCCATTGCGCTGCCTTAATCAAATAGTCAATACCTTCAATCTGACAGTCACTGAAATTTAAGTTAGAAACTCATGTGATGACATATATGTTAAAAAATGTCAAGATGCACCACATCTCCTTGTTGTGTTGGAGAACGTTGAGAAGTTGATTAGGTCTTCGACTACCCGGTTGCTTGTTAAGGTATTAGTAATTGATTCCATCGCCTCCTTGTTATGTTTGTAATACAACTACACACCAACAGATATGATAAACCGCTCGGCCATATTTTTCAGGATTGATGGGAGGGTGAAGGAGATTGCCTTTAGATTTGGGTTAGTAGTTATTGTAACTAACTAGGTGGTTGACTTCATAGGATCAAAAACCTGTTTTGCGGGGTTAAAAGTGGACAATGTAGAAAAGTTTTTTTATTTTTATCAAGTTGACGAATTTATCCGGCTTTAGACTTAGCTTGGGCGAATTGCGTTAATACGTAGTTTTTTCTCTCCAAATGTGGTAATGGTGAGAGTGCCTTATTTCAGGACGGTACTTCTTTGAGGAAAGGCAAAATAGTTTTTTAGCTTCATTTGCCTCATGCTTTATGTTTGTATGGCATAAAACGAGATGGCGTTTTGGGTGTCAGAGCTTCACTTCACGGTTCTACTGCCTAGATTTTGAAATTCACATGCAATCTCGATGTTGTGTTATAATAGTCGTTGTATGGTACTATAACCATTAATTGTTCATATTCATTCCTAGATTCCCATCACTACGAATTGATTGTCCCTACCTAACTACATGCACTACAAAAAATGGGACATTTAGGAGCGGTTAATTAGAGGCAAAAAATGGCATTCGCCTCTATTACTAATCAATTAGGGGCGGAAGATGAATTGGCCTCTATAAATATTTTTTGAGGCGGATATAAACGCCACTAATAAGTTGCATTAATTAGGGGTGAAAATAAGTTCCTCTACTAAGTAATATTTAATAAATCTGCATGCAATACTAAAACCCTAGATGCTCTATTCCTCTATTACTTTCCATCATCCCTCACAGCCGCATTTCATTTCTCCACTCTCCAACAAAAGTTCAGACTTCACCCACCCCTCAATTCCTTCGCAACAACCTCCTCATCTTCTTCCCATGTTCTTTTATTCCGATTCTTTGTAGTATGTTCCTTCATTTACACATTGTAAGCAATTTTGTTTACTCAGATCTAATCTATTTGGTTGGCTAATCAATGGATTTGGTTTTTGGTGCTTTGATGGTGTAGGTGTGCTCTTCAAATTCATTTTGAAATCTCAGATCTTTAAGACTAAAGGTGCGTTTTTTGTTTATAATCTTTTCTTCTATGTAGGCTAATTAGTTTGGTTGGATTTGGTTGCGTGGGTTGCTTTAGTTCATATATCTTGTTGCATTCTTCTTCTCTTTGGATCAAATCATATCCTTCTCTATTGCATTTTCACAGTTTGTTTCACATAAATCTAGTTCCAGTCAATTTATGTATGACCAATATGTTAAAGTAAATAATTTTCAATAACATTAATTTGGATTTTTTTGGTTTATTCACAGGAATGATGAAGAAAGCAGATTGCTTTATGTGTTTGTTCGGAGTGATGATGAAGTCTGGATTAGATTTACGTGTTTTTGCAGTTCCTTGATTAGATTTAGCTTCACCGATGTATCGTCCTAATCTCATATTATGAAGAAATTAAGTATGGGTTTTTATGAATCTTTCATCGTCTATGAGTTGTCAAACTAATATGCAGAAATCACATTTGAAAAATACATTTTGACTAATTTAATAAATTAAAAGTGGAATGAATGGACAATAAGCTCATGAATTGATTAGGATATTTTCCAAATTAAAAAAAAAATTAATTAGAGCAATAGGGGCGGAACTTTGCTCCATTAATGTCTTGATTGCCAATGTGGCATCATAACCAATAGAGGCGGAAATCAGTCTCATCCGCCTCTAATACTATTAGTTGCACATTTATTAGGGACAAATGGCTCTTCCGCCGCTCATAACATTAGGGCAAGTGCACCCCAACCTTGCAAATTGCCTTTGTCTTAAGGCAATTGGTACAAATTGCCCCTGGAGGGCAATCCAATTACCTTTGGTGTCTCCACCCCCCAAAGCAATTTGGAGGTCAATTGGAACTTATGTGGGTTTTATAGGGATATTTTTAAAATTAAAAATAATAAATTTAGGGGTTTTTAAAATTAAAAATAAAAAAAAAAATGTGGACGGCCAAGATCTGACCAAGCTTTGAAAGCAATGGCCCAGATCATTTTGGCAAAATCAACAATCAGAATTACAAAACAACCCAAAAAAAGAAAACATTTACAAAACAGACCCCAATATCAATGGTCAAGATTTGTTTTCTCATTCCAAAGGTCCAGATCAAAGTCCAGATTTAAAAAAAAAGAAAAAAAGAAGGGAAGAACGTTAGTGCACCAACGTCAGCATGGCGAAATCTCGATTGAAGGCAAAGGCGAAAATCGCCATCGCCCGCGCCTGAGCAGTCGATCGCTCCGCCCAATCCGTCCGCGGTGGAGCTGGGTTGGCCTCGCTCGCAGGCGATTTCTTTGATCGCTCCCTCCAATTTGTGCTGCAGTGCACTTGCTCTTATGGTTTGTAGATTTAGTCTAGCATCGTACCTTTTATGGATTAGTCGTTTTTGAATGCTTTCCCACTACTATTGGCCTGCTTGGATATGTTGGATTGTATCTTCATAAAGTGTATTCTATATCTGACACACATTCAACTATTCCATTTTGTAGGCATATATTGAAACAGTCAGTGTGTGTCTGGTCAAATAGGATGCATTTGGTCATATTATTACAATCACTTATGGTATCAAGTACAGAAGTACCGAGGGGTGGCGTGACTGTGAGTGTTGATGGAGTTATGAGGGGAGGGCATTTTGGTGCCATGGATTAGATAAGTTTAATTGTAGAGGCTATTTAATAAGGTAAGCAGTTGAAAAAATGCAGAGGCGGATTCAATGAGGTTACCACTCTTGCAGAAGGTCAATTAAATAGGCATTACCTCCGAAGCCCTATTAAATAAACAATCTAAAGGATGAAATAAACTTCTTCACCTTTTACACCATTTTGGGCACTATGTAGTGTACCTAATATGGTTTACATGCAATCCAGTGTGCAGAATATAGTAAACTTGGTCATTTAATAAACCAAAATATCTACCATTGCAAGTGGCCAGTAGGACTTGCAGCAGCTATATGTGTTTAAAAGGGTGTACATGCCAACTCAAAGAGAACATCACAGGTTAATGACTTCAAATCACCAAAAACCATGTTTGATTTCCAGAAGCTCCTCCTCAATTTACAGCCAGCAAATAACGACCCATGCTATGAGGGAGATTATCCATGGGACATCCCTTTCCCTTCAATCCTGAAAAATGTAACTAACCCACTTTTTAAAAAGGACTTCGCGGATTTTGAGGGAGGGAATTGTGATGATCCAATAGAGAGGATCGAAGATGTAAGGAGGGCCATTCAGTATCTTCATGTAACTACTACATGGTGGAAAACAAAGGCAGAAATCCAGGGCCAATTCATGGATGAGCTGAGGATGAAGTTAGCAAAGGGTACGATGGATGAACTCGAAGCGATATTGCTGGTAAAGAGTCAAGCTACAAAGTTGAAAGGACTTGACATAGCAGTGGCAAAGGCAAAGGAGGAAGCTATTGACAATTATAGAATATCTAAGCCCTTCAAGGATGAACTAAAGTCATATTACAATGAAGGATTCAACCTTTTATGTAATGCTGCGAGTTTGATGGAGATTGACAAAGGATGGAACAAGGTTGAGGGTTGGACTGAGGCAGATGTTGAGCTCAGTCAACATGGGAAAAAGAAAGGTGATAAGTAGGGTTCTTGATTATGCACGATATTTTGTATGCTGCTAATGGAATATACTAAGGTAATGCGACGTTTGTTTTTGCAACAATGTGTGTAAAAGAATTTTGCATCACCATGTCAGAAAAGTTGGAAATGCATAGCCAATTCCTGTGAAAAACTACCGCATCTTGACATGAATATATCTACATAAACTTTTAATAGAGTTTGAGAGATTTTCGGAAATTCTGTTGTATACTCCATCCAATTTCATCCAAATGTTAAAGGATTCAACTAATCGATTGATGGATTTAAAAAACTGTTGGACTTTTAAAATCAACAACTTTTTTAATTGACTTGTAGGACTTTTAAAAAATCACAATTGAATATTTGAAGATTTTGATGTTTGAATGTATCAGAATAAGTCAGAATTTAAAGTCTAAAATCATATATACGCCTGATCATCAGTAACCCGAAAAAAAGAGAGAGCATCATGTCATTGTAATGAATGAAAATATAATTTCTTATCTGGAAAAGTAAGTACACACTATATTATCCGTTACAGCAAATAAAGCAACTCCTATCTCTGCATTTCACTAAGAATTATTAAAACTCTTATGTTGTCTCTCAAACTCATAATTGAACCTAGTGCATGCTTTCATCTAGATATGTCGGTTAGGATTGGAATGGTATCTTATCAAACAAGTTTTGGTCATCGAAAAAAGCCATTACAGATTATTTGATGCTACAATGTTTAGTTTTGGTGTACATTATTGAAAAATTTGTGGGTTACGGTTTAGAAATAATGCTTAATGATATCATGCATATCAAATATGATTCATTTAAATTGAGGAATTGACAAAAAGAATTGTATAGAATATGACCCAAAAAAAGAGACAAAGTACAAGCATTACACAAAGTTATTTAAGTTTCATTTGAATATTTGAAAGCACATAAATGATTGTAAGTATTGTGTAATAGACATCAAGTGATAAAGAACTTAACAAATTGTGATGTATTCAATTTCCAACAGAGTGCAAAAGAAAAACGTCTAAATTATAGTTCAAAGTGGAAGAAAGATTTACTGAAGTTGTACTTCGGTTGGTTATCTTTGCAGTGAATAAATGAGAAAAGCTATAGACAACGGAAAATAGATTAAGTTTTGTGTCAAAATGATTGGAAGTTTTAATATTCAGGGCTGGAACTTCAGAATTCAGGGTTCAAGAGCAACTTAAAAGAAAAACATATAAAGAACTGATAGAAAAGAGGCGGCAAATGCAAATACTTAACTGGAAAATAATTTTTCACATTAGTAATAGATATACTTACCACTGTTTTTACCAAATGTGATAACATCAATGCAGAAGCAGTAGTTCACGGAAGACAAAGATCATCTAAACATAGTACAAAACCATACCCAATAAAGAAAAAAGAGTTAAAAGACGATGCATAAAATAGAAAGGAAAAATTATCCAAGAGGCAGGAAATGCAGTTGAAATAGATTGAAGTGCAAAACTATGATAAAATTGTATTTCAAAGTTTACCAAATAGACTATAAGTTTGTGCAATACCGAGTTTATGAAACATAAACAATGTGTGGAGGTAAGCATTTTAGCAAAAAGAGATTCTTATGCTTTGTAGGGGAAAAAGCGTAGGTCAACCTATATATCAACTCATGTAAGACACATATAAAAAAACACATAGTACCCCAGCTAGTAGTGACATTCAAATTTGAATAAAAGACTTATCATAAAATGCAGGCAACAACATAATGTTAAAAAAACTCCAGTAAAACACAGGTATCATCACACAACAATCTACAACACAGTTAAAACATCTGATCATATACATGGCACACCAAGTACATACCGAAGTTGCTAAACTGCCAGAGCAGGGAATCTACAACATAATTCAAAGTTGGGATCATATACATGACACCAAATACATGCTGAAGTTCCTAAACTAATAGAATGGGAAAACCAAATTGTATATGTAATCAAGAAATTCAATTCAAGCAGATCGTGATCCATCTAAACACGAACTTACCTAGAAGGAATAGTCAAAATAAAACAACAGTCGACATGAATGAAGAAGTTCAGTGAAACAATACAATGGAAATTGAGGAAGAACATAATTTGTATGGAAAACAAACTTACACAAAAGGAGCGCTGGAATTGGAAGAACACCCAACAACTACTGAATTGAAATCCACAATGAACCTATACCTATAAACCATCATTCGAAAAGCTCAGTTACAAAATCGTAAAAAAGAATAGAGAAAAGTGTAGAATTTCAGAAGATTAAGTGCAAATTAATTCGCCAAAAGGTCAAGGAACTGAAACAAAGCAGAAAAGGTATACAAACTATTGTCGAAGAATGGAGGAGGAAACTTATCTGAGAAAACTGGGGAAAAAAGAGACGCCTTCAACTACCGAGGCGAAGGAAAGGAAGAGAAAAATCCAGCACAAAAGCGAACAGTGCTACTTGACTCCGCTGACCGGATTATAGTTTGCACCGTCTCTCATTCGAATATAAAAGTAACCAAATTGCTACAGCGGGAGAAAACTAATTTAGTTCAGTGGGAAAACCAGAAGGCAAACAGTCGCGTACGACTAAATAAATAAATTTAAAAGGGTAAAAGCGTCTGCAAACTGTGACCACGTAGGCGCACTAAAGGAAACGGAGGGACAAAGCCGGCCGCACACTATCCTATCTATAGGGCTTTTCATTGCGCTTTCATATATGCAGGTTGGCAATGAAGGGGGTACTTTAAAACTAATTCCTTTTTGTTTAACAAACAGCACAAACAATGATCACACAGATGACCAGTCACAGTGTGATGAACTTTACAGATTAAATGGATTAAGTTCTTGATAGTTATTATT
Organism: Spiraea crenata; assembly: GCA_033992175.1. Taxonomy (NCBI): domain Eukaryota; kingdom Viridiplantae; phylum Streptophyta; class Magnoliopsida; order Rosales; family Rosaceae; genus Spiraea; species Spiraea crenata. The sequence goes on along the minus strand of JAVBHV010000014.1, from coordinate 6,754,265 downwards.
GTAGATGCTTGTGATTTGATCAACAACACTCAGATGCAATGCCAACTTAGGTCCTCAACGAAATCAATGAGTTTGATATTCGTGAGCTATCCACAACTACAACTATATCAAACCAGCGTTTTTAATGCAGCAGTTAAGATGACCAGTCAGGCAGAATTATCCAGTTTGCATGTTAAGTGGTTTGGTGCAAAATTAAATCCAATTTTAGTTAAGCCGAATGTTTAACGATACACAAAGATGGACACAGAGTTTTGGTACCCGGAAAAATCCACAAAGGGATAAAAAATCGGGGGTCTATCAGAAGACCGGCCTTCCACTATGAAATGGCAAAAGATGCCCAGTACAAGGTTCAGACCAAGCTCAATATCTAGTTACCTAACTTAGATGCAGCAGTCCCTCGTGCGGCTTCTTCTCAATCACTTCACTTCCAGCGGATCCTTACTTGGTTAACACGCTACAAGAACATACACAAGTATTCCTCTAACGTGGCACCGAAAATGTATGCTGTGATGATTTATGACCAGTCACAGATTTATTTCCAGAAAGCAGTAAACTTGCAGGAAATAAAACGGTGACTGTGTTTGCTGCTTGCAGCTACAAACTGGGCAGCAAACCTACTACGGTCAATGACCTCTAATACTCAACAAAGTCTACAAACATGTATGAACATGGGAGACTAGTGTTGCACACTCCTAACTCGACTCAAAGTATGGAAACTTTAAAACAAGCCGAACTAGGAAAGATGAACCTTCTTTCAAAGTTAGCTTAATGTGTTTTCTATGAAAAACAACTTTGAAAACAAGATTCAAATACTAGCTATCCTCACTTTCTTATAAAGCTTCTATATAAGTGAACTAGGCACTCAAGAAGGCAAGCAAGAACCGGAGAGGAAAAATGCAGCTAGTCAAAGAGAGTTTTTCAGAAAAATGATGAAATGTTTAGCTTGAAAACCCTAGCCGATATTGAGGATGAAGTTGTGTTTATATAGACACAAAGGGATAAGAGATAAACGGCCAAGATTAAACCTTAAACTCTCTTTTTAAAACAACCTAGGCAGATCTGAGTGAGTGGGGCGCAGTTGACTGACCAGCGGATAAAAGCATGGGCTGTTTAATCAATCTGTCAGAAAAGTAGTCAACCTTCACGTGCATGAAATAGATGACTAGTCACGAAAATCCTAAAATCCTTATTCTTGTGAAAACAAGTCCAAAGCTTTAAAGTGTTTAAAACCTTTTGACTAAATAAAGAAAGGACAAGGTTTTTGACACAAAAAGACTATGCAAATGAATGTGTTATATGAATGCATCTTCAATCTTCAACCTTCCAAGCTTCTTCAATATCCTAAAGATCTAGAAATATAAACTTAGTGACTAATTGAGCTTGTTACATTCTTTACAATGTTTTTGTGACGAGGATAGCCAATCATAAAATAACCTACAATATATAGTATATTTGTTATTTTTTTTCTAAAACTCATAATTGTTTCACTGGCAAAGATAACAATACGTGGAGTATTGGCATTTCAAGTGAGTATTGTGCACTTACAAGTGATCCACGAATTAGTGATCAGTGAGAAAGTCTTGAGGAAATTGATAAGCCTTAAAAAATTTGCTTCACAGATGAAGACTCGGCCACTCTAGTCATTTTAGAATATATGTTCAAAAAGAATTTAAAACTTTATTTATCATTTTATATTTGGCATGAATAGACAACTTTTTCTTTTTCTTTTCTGAACAACTATTTCACTTGCAGACAATTGTTCACATATACTAATTTGAGATTTCCCCTAACAGTAGCAGATTTAACTCTATATTCAGATTAATGATTGACGTCAGGCTACTTCGCAGGCTTTGATTCTCCTTGGTGATGACATCAGAATGCCCAACATCTCCACCTTTCTCCTTCACATTGACAGCATCTTATGTACCTTGTTAATTACTTTGTTTTTTCTTACTTGCACGCTTCTCTTTCCCATCAATTTGATCTTCCCTTAAACAACCCATCATCATCCTCCATTAAACTTCTTTTGTTCGTACACCATATGATCTTCTTAAACTAATGTTTGATGAGCAATACAAACGCTATAAATTACAATAAAACAGTTAAACTAATGTTTGATGAACAATACATTTTGATTGTTTTCAGAAGCATTAACTTGTTGAGTTATGGCCTTGCACTTCATTTTCTATTTTCCACAAGTTAAGAATGTCTTTGAGGTTCAATCATGGGTTCATAACCCGTGTAACGCAAGCAATACACTCATAAATTAATTGAACCAAGATACTTGAGATATTTCGACTTCATGTTTGATGACATGTGAAATATCACTTTTTTCAATTCGTATCAAGCTTAGACCTTTTAGCCCAGAAGAGCTTCTGAATCTCTCACAATCACATCATAGATTTCTCAATGATCATGAGATATTTGTTAGTATTGATGCTCACAATTACTAACAAATACTTTCAAAACATTCATAAAACATCACAAAGCTCTTGTAAGCAATATGCAGTATAAATTTGTAAACTTATAAGAACTTGACTCCCTCTAAATTATATCACTCACATCATCTCACAAAAAAACTGTAATAAATCTAGGGTGGGATAATGCACTAAGTCGACACAATTATACAACGTTTAAAAGTTCATGTTTATGAAGGACCAAAATCTTAACTATGCTTTTGCTTAAGAGGGTGCCCATGACAGAGTTTGGGTGTGAATGCACTTAAAAAGTTTCAGAGTAATAGTGATTTACTAAGAAGTTGCTAATATTGATATAGTGTTTCAATTAAGTAAACATTGCATTAATGAAATCCTATCTATATCTATATTATTATTATTTAAACAAAGAGCCCTTAAGAAACGAAATTCACTATTATACCCTAAAAACTATATATTATATGCAAAACTGAGATTAATTAATGAGGATTTTTCTGTCAAAACAAAAAAAAAATTTAGAAACTTAAATGTCTAATTAACCCTAAAAAGCATATATTACATAGTCCAAATTAATGAATGAGGGTAATTAAGTCAAAACAATCTAGAAAACAGCACTCGTTGTCTTCTCTTCTCTCATTAGCATCTATGAAGTGCATCTTTTCCTTTTCATCGGTACTTTAGAAACTGTTCAATGCCTCTCACATTCTTCGACGTTGGCTTTGTTCAACCCACCCTATAAGGCATTTATTCTCTCCTAAAAACCAAAGAACTCATTGGATTGATTTCTTCTTCACCCAGCCAAAGTCGTTGGGTTGCAAGGGATTTGGATGAAATTGTCTCCATTTCTGCCAGAAAATCCAAAATTAATTTGTAAGTTTTCGTCTCAATTTCACTCTTATAGTGGATTGCAAGGGACTTGAGCTTCTATTTTCTTCTTTCAAAGTTTCAAACTTTGAAGAATTGCTGCCATTATATGGTGAGAGTTTCAATGATATTTTTCCGAAATTCTTATTATTTTGTTCTGATAATTAATGTCATACTTGGAATATGTGCAAGTTTATAAGTTATTTTGCTGATAATTTCGAGAACTTTCGTTTCTTTTGGTGTTGTATGTCTGAAATGTCATTCAAATTCTATATATGCTGGGTGTGTAATAGGATTCATAAGTTTTGTTAATTTTTTGAATTGTTGTTTGGAAGCTCTATTTCCTAATGTTGTGGATTGTTGCAATATAGTAAGGGGGGCTGTTATTTCCACCCACCATTACTCTTTTCCCACCCCCTAATTTTAGTTAATAGAAATAAAATTAAATTGTTGATGGAGAAATTACAAAAATGGACAAAATTCTTTTTCCCCTTCCTCCATCCTCCCATTGCTCATGCCGACGCCACAATTCCTCCTCCTCCGCCCCTGCCCCCGCAAACACTCGAGAAGAAAAGTAATCTAATCCAACAGTTCTTGAATGTTACAAACGGAAGAACGGTTGGTGTAGGCTTTGCAGGGTGCTGAAGATTATTACTGTCTTTTTTGGTTGGGTGCTGAAGATTTTGAGCCAATTGGACGTTCAAGATGCATCCTCCACAAGCACCCCATGTGCGCTGAAGTGAGTTCTCCATCCATGTTTACTTGCTTCATCTTTTGCTTGATTGGGTTATCCATTATTGCTTTATCAATGAGCACCTTTGATAGCTATATCATGAGTGATCATCACTCGTTTGGGGTTTTCGATTCTTGAATTAGACTATCTGCACTTGTGTAGTTGGAGGAGAACTTTGATTCACTGCCTAAATTGTTTCGTGAACATATTGAAGTAGTCAACTGAACTCCGAAAAAAAACCCTTTAACGTTATCTAGTTGTGAAAGTAACTGAGTTTGTAGCAATACCTGGGGGTCTTCACGGAGAGTGGGGCTGGACTTTCATTTTAAAATGACATCTGATAAGAATATGTGGGAAAGACGATATGTGGGCAATGAGGTTGGGGAGGATGAAGAAGAAAGATGACTTTGTCCATTTTTGTAATTTTCCCATTAACGATTTAATTTTATTTCTGTTAATTAAAATTGGGGGGGTGGGGAAAGAGTAATGGTGGGTGTTATATATTTGTCATCATTTTATCATATTAGAAGTTCTTTCTTTACAAGTCATAGAAAGATACAAACAAAAATTATTTGCACATGCATAGCATGTGTGCCTATTGCTATAGAAGTTTAAATTTCAACACCCTTTTCTCACAAGAAAAGGGTGTATGAGACAGGTTTGGGCATATATACTTGGAATCATTTACATTGGCAAATGTTATTGATCTATATATTTATCTGCAAAGGAGAAAGGTGGAAAATAGTGGAATGGTTTAAATTTGTGTTTTTCATATATGACCGTACTTAGAAAAATAGGTAAGACAAAACTATATGATAACAAAGGGACAAAACAAACAAAACGTGAAATTAAAAGTTGGAAACGAAAGATGAGATTTCCACTTTTCACGCCCTCAACCTACTGTTGTGGTGGTAGTTATCTTCCTTTTTTGTTTGATTTTCTTCTGTATACGTTAAGTAGAAGCCCTTTTAGTGTTTACGAAAGGGTAAAACTTGCGTTATTCCAAAAGTGCTCTTGATTTTACAAAACAAAAACAAAAACTTTCAAATAAAGAATGGCAAAGTAGTAAAATAACATATCAAATTCCATCCTCCATCACCCACGCAAGTAGCCGCCCGAATTTATATGCTTGTTTTTTCCTTAATTCTCTTCGTCTTCACAATAAATCAAAAATCTTATTAAATGAATTTGGACTCATTGGCTCTCCCGGGTTTTTCTTTATTTCCCGTTTCAAAAGGCAAAATTCAAGGTGCTCTCCGCTGACGCCTACAATTTTGCAACTACCTCAATTGACATTGTCTGCTATCCTCATTAGAAGTTCCGTACACAGAAAAACACAAACCCCCTCAGCACCCACAAGGAAGCAACCGCCTTGGTTTCGATCTCTGCTATGGTTAGTCTTGAATTTTGTATTTTAATCGTTCACTTAATTCCCCAATTTTATTGCTTTATTTCACAAGCATGCTCATTGTATATCATTTCTGTGATTTCAGAATTTGGTGCAGAGTTGCATTTTCTTCTTTCCCTACATGGCAGGAAGAAAGTGATGTGCTCTTGAATTTGATTGGTTAGGTATGTAGCACCTAGTTTATGAATTGAAATGAATTGAATTGATTTATTCTATTATTCTACTTTCCTGAAGATTGAATTTTATAGGCACATCATAGTCTACGTTAATGTAATTTGGGGAATGGGGATTGGTGAAGGATGTGAAGAATACTGATCTTTTTAAGGTCTTTTCTCAATTAAATGGGTAAGGTGGGGATGAGAAGGAGCAGATTGAGATAACTGATGTGCAGAAGATGTAACATAAAATGGCATTGTCATTTGTGAATTGAAACAGAAAAATGTAACCGTTTCAGATTGTATTAAGATAATGAAAACATTATCAAACCGATCCTTGAAGATACTTCACCTAAATTAGTGTTTGGTCTCCCATTTGTAGCTAATTTGATAGTTTGAAGGTAAATATGTGTGGTTCAGTCGTTCATGCTATATCAAGAATCAATTTGACAATTGTTATCTTTATTTCATGACCTTCTTCACTTTTGATTGTTATGAGTTACAGCCCGCTTAGTTTTGGTTGCTCTAGTTTAATATGCAGTTATTTGATGAGTTTGTTGCATGTTGCCTTAATCTAATTGACCACTGATTATGTGAAACAGGTGCTAATTGGATGTTCCTTTTAAGCGTATCCCAATTAGAAATATACATTAAAAACTTAAAAACCAGATTGGAGAAGCAGTGTCCAAAGTTTTTGTTTTATTTGGATTTAGCCAGCCCCACATTGTTTGTATATGGTGCCTTTTGAAAACCAGTTAGGGATAGTTTGAGCTCAAAATCTAAGCATAATGGATTTTAGTGATGGATTTGTATCAAAAGAGCATCAAGATCTTCACCGATCTGCTTTAAAAAGTGTAGATCCATTATCTTCGTCTCCACTGCACTATTCCCCAAGGTCTCCAAGGTCCCCAAAATCTCCCAAGTCCCCCAAGTCTCCAAAGCAGGGGAAACATGGAAAAGGAAGTCCACTCATGCAAGATAAACATTCACATTCTACAGTAGATGGGCATCCTAAAAAGGGTAAACTGCACTAAGAAATTCTTTTCATGTATTCATTCTGCTACAAGTTTTCCTTTCTCGCTATATATCGACTAGAAAGATGAATAAAGAAGGAATATCATTTCATCTTCGTCCAGAATCTTAGTTCTCCATTTGGACTCAAAGACATAACTTCTTAGTTGATAAACAATGATTATCATCTACAATCTGTAGGGTTGAAAATATTATGCTTTTTTAACTTCAATACTGGTATTTGCTACTAATCTTATCAATAATAATTGCCATGCAGGTGGTTCTGGAGGTAAAGGTACTTGGGGAGGGTTACTTTATACACATGATGACAGTGTTCTTGACCTGAATGATCCAAACTTCAATAGTGGTGAGGTTAGTAATTGACAATTCACCTTCAAATTTAAATGCTATTAAACATCCCCAGCTCATACAGTTTTTTCCTTTGTAAGGGAACATTTTTTCTGTTTACCGATGATGTGCGATGACTGCAGGAAGCCGAAAATGCAAATGTGAAGAAAGAGAAGGTTGATTTTGAGGAGTACAAAAAGAAAGCTACAATAATAGTGGAAGAATACTTTGGTACTGATGATATTACGTCAACTGCAAATGAATTTAGAGAACTTGATAGGCCTAACTACAGTTATTACTTTGTAAAGAAGCTTGTTTCTAAGGCTATGGATAGGCATGACAAAGAGAAAGAAATGGCTGCTGTTCTCTTATCTGCACTATATGCGGACTTTATTGACCCCTCACAAGTTTACAAAGGTTTTTATAAGCTGATAGAGTGCGCAGATGACCTAATTGTGGATATACCAGATACAGTTGATGTCCTAGCACTGTTCATTGCCCGAGCTGTGGTTGATGATATCCTTCCTCCTGCATTCCTAAAAAAAGAAATGAATTACTTGCCTAAAGATTCAAAGGGGGTTGAAGTCTTGAAAAGAGCAGAGAAAGGCTATTTAGCAGCACCACTCCATGCAGAAATCATTGAACGACGATGGGGAAGCTGCAAAAAACAGACCGTTGATGATGTGAAGGCTAAGATAAACAATTTATTGATGGAGTATATAGTGAGTGGTGATAAGAAAGAGGCTTGTAGATGCATAATGGATTTGAAAGTACCTTTTTTCCACCATGAAATAGTTAAGCGAGCTCTTGTTATGGCAATGGAGAGGCGAAAAACTGAAGCCCGACTGCTAGACTTGCTGAAAGAAGCTGCCGAAGAAGGTTTAATTAACTCAAGCCAAGTAACAAAAGGTTTTGGTAGGATGATTGACTATGTTGACGACTTGTCTCTTGACATACTAAATGCGCGGGGAATTTTGCAGTCACTGATCTCTAAGGCAGCATCAGAAGGCTGGTTATGTGCTTCATCTTTGAAGTCACTCTCGTTAGAGCCAGAGAAGCCATCATTAGAAGATAATGTTGCGAGGATTTTCAAGATGAAGGCTCAATCTATTATTCAAGAATACTTTTTGTCCGGGGATATCTCAGAGGTAAACAGTTGTCTAGAGGCTGAAAACAGTACTTGTTCACACGAGCTAAATGCTATCTTTGTTAAAAGATTGATAACTCTAGCAATGGACCGGAAGAATAGAGAGAAGGAAATGGCATCAGTCTTACTCTCATCCCTATGTTTCCCAACTGATGATGTAGTAAACGGGTTTGTAATGTTGATTGAAACTGCAGATGACACAGCTTTGGATAATCCAGTTGTTGTTGATGATCTCGCAATGTTTCTAGCTAGGTCAGTAGTGGATGAAGTCCTAGCGCCACAAAACTTGGAAGAGATTGGAAGTCAGTGCTTGGCACCAGATTCGGTTGGGAGCAAGGTCCTTAAGATGGCAAAGTCATTACTAAAGGCTCGACTGTCAGGGGAGCGAATATTAAGGTGTTGGGGTGGTGGAGGAAGTAGCAGACCTGGATGGGCCGTTGAGGATGTTAAGGACAAGATTGGCAAGTTGCTAGAAGAGTTTGAGTCTGGGGGGGACGTGAAAGAGGCTTGCCGCTGCATGAAGGAGTTAGGCATGCCATTTTTCAATCATGAGGTTGTCAAAAAAGCTTTGGTGTCAATTATCGAAAAGAGGAATGAAAGGCTCTGGATTTTGCTTGAGGAATGTTTTGGCTCTGGACTCATAACAATGAACCAGATGACAAAGGGGTTTGGGAGGGTCGCAGAGTCTCTAGATGATCTAGCTCTAGATGTTCCCGATGCCCAGAAACAGTTTACTCATTACGTCGAACGAGCAAAGGGAGCAGGCTGGTTGGAGTCCTTAGTTTCTTTCAGCAAATCGGGATTGATTATTACAGAGAGTGACACTGGCTAACATGCTAACTATTTTTTGTGATCCAACAGGCAAGTGCATATGCAGAAACACAGCAATGCAAACAAACATATTTAAAAGTGCAATACAACAGTCATTGTTAACATTTAGTTTATTTTCCTTTTGCTTCTCTATTTTTTTCAGGAACACACATCGGTGGAAAAGTGATAGATTTTCTTCTTTAATAATGAAAGAGAAATACTTATATTCACATCAAGCTGCATTACCATTAGCAGATTTTCCACACAGTCGGAAAGATATATGTCGAAAGAATGAAACTGTACATAGACTTTTCAGTTATGTCCAAAACTAAAACTAAGATATTACAAGTTCTAAAGAATTGCCACCATTAGGATAACCGAATTTCTCTCTTTATTTGTAAACTAGAACAGTAAGGTAGTATTCTCAATCTTAACTTCTTTTTGCTATGGATTATCGTCTGAGGTTTTAAGTATCATCTAAAATGCAATTTCCATGGATGATTTGAACTTTCCATGAGCCCTCCTTCCATTTTGAAGGCAACCTCATCTACCCCATATAGCTTACTATAGTGATGTCAAGACCCTACATGCCGGAACATAGATTTGCGTTATTTCAAACAAAAATTAAACACAAACATGATTGAGAAATATGATAAATATATAGCACAAACGGCACTTCTGTACAAACAAGACATCCACATGGTTGTGCAACCATTAAATAGGTTTGTTCAGTTTTGGAGCTTACAACCAGTACTGTTGACTAAAATAGTGCAAAAGACACGTGGCTCGCAGGCCGTAAATAAAGCTCTATTCTAATAACTACGTCCTTCGGGAATGCGGTGAATGCGGGGCGTGCCAGTACGCGGCCGTTTGGCCAAGCGTTACAAGTGATGGGGGTGTTGCGCGATCTTAACTTCGAATCAAACGACTGCGGCCGAGGAAGGAACAGTTCCCGGCCGTTCAAGTTCGTTACCTTGGCTGGTGTGCTTTCAGGTGAAGTCAACGTACTCCGGGTTGTCAGCGGGCGACTCCGGAACAGTGATGGTCTGGGTGAAGACGAATGTGCGGACAATGGTGGACGAGCCGTACGGACCTGATGGCTGAACGTACTCGACCCGGACGGTGGTCTTGAAGATGAAACGGATTTCACCCTCACGTGGATGAGCTTCGATGTGGTTGTGAACAGTATAGATCATGGAACGGCCAACAATATCGCTATTGTAAACCGACCCCTTGAACTCCTACGGCTGGCCGATAGGAATTGGTTGGGACTTCTCCGGCCTGAACCTTGGTGAGATTCTCCGGGACTCTCCGGCCTGAACCTTGGTGAGGCTCTCCGGGATTTCTCCGGCCCGTACTCTGGGAATACCTCCGGGACTTCTCCGGCCCGTACCTTGGCTTGCAAAATACCTCCGGGACTTCTCCCCCTTGGCTTGCAAAATACCTCCGGGACTTCTCCGAATGAGCTTCGCTGGTGGACGAAAGGACTTTCGGGTAAACTCTGGATAGAGAGATGCGCTGGGGCGTTTGGTGTTTGTGTGTTGGTTAAAGGATCCCTTCTGCTCTCCACAAGGCGTTCTTATATAGTGGTGAGACCCCTAGGGCTAGGGGTTTTGGCCAAAATCCTAGCCCGACTCGGCAGCTGAAATTCTTATCTTATTGGCCGAAAACCTTTCCCTGCTTTGAGCGGAAACAACTCTTTTTTGCTTCAGATTAAAGTCAACCAATTCTCCTTGTTGGCCAAGAACTCAGAACCCTTGATGGCCAAGGACTCAAACTCCTTGATGGCCAAGTAGGTCACGCATCCTTTGTAGGCTAGGGAACTCAGCCCCTTCAATGGCCCATAAGACTTCCCCGACAGAAAAATCTCGGATGATAAGATATCATGAATTGACTGTTGGCCGATAATCCAGCCGACGAATTAGAAGACTTAGCGGCCACGAAAGAACCCCTCATTAATGGCCAAGTAGATTCTTGGCCGGCCGCCTCTATCCCCTTGTGGAGTTTCCTTTCGGGCCACCAATCCTCTCGGCCTGTTGTCAACTTTGGCCCAAATTCGCGCGGCCCAACCCATATGAAAATATGGGCTAAACATTTGCCCCCCGATTCTCGGGAGCTTTGGCCTAGCACCCGGCCGAATGGTTCGTAGAGAATAACGCACACCGCTTAGAACCAAGAAATGGGAATCGGCCACTAAGATCATTTTCTGGGGAGGAGAGAGTTGGCCAAACGGCCAAATTGTATTTATGAGGAAAGATAATTGACCGACTAAAAACTTCGACAGAGGACTACTTGATTGAATTTAATGGTAACAAGATTGGTCAACAATCTTTCTTTGTACATCTCTAGCAAATTGGCCTCTCAATCCGTGTAATCACCATCACCGAAATCCCGCCTTTCCGTAAACTCTTTGATTTTCAAAACTTGACATGACATACCAAACCCACATTACCTAGCCATTGGATGAAGATGAATGGCCGTGATGGTCTTAACCCAGGCTACCTATTAAAAGCCCAGAAAGATCATCTTCTTCATTTCACCATTTTTCCTCAGAATTTTCAAAGCTTCCAAGCTCTAAAACAACTCGATTTGCCTACTTGATTCGGGTCAATGTCAGCGTTCTTTGACACTTGAGGTAACTCCTTTGAATTCACGTACGTTCTTCTTGTTGACTTCTCATTGTAACCACCAATTTTCTTCTCATTTTCCTTCTCTTCTGCAAGTTCCTTGCTGGTGCCGTGTTTCTAGTTTTTTTTTCCGGGCAGTCAGAACGGCGGCTTTTTCCTTACCGGTATGCTTTGTCTTTGACGCCAACCCATCGCCAAATGAGAAATTGCAAAGAAACTGGAAAAATCCTGGGCTGCCATGCTACTGTTCATTGCTGCCAACGGGCTATGCGGGTTTCTTTTTTTTCTTTTTTTTTTTTTGTCTTGACATTTGAGCTGATTGAAATGGAGATGACAATGTTTAATCCGGGCGCATCACTGTAGCATTGGCATCACTGTAGCACTGACATCACTGTAGCACTAACATCACTGTAGCAGTAATGACAAATCACTGTAAAAATGTCTAAATCAACACAGCACTGCCAATTCTTGTACTGTAACTTATTCAAAATACTGTGCATCGGCCGCGGGATTGTTTCGTAGTAGTACTGTAGCATGAACTCTTCCTGGCTCGTGGTGTAGGTTAACTGTAGCATAAACACTTTCTGGCCGGCACTGTAGCAGTTTTTTTTTTTATTTCTTTATTTTTTGGTATCATTCCACTGTCGCAGGCCCCCTCCTGACCATTTTCTAATTTACTGTAGCAAGAATCCTCTTGGCCGGTACTGTAGCGCGACATATATCACTGTAGCATACTTCAACAAAATAGTCACTGTAGCAGATCTATTTCCTGGCCATGTCTTGTAGCACCATTTCCGGCCAATAGTGTAGCTTTAAAATATCTTCCCCTTTTCAGCCTTTTCCTGTAGCAGGAACTCTTCCTAGCTGGTACTCAGTAGACTAGGCCAATTTAGCGGCCGTGGACTTGACCGATTTCCTAACTTACATAGATCTGGTCGGTTGAGTCGTTAGGCCGGGGACTCGGCTAATTGCATAGTATGAATTTTGATCGCTTGCATGGCCGGTTTTAACTTGGCCTGGAATCCGGCCGATTGCATGACAAAACACTTCGGTTGCTCACCCGGCCGAGTGAACTTGGCCTAGAATCCGGCCAATTGCAAGCACATTGGCCAATTGCCCTTTTTGTAGAATAATTATGCTTTTAGACCAATTGAACTTAGGCTCGGACGAGTGGGCTAATTTTGGGATATCGTCCCTTTTCACACCCCTCTGATGTTAACCTCGCTTTCACTTTGTTTTGCAGATACTAGGCCGTTCTCATGAACTCGGCTGGTGATCCATCCTCGCATCTTCGGCTGATCGTCCATCCTCACATTTTCGGCTAACGACTTGTCCTTATATGTCTTCCTCATCGCGGCGGACTATGTCTTCCACTCCGGATGTCGCCGCCATTGCCGAATTTGTCGCTAAGATCGATGCAGCGATGGAGGGTACTAAAGATTCGACCGCGTACCAGGCCTTCATAAGTCTTCCGGGTAATTCTCGTGGCCGTTATGCTCTTGGCCCTAGTTTCACTCGCGGCATGCCGGATGCCGTCACTGCTGCTTATCCTAACATTTGTGATGGGTCGTGTGGTATGAACGGCGGGACTTGGGCCAAATGGAAAATTTCTCGGCCTCAAAAAGCTTGGCCTAGCTCTCCTAGCGAATGGGCAAAATGGGTTGGCCTAATGGTGAAGTTAAAAGGTGATGCCTTGCGAGAGATTGGTCTTCTTGACGCCGTGAACCTTTCGGCCAAAGATCAGCCAATGGATCGATCACTCTTAGCGGCCGCACTCTGCTTTTGGTCTTCAGCGACCAACACTATGAATCTCAGATTCGGAGCTCTTAGTCCGACACTCCTTGATATAGCCACACTGACAGGTCTTCGTCCACACGGCAAACTTGTTCATGCTGGGATGTTAAAAGATTGGTCGATTCCAAGGAACTTTGTGGAGCGGAGGGTTGCAGAATCCGCCAAGGAACAACATGATGCTTTAACGGCCACTGGTAGCAACTCCACTACTCTTAATGAGCTTGTGGTCAAAACTCGCAAGAACTTCTGGAACTATGGTAAAATGGTGACGGCGTTTGCTGGGGAAGGAGACTCTGAACTCCGCGAGTACGAATATGAGATTTTCCTTCTTAACTGGATTTGCAGATTCTTGCTTTGTTGCCAGTCAGGGAAGTGTGTCCAAGAGATCTATCCCCTAGCCGCGGCCTTGGCGGCCGGGACAGTTCTCGCCCTTGGCCAAGTCGCACTTGCATACCTTTACCGGTGTCTCCACCTGATTACCAACAATGACATGCATCCCGATTGTGGTGGACCATTATGGATTTTCCAGCTCTAGCTTCGAGCTTATTTCCCCAAGTTTTTGCCTAGGTCGCCAAGTTATAGCATGTAAGGACATCTTCGCCTATTTCTATGAGCTTAGTATCTTCTCGGCTGAGGAGTTCATGGTCTGCTGCTCTCGATCTTATCCCCAGTTTCTATCTGCTCGTCTGGAGACAACATGGCCAGCGGATCGTGCCTAGGAGATTTGCGATGTATGGGCTTCACTTACCACGACTAGGGATTTAGTAGTTGGCACGATCATCGGTGGCCAGGTGAGCAACTTTCGTTGCAGCTTTGAGGCCTATTTGCCGGCTTGCTTCTCTCGCCAACTTGGTTTTCACCAGCTATGCCCAGTGCCAATGGTATGTCTGATGAATAGTCTCTCATCGAAGCGTGCCGAATGCCGGGATTTGGAGGGTCTTCAGGAGGTGGTGGACATGACTATAGAAAATCTTAAGAGATGTAGAGTCTCTCAGAGGCCGGTTCTATTTAGTGCGTCGCCCAATTATTTATCTTGGTGGTCTAGTTTTGCCGCCCCGAAGTTCATTCGGCCGCTGGAGGATATTTATGCCATTGCACTCAGAGACCTCCCCTGGGAGAACAAAAACGACGTCGATCGACTGCCCCGAGGTAACTCCTCTATCTTGCTTGTGGGTATTTTGTGGCCAACTTTTGTTGCTTTCTTTTGTTAAGTTCATGTGCATGCAGGTGTATCTTTAAAAGAGGCCGACAAGGAGGATGCTGATGCGCCCTCGATGGTTGGCCGAGGTGTAAGCCTTCAGTCATGTTCGACAATCGTGACTCGTCAAAAGCGCAAGGCAAACCGGCAACCACCAAAAGGGTCGCGACCGAAGAAGCAGGGTCGACAAGCTCTAGAGACGGCCGATGACGCTCCAGACCAAGCGGTGGAGATGGCCGATGATCCAAACGAAATTGCTTCGGCCGGGAACCAGGTAATATTCACACTTAGCCATTTTCCTTATATTTATCGACGACTCTTTTTGGTCTTCATTTTGCCTATCGTCTACACAACAGGTTGATGGTCTAGTGTCAGAGATGGCCGACGATGCACTAGATCAAGAGGTGATGACGGCTGATGAGCCTTCAGGACTTGGTTCGACCGAGCACCAGGTGATACCCACACCTGACTACTTTCCTTTCTCACCTTTATCGATATTCTTTCTTAGGCTTGCCTCTGCTCAACCTTCGAACAACAGGTTGATGATCTAGCGACCAACCCGCCG
Source organism: Spiraea crenata (assembly GCA_033992175.1). Taxonomy (NCBI): domain Eukaryota; kingdom Viridiplantae; phylum Streptophyta; class Magnoliopsida; order Rosales; family Rosaceae; genus Spiraea; species Spiraea crenata. The sequence goes on along the minus strand of JAVBHV010000014.1, from coordinate 6,739,170 downwards.
AGTGCACCGGTGAGCATGAAAGAACGAAACACGAGTTTACCCCCTTCCTCAGTCGGCATGGAACCCATTGCTGAAGGTAGCGAGGTCATGGCATATCCCAGTCATCAGGTGAGTTTGACAATCTGAAACTCTTCCTCTTCTCGGTTGTTAGTTTATCGTTCCGTACTTGTCTTAGAATGTTACAAATGTTTACAGGACCTTCAGGCCGACGACCATGCATCGGCCGATCTGGTTTTTGGCGGACTCTCGAACATCTCCGCCACTGACCTTTGCTTCACCGTCGAAAATGAAGGCCGGCCACAAGAAGAATCTGCGGATGGGCAATGCAACTCGGGTGACTCAAACGACAACTCATCTGTGGTACGCTCGTCGTTCTCTAGCTTAGTTTGTTCCTGCTAATTTCGCATTTTAATTTCCTTATGTTAAACATAATGAGTGTAGGAGGACAGTAGTGGGGCCGACGGTCGCTCTGATGGCGAGTCGGGTGTTAGGGATGACGAAGTAGCCGGCTTGGAGCAAATGCGCGGATCAGAGCCTGTCGCCGCCTCCACTTATGTTAATGTACGTACCTTTCATCCCAACTATTTACCATCACCCATGAACTATAATTTTTACTTGGTTTGTTTTCTCTTTCAGGCTTCTGTCGCTGCCGACGTCTCGGTTGCTGTTAGAGAGTCCTCGAAGTCGACTGATGATCAGATTGCGGATGCCCTCCGACATGTTCAAGAGATCCTTGGCCTTACCGTTGATGAGTTCCTTTTGGCGGATCGGCGTTCAAAGCTGAAGGATAGTCTTGCATTCTTGGCTGCCAGGGGCCGCCTTGTTGGTGACGCCTCTAACATGGCCGACGATGAGAAGAAACTTGAAGACTCTCTGCAAGCATACTCGGAGGCCCATGCAGAGGAATTAGCGGGGAAGAGAGTTGACAAACTAGAAGAAAGTCGCCGCAACATTGCCCTCATCCAGGCCGATGTAACCAATGTCAAGAAGGCTTTGGCTAAAAAGGACAAGGAGGTGGCAGACCTACGAAAGAGACTTCAGAGTGCTGAGGCTGAGAAAGCCGTGCTGGTTGGGCGATTGGATGAAGAGAGCAAACGGGAGCACTTGCTACTTGAGGAGATAGTCACGATTGAGAGCGAGGCCCGATCTTTCAGAAAGCATGCCAACATTCGTCGAGGAGTTATTGCAAAAGGTCGAGGAGCATGGTCTTCATTTGTGGGTCGTGTTTATGAGGTTCTTCCGGTGGACTCGCCATGAGCCATCTTATTTATGTTTTGATATAACGGCCGAAAAGGCCATTTTGTAGACTTAACAATTGGCGGCCAAGTAGCCGTCCCTAGGTATTTATGCTTGGATATTTCTTTTGGAGAACTGTAGCGGCCACAAACTTACTCCCATGTTTTTGTCAAGTTTAGCGGTCATCTGGCCGCCCTTGTTATCAACGTCTTAGGCCGACCAATGTGTTTTGTGTTCCACTTAGGGCTTAAATGTAACGACCGATCAGTAGGCCCAACGACTAAACAGCAGATCATCTGATCGGCCAATCGCATCAATTGATTAGTCAATCGGCCGCTTAGCCGGCCGATTGGTTCTAGGAGCTCTTGGCAGCCGAGAGGCGTCCCCCTTGTTTACCTTATTCCTTGGCTATAGTCGGCTATAACCACTTTGTAAACTTCAAAGAAAAACTAAACTCACAACTTGATCCTGACAATCAATGACTATTCGCTTGTGTGAAAAGTAATTTTATTGATCATACATGAATTGGACAAATTGTGCATCCGACATTAACCAAATTGAACAATAAGTGAGATTGACCATAAGCGGCATACCATGCCCCCCGATTATGTTGCATCATTATGTGATGTTCGCCCCCCGACTCTTGATATTGTCGACCAACTAGGCCGAAGCGATGTCAGGAGTTGATGAAGTGTCGTTGCCCACGCGCAGAGCTTCCTCAGTTTCGCGCATCTCCCACATGGATGGATAATATTTCTTCAAATATTGGCCGTTGATTGGGCGGTCGTGCATGTCGCCGTTGAGATCCATCAATTGATATGCTCCTTTGCCGATAACTTTCTCTACGATGAACGGGCCTTCCCAGTTAGGCGACCATTTTCCGTAACGTGGATCCTTCAAGCCGAGTGGTAAAACCGACTTCCAGACCATTTCACCTTCATCAAAGCCCTTATACTTGACGCGTTGGTTGTATGCACGGACGGCAATCTGCTTCTGGGCTTGTAACAACTCATATGCATCAAGTCGGACGCTATCCAAATCCTCCAAGTCTTGTAGCATAGCCTGAGTGTAGTCGGGTGAGTCGATGGCGAACTGTTGTTGGATTCGAAGTGACATGATTTGGACTTCCATTGGTAGAACTGCATCGTGGCCATAAGTCAATGCGAAAGGAGTGGTTCCAGTGGCCGAGCGTCGGGAGGTACGATAGGCCCACAATGTATCAGAGAGCTTCTCGTGCCACCGGTCAGGTCGATCGGCCACCATCTTTTGTAAAATTCCTTTGATGACTTTGTTGCTCGCCTCAGCTTGGCCATTCGATTGGGGATAGTATGGTGTGGAATGAACAATACGAATGCCGCGGCTGGATGCATAGCTCTCAACTGCCTGAGAGATAAAGACTGGCCCATTGTCCGCCATGATCACTTCTGGAATACCAAATCGATGAACAATCTTCTCATCGATGAATTTGATGACCTCGGAGCTAGTGACTGATTCATAGGACTCTGCCTCCACCCATTTGGTAAAGTAGTCGGTGGCCACGAGTATCCAGGCGTGAAGGTTGGCCGAAGCTGGGGAAATTTTGCCAATTATGTCCATGGCCCAGCCTCGAAACGGCCAAGGCTTAACAATGGGATGGAGTATTTCGGCCGGAACACGCTGAATAGGGCCGTGAAGTTGACATTGCAAGCAACCCTTGGCGTAATCAATGCAATCCTTCAAGATTGAAGGCCAGTAGTACCCATGACGCCGAATCAGCCAACGCATCTTTATGCCCGCCTGATGTGCTCCACAGATTCCTTCATGTACTTCTTTCATGACTTCGTTAGCGCGCTCCTTGTTAAGGCAAAGTAGCAGAAGCTCATCGGGGCCCTTGCGGTACAACTCGTTCTGATAGATGACATAATTTCGAGCGAAATACCGCGTCTTGCGATCATGTTGGCCGTCTAGGTTGTTGTGGTGGCGGACTATAGAATATCGCCAGTCACTAGTATCGACTTCAAGCACACAAACATCAACTGGCATGTCCAATGTAGCAAGGGAAGGCAAAGAGCGCTTCTCAATACGAATAAAGCGGTTGTCTTGGCCTTCGTCGAGGTTAACCCCGGAAGCAAGCTGTGCCATCTCGTTGGCCTCATAGTTATTGACCCGGGCTGTATGCACAAAGGTGATTCCAGCAAATGTGTTGGCCAATTGTTTGGCGGCCTCATTGTAGCCGACCAGAGCCCAACTGTTGCACTTGTATTCACCATTGACTTGGTTGATAACCAGTTCAGAGTCGCCAAAGACCAAAACTCGATTAGCTTTCATCTCTTTGAGGATTCCGAGGCCGATGATGAGAGCTTCATACTCGGCCTGATTGTTGGTGCAATCGAAATCGAGCTGAAAGGCAAATTGCCACTTCTGACCCTGCGGCGAACGAATAACTACCCCAGCGCCAGCAGAAGTGTTGGTACTAGACCCGTCGAAATACATAGTCCAAAAGTTATCTTCCATGGCCATCAGGCCTATTTCCACCTCTGGGAGATCATCTGTCAAAGGGGATGGGTGATGAGCCAAAAAATCGGCCAAGGCTTGCCCCTTCACTGACTTTTGTGCCACATATTTGAACGTAAACTCACTCAATGTCATTGTCCATTTGCTAATTCGGCCGGTACCGATCGGCCCGGTGAGCATGTACTTGATGAGATCAGTCTTAGCAATGATGTGAGTCACAGATGGCAACATGTAGTGACGTAGTTTAGTAGCGGCAAAATAGACCGTAAGACACATTTTCTCGATTGGGGAGTACCTTGTCTCGGCATCATTGAGTGTGCGACTGAGGTAATAGATTGCCTGCTCTTTGTTGAGTTCATTGTCTTGTGCTAGGAGGCATCCGATAGACCTGTCTGTGGCCGAGACATACAATTTTAATGGCTTACCACGTCTTGGCGGCGTGAGGACTGGTGGGTGTGAAAGATAAGCTTTGATTTCCTCGAACGCCGCCTGATGATCAGCCGACCAAATGAAGTGATCGGCATCCTTCAACTTGAGAAGTGATGAAAAAGGTTGAAGCTTCCCAGCCGAATTGGATATAAATCGGCGGAGAAAGTTGACCTTGCCAATAAATGATTGGAGCTCTTTCTTAGTTCGCGGCGGCGGTGCTTCCTGGATGGCCTTAGCTTTATTTTTGTCTATCTCGATCCCTCTCTGATGGACCAAGAAACCAAGGAAATTTCCGGCCGATACTCCGAAGGCGCACTTCTTGGGATTCATTTTGAGATTGTGCTGGCGCATTCGCGAGAAGGTTTGTCGTAAATCAGCTACATGAGATGCGGTGGTCTTAGATTTGACCACGACGTCATCAATATAAACTTCAACACTCTGGCCGATCAAGTCATGGAAGATGAGGTTCATGGCCCTTTGGTAAGTCGCACCAGCGTTCTTTAGGCCAAACGGCATCACGACCCACTCGTACGTTCCAAGAGCTCCGGGACATCGAAACGCGGTTTTGTGAACATCTTCCTCGGCGATGAAAATCTGATTATACCCAGCGTGGCCGTCCATGAAAGACATGATCTCGTGTTTGGCGGCTCCATCCACTAAGAGGTCGGCCACTGGCATGGGGTACTCATCTTTTGGTGTTGCGAGGTTGAGATTGCGAAAGTCGATGCATACGCGAAGAGCACCAGATTTCTTTAGCACCGGGACAATATTAGATAACCATTCGGCATACCTGCATGTACGAATAAAACCTGCGTCCAAGAGGCGAACTATTTCTTCCTTTATTCCCAATTGAACCTCGGCGGAAAATCGCCGAGGGGGTTGCCGTACTGGCTTACAATCCTCTCTTATCTTTAACTCATGCTCTACAAGCTTTCTATCTAAGCCGGGCATCTCATGATAACTCCAAACAAAACAATCCTTATATTCATGGAGCAAATCTTCTACTTCTTTGCGAACGGCTAGTGGCATTAGCCTGCTGACGAACAGCGGCCGGGGATTTTCTTCTGTACCGACATTGATTTCATCCAGGGGATCTTGAGTTTCTGGCCGACTATCATCGAGCTCGGAGGGTTTCGGGTCGAGGTCGGCCATTGTCAGAGTGTCACCAGGCTCATTCTCGTTCAAAAACTCTACTAAATTTATTGTTGAGCCTGGCTCCATTGATTCATGTACCCAATGGACCAGCAAGCGTTCCATCAAAGATGTAACGACGGTCATCCTTTCTTTATCTAGAGGGTCATCAATCATCTTTAAAGAGATCGATGAGTACTTCACGCGCCGTATCTGCATAACAAGACTCGGCACCCAAGGTCAGGGCTTTTTGGACCGTCACCTTTGTCGGTCGCCCATATGAATCGTGGCCCTCAAGCCTTACGTATCCAATATCTTCATCGTACCATCTGGCGTGAACAGAGTTGGCTTCGAATGGCCGAGGGTCGGCCGAGTGTACCTTGACTGTCTGACCATCCCAGAAGATTAACACTTGGTAGAGAGATGAGGGTATGCAACTGGTCTGGTGGATCCAATCCCGTCCTAGCAAGGCATTATAACTTGTGGGGCAATCAACAATGAAAAAGGCCGTCATGTGGGATCGGCCTGCAACTGTTACCTGAAGGGGTATTGCTCCTTTAGGATCTGATCGGTCACCGACGAAGCTGCTCATAGTGATGTTGCACGGTATGACGTCGGCATCCTCTTTTTTCAACTTCTTAACCATGGAAAGAGGCATGATATTGACAGTTGCACCACAGTCCATGAACACCTTTGACACTGGAATACCTTCGATGTGAGCGGTGATGTAGAGTGGCTTCAAGTGCCGATAATCGGCCGACGCATGGCGAGGGAATATTTCCTTCATGGCCGATTTAATCAACTGGTCCCGAGCCGTTAGTGGTGGTTCGTGAACATCTCCCTCCAATTGGCCGTTTTGTCCTTCAGGAGCTCGGAACTCAGCCGGCAAGACGGTTACCATGTTGATATCCATTCCTTCTGGTTTTTGGCTACCTTCTATAGCTTTGGAATCTGACCCGTAGTCTAGGGCTTCTTCATTGCTATCTCCTTGCTCCTTCTCATCGTTAGCTGGGGTCGCTGTCTTGAGGCCGATAGCAGCGCGAAAGCTAGCCCCTTCGCTGGCCAACGACTCCTCACGTTCGGGCTTCAATTTGGCTTTGGCATCTCGGGTCATAATATAAGCCTCTAACTTGATAACCCGAGCCTTCTCAAGTGGAGTAAGGCCGAACACTAGGTCGGCCGGGACGTCTCTGAAATAGCTACGTAGGTATTCGAGGTCATCAGCCGAAATAGGGAAATCGGCCGGAGGCGGGGTGTGTTGTGGCAGCAAAATTCCTTTGGTTTTGGCCTCCCGAATAGCTTGGAATTTGGCCTTAATGCTGGCCGGGCTATCTTTCGTTATGACAGAGGTCTCAATCTGAGGCTGGGCTTCAGCTAGGGAGATGAGATCATTGAATTCAGTGCATAGGCCATAAATCTCTGTGGCTGAATTTTGGTGATGAAATTCTTTCATGAAATCCATGTCGGCCTTTGAGAATGGTGGATCTTGGCCGCGGACTACCTTAACTTGCGGCCTTTTATCCTTTCGTCGGAGTAAGATCTTTAAATCTTGACTCGCTTTGACGCTCATTGCCTCAATAATTTCAGTGGCTTCATCTCTTGTCATTTCTGGCTTAGCTACTTCGTTGGCCACATCAGGCTTGCTCGATTCTCTATCTACTTCTGGTCTCGCCGCCTCTTTGGCCACCTCGGGTTTGGCTGTTTCTCTAACTATCTCTGGTTTTACCTCTTGCTCTTTTCGCACCCACGTGTTCCTCTTTATCTGACCTGATTTACCATCTTCCCGATGTTGCCTTTCCTTTCTCCTTTCTTCGCGGGCCAGCTCCTCAATGCGAGCGGCCTGGGCTTGCCTCTGGCGGCGTCGCCTGATGGTATTGTAGTTACCAGGACTAACTTCGCCACTAGAAGAATCATGGCGATACCACCGTCTATCAGGAACGTTAGGTGGCCGGAAGGTCTTGTTGCGTCGTTCTGCTGACCGCTGGTAGTATTCCTCGTCGTAGAATGGTCGATCATATGTTAATCTTCTCCTGGCTGTGACACGAGGTGGGTCGTTTGGGTCTCCCAACCGTTCGAAAACCCGGGACGAATCCAATTTGGTGGGTGGCTCGCGGTTAGGCGACCGCTGACTTTCTCTACTCCTGGTGTCCTTGGAATTCGACCTATCTATATGCTCCTTGCATCGAGAACATATGGGTGACTCAACAGCCTTGCGCTTCCCTTTCTCTTCCTCAGAATATTGAGGTTTGGTGTCAGTCAAGTCTACCTTACGGCGAGGGCTCTTACTTTGCCTAGGAATACGGATGTCAACCATGCCAGCCATGACTGTAGGGAAAGGCTCTTTGTCAATCTTCATAGGTTGCTTGTTCTCTTCTGGGAACTTTAGCTTGCCGACATCAATATTGTCTTGCAATCGATCGCGAAGGACCACGCAATTGATCGTATTATGGGACCAAGACCCATGGTACTTACAATAAGTCTTGCCTGTAATCTCTTCTAGTTTTGGCATCACACGGCCTGGCGGAAGCTCAATCTTCTTGGAAGCGTACAAGGAATCGAATATCTCCTCTATCTTAGTAAGGTCAAATGTATACTTACGCCATGGCCGGGATGGTGACTTAGATGAGTTCTCTGGCAGCTTTCCATCGCCTTTCACTAATGCCTTACAAACGAATGGTTTATCAATGGTTACCTCAGCGGCGGCCATCTCAATGGCCGACCCTTCATCTTGGAACTTTGGCTCTAATGTTTCCACAAAGTGAATGGTCGGGTTCTTGTAGTAGGTGCCCTTGGAGGCCGTTTGCATTTGAATCTCTTCTCTTAATATTTGATCATAGCCAACCACTTTAGTTGTCAAATCGGCCAAGTCTCTGAAATCAACTCCTTGGAAGTGCTTTCGGAACTCCAAGTTGAGCCCGCGGCTGACCATTCGTACGGCTTCTGCCTCAGGCACTGTTGATCGACACCAGTGCTTCGCCATCCGAAAGCGTTGAATGAATTCTTGAGCTAACTCAGTGGGGCCTTGACTCATCCTAGCCAGGTCAGTGAGGAAAAAATCTTTAGTCAGTGGGGCCTTGACTAAAATAGTGCAAAAGACACGTGGCTCGCAGGCCGTAAATAAAGCTCTATTCTAATAACTACGTCCTTCGGGAATGCGGTGAATGCGGGGCGTGCCAGTACGCGGCCGTTTGGCCAAGCGTTACAAGTGATGGGGGTGTTGCGCGATCTTAACTTCGAATCAAACGACTGCGGCCGAAGAAGGAACAGTTCCCGGCCGTTCAAGTTCGTTACCTTGGCTGGTGTGCTTTCAGGTGAAGTCAACGTACTCCGGGTTGTCAGCGGGCGACTCCGGAACAGTGATGGTTTGGGTGAAGACGAATGTGCGGACAATGGTGGACGAGCCGTACGGACCTGATGGCTGAACGTACTCGACCCGGACGGTGGTCTTGAAGATGAAACGGATTTCACCCTCACGTGGATGAGCTTCGATATGGTTGTGAACAGTATAGATCATGGAACGGCCAACAATATCGCTATTGTAAACCGACCCCTTGAACTCCTACGGCTGGCCGATAGGAATTGGTTGGGACTTCTCCGGCCTGAACCTTGGTGAGATTCTCCGGGACTCTCCGGCCTGAACCTTGGTGAGGCACTCCGGGATTTCTCCGGCCCGTACTCTGGGAATACCTCCGGGACTTCTCCGGCCCGTACCTTGGCTTGCAAAATACCTCCGGGACTTCTCCGAATGAGCTTCGCTGGTGGACGAAAGGACTTTCGGGTAAACTCTGGATAGAGAGATGCGCTGGGGCGTTTGGTGTTTGTGTGTTGGTTAAAGGATCCCTTCTGCTCTCCACAAGGCGTTCTTATATAGTGGTGAGACCCCTAGGGCTAGGGTTTTTGGCCAAAATCCTAGCCCGACTCGGCAGCTGAAATTCTTATCTTATTGGCCGAAAACCTTTCCTTGCTTTGGGCGGAAACAACTCTTTTTTGCTTCAGATTAAAGTCAATCAATTCTCCTTGTTGGCCAAGAACTCAGAACCCTTGATGGCCAAGGACTCAAACTCCTTGATGGCCAAGGACTCAAACTCCTTGATGGCCAAGTAGGTCACGCATCCTTTGTAGGCTAGGGAACTCAGCCCCTTCAATGGCCCATAAGACTTCCCCGAGAGAAAAATCTCGGATGATAAGATATCATGAATTGACTGTTGGCCGATAATCCAGCCGACGAATTAGAAGACTTAGCGGCCACGAAAGAACCCCTCATTAATGGCCAAATAGATTCTTGGCCGGCCGCCTCTATCCCATTGTGGAGTTTCCTTTCGGGCCACCAATCCTCTCGGCCTGTTGTCAACTTTGGCCCAAATTCGCGCGGCCCAACCCATATGAAAATATGGGCTAAACAAGTACTTACCTCTAGGAACCAAAAAAAATATTCACATGTATAAAATTTTCTCCACTTGGACATTAAAAATGCACAAAACATTAATATAACTTATAAAACAAAAAACTAGCAAGATAAACTAATACGAAGGTCCACAAAATGAAAATCATAGACCTTTAAAGGAACAATTACGAATTAGTCCTGTTTTAAATATTTAATTACTAAAACACCTATTGCAATTTAATTTTTACTAATTTATCCTAAATAACACTTGTCAGTATTTTATTGGATGTGTGACTTTTGGTAAACCTACGCGCCCACGTTTTACTCTCACTTCAATTCTTCGCAAAACCCCAGACTTCACAGAGACCAAAATCAACCTCTCATGCCGCTGCCCGCCACCGTCCCCATCATCGCAACTGTCACTGTCGCCACCAGCATCCCCGAGGTCACGCAACGCCGACGCCGGCTTCCACCCTGATTTCAATGTTCGGCTGCTCCGCCAGGTTCTCCACCAAATTCGAGCGCCGCTCCGACGATTCCGCGGCCTTCAACTTCGATTCCATGTTTGGCGGGTCTACGGATTCTTGGTTTGGAGGTAGTAACCCACATTCTGATAGGTGTTGGTAAAGAAAACTTGTGATTTCTTTTTGGATCAACAAGTGTCAGTCATTGGGTTTAGATCAATTTTGTGCATTTTCTTTTTAAACTTGTTTACGTATGCCATCATATAATGAGGAGGAAATTGTTGATAATTGGGAAATTGGGGGTAATTTAGAGAGTTGAGGAGGGGGCAGAGGTGGTGACGGACTCGTCGAGGGAGTGAAGGGGCAGTGAACCACCAATGAGAGGGTGCCGCTGGGCGTCGATGACTACGAGGCTTTTACAACGGAACGCTGCATATTTTTACTTATTTTTGCTGATTTCGTTTCTTTTGTTGTATTTGGATTTCGGCCTTATCATCTCCTCTATTCAACATTGGAGATGACACAGACTAATTTCATACAGGAGCGGCCTCCGCCCCGCAAATCGCGCAGTTCGGTTCTCTTCTCAAATTGCTCGACGCCGACATCATCTGCTTCCAGGAAACTAAACTCCGACAGCCGGAATTGACCGCCGACGTGGTCATGGCGGACGGCTACGAGTCCTTCTTCTCCTGCACCCGCACCTCCGAGAGAGGCTGCACCGCATGCTCCAGTAAGTTTTTACTTCAAATTTTGCGCCTCTTCGGCTTTCGAAATCAATTTGAGTGGGTTTGTGTCAATGTGAAGGTGTGGCGACGTTTTGCCGCGTGAAGTCGGCGTTCTCGAGCTTGGGATTGGGAGAGAAATGGCTTATGGCCTTGAGGAGTTTTCGAAAGATGAGCTTTTGAAGGTTGATGGAGAAGGGCGGTGTGGCGGTGTGTTGTGACCGATCATTCTCATTTTGGTATGTTTGTATTTAGCTTCAAGTTTTGAGCTTGAGTTTTTGGGATTTTACTTGTTGGAATTTTATTTGTTGTTTAGTTCTATTCAATTTGTACGGGCCTCGAGCCGGATGCGATGATGTCGAAAGGAGCTTGCCGGCGGAGGCTTTGGGGGTTTGGCAGTGGAGAAACAAAATAAAAAATTGCAGCCAACATTGGAAAAAGACTATTGTACCCTTGAATTTGGATGAAAAACTTTACAGAGTGATATCTGGGTATGAATTGATAACAAAAAGCCACAACGGGGTTAAAATTGATAGTTTTTTGACCACAGAGGTAAAATTGATAGTGAGTGTTCACCACAGGGATATTGAGTGATAATTGGCCAAAAAACTAATTGGCATCTCAGTTCAATTGTCCCCAAAAGAAAGCTCAATATTTAATCCAAAATCTGCAAAGCATAGTAATAATTCAACAATAACAAACCTCATATCACCGAAATTAACATGCAATTTAGAACTCAAACCCTAGAACTCAAAATTCCCTCAAATTTAGTGCACTAACATGCAATTACAGTAAAAACAGCAATCGAAAACCACAACTCGCCAGTATTGAACAATAATCGAAAGAAAACTTGAATACAATTTAGTTTGGTGAACGAAAATTGAAAGAACCTTCTTGCAGGTGATAAGACCCGATCAGCCCTGAGAATAGAGAGGTTACGACGAGATTGGCTCCGTCGCTGCAGGCCGCTCCCCAACTCTGGGTTTGTCGAGGTTGAACGGAGGTGACGATATTCGGGTTTGTCGAGGTCGAACGGAGGCGGCGTTGGGTTTTGGTCGAATGGAGGCGGCGATGAGTTTCGTTATTGTTGAACGGAGGCGGCGATGTGTTTTGTTTTGGTCGAACGGAGGCGGCGATGGATCGGGGTTGAAAGAGAGAGGTCGAGTAGAAAGGGTGGAGGCGACTTCAGAAGCGTATAATAAAATTAAAACCTAACCTTATTAAGTTATTAGTAAATTTTATATGTATATATATATATATAAATTATGTCGGGCATCCGTCGGGTTTCAACTTTCAGGCCCGAAGCCGAACCCTATAATTATCGAGACGGTGTACGACCCCGCCGTCCGAGTCATGTTGTTTGATTGATGGCCCGAAGAGTCCGATAGGAATTCAGATGATTTTGTTTGCAGTGAGCTCGTGGTGTCGTTTTTGTTCGTTTATCTTCTAGATAACATTGGTGATTATTGCTGCTAGTGAGTGAAACTGGTAAAATGCAAAATGCAAAATGCAAAAATGCCCTGGTAAAATGAAAAAGTGTCATGGTAAAATGAATAAGTGCCCTAGTAAAATGCATAAGTGCCCTAGTAAAATGCAAAAGTGCCCTGGTAAAATGAATAAGTGCCCTGGTAAAATGCAAAAGTACCCTGGTAAAATAGATAAGTGTCCTGGTAAAATGAATAAATGCCCTGGTAAAATGCAAAAGTGCCTTGGTAAAATGAGTGCCCTGGTAAAATAGAGGAAGTGTCTCGGAAAAATAAAAACAAGTGAAAATTTTAGATATAGAATAAATATTTAAGGTTTACTAATACGATAAATGATGCATGCTAGTCGGATTGGTTAGTCCCCCCTCTTTCAATAAGAGGGCTTGGGTTCAAATCCTTGCATGTACGTGAATTAAATAGTTTTTTTGTCTATTTAATGGGAGGCGCGTGAGTCCCACGCGCCCATAGTGAATCTGAAGCATGCATGACTAGTGGTCCCTCATGCCACCTAATGGGACTAAATTGTAAGATTAAGACTTTTTAGTAAGAAAAAAAATGAGGTAGGCTTTTTGGTAACACTTTATTCTTTTTAGAACTTTTTGGTAAGAACTCCAATTTTAAATCCCTACTTCTTTTCTATTATCCCTAATTATTTATTTTGTTATTTTTCTTAATGAATATTTGACTTCTTTGCCTCTAGGTCAGTATTAATGCACCCAAAAAAGTTGTAATAAAAAAGGATTTAAAAAATATAAATATTTTTTTTTGCTTGTGTATATAATATGGGACCCACATTTGCTGACGTGGCATGTCCACGTCAGCAAGGTTAAGAAAAACTGTTAATTTAATGGAAAAGAGGCAAAAATTTCCAAAAAATGAGTTGTAAGGGGCAGATGGGGTACAAATAGAGTTGCAGCGAGCAAAAAGTCTCTCAAAGTGAGTTGCAGGGCGGCAAAAAAGATAATAAGCATAAATAATTTGTATAGAAATCTTACCACTCCAAGCTTGGTCATGATTGATTTAATTTGTTCAAGAGACAAGGTTAGAGTCGAGAACATAATCTGTTGAAACTCAATTGCATTCCCTAATCTAAATGGTTCATCCATGGTGCTCTTTGAAACATCCCCAAAAAAGTCTTGTAGGGTGTTGAAGGCTAAGGAGAACAATTTAGTGACAATCTTCAGTAGTACTCTTTTGTGGACCTCTTTAGCAATGGGAAAGTTAAGGGAAGAGAAGGGTTGTCAGTTGTTTTCGAAGAAGAAAGAAGAGCGCTCATGAGGGAAAAGTCGTCGCCAAGGGCATGATGAAGCTTGAATAGTATGTTCCCAGCTGCATTGTTAGTTGGGTACTTTAAGATAGTTTACAAACATGTTGTTGTCAAATGTTTCATTTAACACTTCTAATCCTTCCGGATCCAATCATGTTGTTTTACGGTCCACGGTCCACCAGATAGTATTTGGTACATTAAATATCCCCAATATTATACCAACAAACCTGATGATGAACAAACCTACCATTTGGTTTGACATGAGAAAGGAATTGGCTAAAACAAATTAATGACTTTCTTCTTTAGGAGGAGAGAATATCTAAATGTTGGTCCCTATTATTGCTAGGCCGAGCGAACGTTTCATTTGGTTCACGGAATCACCACTACAAAAAAAATTCGCTTTCCCCACAAAAAAAATTCGTCGGCTAAACCTATTTTTCGTCGCTAAAGGTCTTTCCCGATGAAAAATTTTGTGGGCAGCTTCGTCTCGAAAACCTGGTCGCGGAAGGTCTTTCCCCACGAATTTGTGCTGTTCGTCGCCCAAGAATAGTTTTTCCCCACGAAATATATTTCGTCGTCTAAGACATTTTTTTTCCCCACAAAATATTTCGTCGTTAGAAACTGTTTTTCCAGACGATTTAACACCTTCGCCCACAATTTCTTCGTCGGGTAACCCCTTTTTAGCAGATGAAATTTATTTCGTAGGGAAAGGGTTTATTAATAATAAAAAAAAATTATGTATTTTCCCACTACTATTGAGCAGTGGGAAAACACATAAACCATATCTTGAGCAACAGGAAAAAAAGCATAAACTTTGTGTGAATGCATAGCAAAATGTAGAAATAAAAGCGCTTCATATAGATATATAAATGTCAAATTTACATGAATGAAGAAAATATACAATGGGAGAACAAATTTATCCTAAACAATTAAACTATCTTTTGCTCTGTTCCTCCACGCAGTCCATCATGTTGAAGAGCACCAAACCCTGCATTTAGTACCAGATACCTTCACATGACCATATAGTTGTTTTTGCAGCTAAGTTATAATAATCTTTATAGCAGTACTCTACTGAACATAAAAATATTGACCTTACCCGCAAGCAACCTATATATCTACACAACACAATGTCAACTATCAGCTTTTCAAGTGCCTCATTTCGGAGGGGGGGATGTGCTCTAGACAGGTTGTGTACATATCATCAATCTGCATCCATATGGAAAGGTTGCGTACATATTATCAATGGCATCCAATTAGCAAACAAAAGCAGACTCTTAAGAATTGAGAGCAATAACCAAGTTTATACGAAGTTATCAACATTGCCTCTCTGCCACCAACCTTCCTTCCAGTGAGTATAAGTTCCTTTGCCATTGCTCTTCCAATTAATCTGGGAAGCCGCTGCGTTCCAGCTGCCCTGTGAATGGATGTTATTATATTATCAAAGAGACTTTGGTCTGTTACTGTCCAAAAAGGGGAAGAAAGGGAAACAGAAATGAAATCATAATTAAAAAAACTCCAAGAATATCAATAGTGTTATTCCATAAGCTTAGTTATCAGTCTGATAGAGAATACAAGTTCTCCCATATCTTACTGGACAAGCAGTCTGTCTAAGAATAGTAGGAACACAGAGTACCTAAAAGCATTTCAAGTCCACCACCCAGTGCTGCTCCTTCAATGACAGCAATAGTAGGAACACAGAGTACCTAAACACAATCAAATAAGTAATTTCAATGTCAAGAAAATGAAGAAAAATGGGAGAATTATGTTCCAACACATTTTAACGGGGAATTAACATATAGGATAAAAGAGCGTCCATGCAAACCAAAACTGACCATAGCAATTAGACATCAATAATATGAAAGAATCAAATTGCCGAACATAATTAAGTCTAGGCACATATCTACCAGTATACAGCACTCACTCACACATTTGACATCCCCCATTATATTCTTTCAATAATATGAAAGAATCAAATTGTTTAATAAAGGAATCTGATTTAGCATAACAGTTATCTCATCTTCAGGAGCCTAATTCCATTATCAAACCATGAGTCAACTCCAAGTGAGTGCAAATTTAAGAATTTATAACAGAAGATTGTACTAACAATTTTACTAGACAAGAATCAAGAAGAAACTCTGAAAACATATGATAGCAATTAACTACCCTCTTGCAGAGCTACGACAAAACCAACTACTAAAAATTCTCACTACTATGATAGCAATTAAAAACAGCACAAGCAATCAACATCGATTTTTGAAAAGATCATACATACGCCCAAACCAAACCATCGATTTGTTGATTTCTTCTTGAATCAGAAACGAAACCTACGACTTCCACAAAATAACAACCACTATATTACAAGAAAAATGAATAATCAACACATATTTCAAAACTTTTCCAGATGAGAGTGAAATATTTTACAAAGCCAGAGTATGTCAACTGAAACCAAACCAAACAAAAGAAGAACAAATTTACAGAATATAAAGCATCATAATATCAAACTGAAGCAATCTAATAAAAACCCCAATCTGTGGTTAACGATTATGACTTGGAATAAGAAACCCCCCAAATCGATTGTTAAAGATTGGGACTTGGAACCCTGGGGGATTCAAAAACACCAGACTCTTTCACAATTTCATCCAGACATATTCAATTTCATATAAAGGTAAAATTACAAAGCATTCGAAACCCTAGAAATCAAAATGGGAAAAGATTTGACTCACCGTTTCCTTGAGATTCTGCGAAATTCGATAGCGTGTGAAGAATATCGTCCTGAAATACGACAGATTGAAAAGAATCGAATGGGTATACCTGAAAAATTTTGTCGCTCGCATATTGGTGATTGGGAATTGAGAAGCTAGAGCAACGACAGAGGCTAGAGCCCACTTCATGATTCGGCCCAATTTGGCTCGAGGAAGCCTTCGCCGGAGGATGGACTGCCTCCGATTCTAATTTTCGGTAATTCTCGTCTGAGTTGAGCGAATTCGAAGAGGACGCTGGAGTGGAGCAGGCCGGGGAAGCAGACAGCGACTTTGTGGAGGGCGGCCCTGCCACCGGTCAGTTAGGTTGAGCCAGCAAGGAAGTCGGCGACAACGGAGGGTTTTCTTGAGGGGGGATTTGGGATCATTTCTTGAGGGGGTTTTCTTGAGGTTTTCTTGAGGCGTGGGGCGATGTGAGAATGAAGGATTAACTTCCAGGAAGAATTAACTTCTTTTTTTAGAATAATCAACCAAAATGAAAAACGTACGACGAAATCAATTGTCGGCACTATATGGCGCCTTTATTTTCAGTCAAAAACACATTCGCGCGCCTGAAGTGGATATTTGGCGCTTCTGTTCTGTCGACAAAAGATTAGTTTCGTCGTCTATACCATTCTCTCCCTACGAAAAGATTCGTCGTCCAAGAACAGCTAGTTTTACCCCACGAAGAACATAATTTGTGGGCTAAAGTTACTTTTGCAGACAAAATTTCTTTTGTAGGGAAAAAGTTTGTGGGGAAAGAGGTTTTTTTTTGTAGTGCACATTCCCGGGAATATGATTCCTATGCATTTTTGTAGGATATTTGTATCTTAGGAAATAATGTAAATTGGCTATCCTTGCACAAAAACTTTGTATAAACATTTACAGGCTCAATTTAGGTGTTAATGTTTAGATATTAGAATAAGTGAGATGGTGGTTGACTTGAAGATCAAGATGTGAAGAGGTGCTCCCAGATTTCTACAGCATTTGACATCATTTATGTTTGCATCTGATTTCATAAACATAGGATTATTCTTGAGAAAATCATGTTCTTTACAAAAAAACTGCAGTTTTCATGTATTTGGTGACTGGTCACCTAAATTCCGCATGTGACAGATTCCCTGACAGCGACTGCTGATTAGTCGGATTGACAAAACATGCTTTTATCCAGTTTTGACTGAACATCCTTTTAACCGCTGGGTTGTCAACTGTTTCCCACTAACCAAATCTGCCTAGGGTTACTTTTGTTTAAGGAAATCTCAGCCGTTCCTTGATACAATCTCGCCCATTCATTTCATATCCTCTTTGGCTATAAAAGCTAAACCTTCTCCGCCATTTTCACTTGGGGTTTTTGCATAAAGATTTTCATCATTCATAATTCAAAAACTCTCTTGCTGCCTTCTTGCTCGGAATTGTTTCTTACATTCTTGTTAACTTTCATTCACATAAAGTTCATACAAGAATTCATAAGATGGCAAGCGATTGAACTTCTTTCAAAGTTTCGGTTTTTCAAAACATTCATTTTTTAAGGAAACCTTGAAGAAGTTCTTATCTTCACCGTTTCAA
The DNA here is from genome assembly GCA_033992175.1 of Spiraea crenata. NCBI lineage: Eukaryota > Viridiplantae > Streptophyta > Magnoliopsida > Rosales > Rosaceae > Spiraea > Spiraea crenata. Next base: position 6,721,256 of record JAVBHV010000014.1, on the reverse strand, counting down.
CTTCCAATTTTTCAAAACTCATTTTAGTTTAGAAGTTGAAATAGTGGTCTTCAATCTTGTCTCCCATGTTCACACATAATTTGAGACAAGATTGATATTTAGGAGTCATTTGACTTCGGTTGTTTTCTGCCCAGTTTTTATAAACTGTTGCAGCAGAAACACCCAGTTGTCCAACGGATTTACTGAAGCTCTCTAGCTCTCTGTAACCCTGTTGGTGACTGGTCATACAGTTTCACAACTTTCACATTTGGTGTCGCTGACCAGACATACGTGTGTATTCTCTGGAAAGCGATTGACCAGTCATCTGTACCACTGGAGGTGAAGTGATTGAAGAAGGAGCCGCACAAGGGACTGCTGCATCTAAGACTAGGTACATTAGATATTGAGCTTGTCGAAACCTTGTATTGGGCACCTTTTTGCCATTTCATAGTGGAAGGCCGGTCTTCTGATAGACCCCCGATTTTTTACCCTTTTGGGGTTTTTCCGGGTACCAAAACATTGTGTCCATCTCTTTGATTTGTTAATCACTTGGCTAATTATAAAATCTGATTTAATTATGCACCAACTTAACTTAACATGCAATCTGGACAAATCTGTGTGACTGGTCATCCTATAAACTGTTGCATTAGAACCGCTGGATTTGAATAGGTTGTAGTTGTGGATAGCCCGCATATTTCATCTTCACTGAATCTGTTCTTGGGACCTAAGTTGGCATAGCATTCGCGTGTGGTTGAACAAATTCACAAGCATATACAATCTGTAATATAAGGGACTAGTCAGATACTTGAGTTTGGAAACAACGTGACTGGTCACATGATTCAAGTATTGAAACAAGTATCAGGTTCATCACTTAAGGTGACTGGTCACCTGAAAGTGATCTTTTGTGTGAATTGATTGTACATGCCGTGACTTAATTAAAAAATTACCCCCCTCATTGCCAACCTGCAATTGGCATCAGAGCAGGGCTTTAGACATACGTAAAGTAGGTCTAGGGACTGGTTGGTTAAGGGTCTAGTCATGGAAAGAGATCGAGTAGCCGGTTCGGTGAATTCACCTCCCTACTTCGATGGCACAAACTATGCTGCTTGGCGTGATAAATTTGAGATTTTTCTTGATGCTTATGATGAGTTTGCTTTCCAGTATCTGTCTGTTGAATGGCGTCCTCCGTTTCGAATTGTTGACGGTGAGAGAGTGAATGTTCCAAGAGATGACTGGACACAGGTTCAAGTCAATGCGTCTAATGCAAACAAGAAAGCTAGGAACGCCATAGCTGTTGCTGTATCCAGTGCACAATATTCACATATTCAGCACTGTACAACAGCTAGGGAAGCTTGGGATAGATTGCGTGTCATTCATGAGGGTGATGACCAGGTCCGGGATTTAAAACTTGAAATGGTTCTGTCCGAGTTCGAGGAACTCCGGATGACTGATTCCGAGAGCTTCTCGGATTTTTATCTCAGACTTGAGAGCGTCACTAATGCAGCGATGAGTCTAGGGTCACCAATTTCAGAGCTTACAGTTGTTCAAAAAATCTTAAGGGTGTTGCCTAGGAGGTTTTCCGCGAAGAAGACCGCAATCAAAGAATGTCAAAACATGTCGGACATAAAGCTTCCTAAACTTGTTGGTAAATTAAAGACTTATGAGCTGGAATTAAAATTGGAAGAGAGTATGCATAAAAAGGACAAAGGTGTTGCACTACAGAGTGTGACCGATCATCCTGAACCCAAAAGTTCTAAGTCTGACCAGTCATCCTCTGTTGATGATGATATGGCACTGTTTTTCAAAAGGTTTAGAAGAATCTTAAGGGATAGAAAGGATCACAAGGGTAGTACAAGCTATCCTAGAGAGTCAAAGTTCAAACCTCAAGGTGAAATGACTAATGAAAAGAAATTTGAAAAGAACTCAGGGTCTAGAGAGAATAAGTTCAAGAAGGGTCCTGTGAAGTGTTTCACCTGTGGTGGGACTGGTCATATTTCTGTTGATTGTGCTAACAATAGGAAAAAGTCATACAAAGGCAAGGATAAGGCCTTGAAAGCATCTTGGAGTGATAGTGAGGATGAGGAATCACTTCACTCTAACTCTTCTTCAGAGAATGAAGATGATGAGGTTGCCTTTGTTGTTAGAATTTCTGATCACAACTCAACGAGTGAGGAATCCGAGTCGGGTTCACAACACATGACTGATGATGACCAGTCACCTGAGGTGTATTGTCCTGTTTTTCATGATTATGATGCTCTTCCAGAGAATCAGACTTATGAGAAGATGTGTGAAAGGTATGATGCCTTATTTGATGAAACTTGTTTGATCAAGGCTGATAGCATTGAGCTGAAAAAGCACTGTAATGAGTTGGAACTGGAAAAAGCTGCACTCTGTCTCGCTTTAGAGGATTACGAGACCGGTCATTCACATAAAGAAAGGGAGAGTGCAGATGACCAGTCATCTGAGTCTAGATTTAAAGTTTTGTATACACAGATGTGTATTCAGTATGAAAAGGTTAAAAAGGAGAATCTAGATCTTAGACATCTACTGTGCACCTCAGAAAATGATATTAATCTCATGCATAGTAAAAGTCTTAAGTTAAAAGAGGAAGTTGAGTCACTCAAGCAATCTAATGTCCACTTGGTTGAATACAATAAATCACTGCAAGTAAAGGTTAATGATCTGTCAATTGGTTCGGCTAAGTTAGACAAGATGCTTAATGTTGGGAAAAGTCACAATGATAGGACTGGTCTAGGTTTTGTAGCTAATGGGTCTGGTCCCTCAACTTCACAAACCAGGTTTGTAAAAGCTACTCCAGCAACTTCATCTAAATCACCTGTCATCTCAGTTACACCTGAATCTAGAGTCAGCACAGACAAAATGAGCAATCAAGTGTCGTCTAGGTCCACTGTTCCTTCAAGGACCAGATATGTACCCACGTGTCACCACTGTGGTGTGACTGGTCACATAAGGCCTAAGTGTCCGAAACTTAAAATCAAAGGTCAGACTAAGCATAATGGGACACTTAAAGAACAGGTTGATTTGTTGCTTATTGAAGTAACCAGGATTGCTAAGCTTGTTGGGTCATCTTCTTCTTCACCTAGTGCTCCTAAGAACAAGTGGGTAAAGAAAAATGAAAAGTGTCTAGTCGCTTTGTCTGTCTTGAATGTGCGTGATCCAACTCGTTGGTACATTGACAGTGGCTGTTCCAAACACATGTCTGGTGACAAATCTGTCTTTGTAAATTTTAAAAATTTTGATGGTGGTTGTGTCGAATTTGGAGGTGGTGAAACTGCTAAGATGACTGGTCAAGGTAGTGTTAAACTTCCAGGTCTACCAGTCCTTGAAAATGTAAGGTATGTAGAAGGCCTTAAGTCCAACCTTATCAGTGTATCACACTTGTGTGATCAGTGGGCTGAGGAAGTCTGCATGTCAACAAAAGGTTGTAGGATTATTGATAGCAAGGGTCGGGATCTAGTCAGGACAGGCAGATCTAATGACAACTGCTATACACTTGATAGCCAAACCCTGACTACCAAGGTGACCTGTCACTCTGTGACTGATAAGACTACTGCTTTATGGCATCAACGGTTAGGACATATGAATTTCAATGATTTGTATACCTTGGCCAAAAAGCAGCTTGTTAGAGGTATTCCTAAACTAGATAAGCCGTCTAAGCACATTTGTGGTCCATGTCAGTTGGGCAAACAGTCACGTGTCGCACACAAGAGAGTCAAGGATGTTGGGACTAGTCACCCCCTTGAACTCATTCATATGGATCTTGTTGGTCCAGTTCAAACCGTGTCTGTTGGTGGTAAGAAATACATTCTTGTGATTGTTGATGATTTCAGTAGGTTTTCTTGGGTGTCTTTTTTGAGAGAAAAGTCTGATGCTTTTCAAAGTTTTGTGACGGTATTCAAGCAAATTCAGAATGAGGTTGTGACTGGTCACCCCTCTGTTGTCAGAATTAGGACTGATCATGGCACTGAGTTTGAGAATTCCTTGTTTGCTGAATTCTGTGCCAGCATGGGCATAAAGCATGAGTTTTCGGCTCCAATTACCCCTCAACAAAATGGAATTGTTGAGAGGAAAAATAGAGTCTTGATTGAAATGGCTAGAGTGATGCTCAATAGCAAAAAATCTGGCTAAGAATCTGTGGGCCGAGGCCATTAATACTGCTTGTTATATTTCCAATCGAGTCTACTTGAGACCAGGCACATACCAGACTCCCTATGAGATCTGGATAGGGAAGAAACCAATGATCAGTCACCTAAGAGTCTTTGGCAGTACTTGTTACATACTGAGAGATAGGGAACACCTTGCCAAATTTGATCCCAAGAGTGATGAAGGCATTTTTCTTGGGTACTCCACGACCAGTCGAGCCTATAGAGTTTTCAATCTTAGAACCAACACCATCATGGAATCCATAAATGTCACAATTGACGATCTTGATGCGTCAGTTGAGTTAGCCTTAGATGAGGATGGTCTGTTTCCCGAGAAGGTCACTGAGTCTACTAGTGAGACTCAGGCAGAACAAGATGACCAGTCATCTGGTTCTGACTCTGAAAGTTCAGAAGCGTCTAGTCATCCACCAAAGAAAAAGCCAAACTGGGTAGTGTCTAGACATCCTGAACAGAACATAATTGGGTCAGCAAAAGAAGGTGTGAGGACTAGAAGTCAGATCCAAAGTGAAGTAGCACATGTGTGTTACGTCTGCACAGTAGAACCCAAGAACATTAAAGAGGCTCTCATCCATGAGGAATGGGTGCTTGCCATGCAAGAAGAGCTGAATCAGTTTGAGAGAAATCAAGTCTGGACATTGGTCAAGAGACCAGTCACCTCAAATGTCATAGGTACTAAGTGGATCTTTAAGAACAAGAGTGATGAGACTGGTCACATAGTGAGGAACAAGGCTAGGCTTGTTGCTCAGGGATATTCTCAAGTTGAAGGCATTGACTTTGAGGAAACTTTTGCTCCTGTAGCTAGACTTGAGTCAGTCCGTTTGTTGTGTGCCATTGCTTGTCATCTTAAATTCAAGTTATATCAAATGGATGTCAAAACGGCATTTCTCAATGGATACTTGAATGAGGATGTGTTTGTTGAACAACCAAAAGGCTTTGAGGATCCTCATATGCCTAATGGTGTGTATAAGTTGAAAAAGGCTTTGTATGGTTTGAAGCAAGCTCCTAGAGCTTGGTATGATAGGTTGTCTAGTCACCTTCTGTCCAATGGCTATACACGAGGATCAGTTGACAAGACCTTGTTCATTAAGCGGACTAAAAGTGATGTTGTGGTTGCTCAGATTTATGTTGATGACATTGTTGTTGGTTCCACATCCGAATCCCAAGTTCAACAGTTCATAAAGATTATGACTAGTGAATTTGAGATGAGTCTTATTGGTGAATTGAATTATTTTCTTGGTTTGCAAGTTAGGCAAGAAGAGACTGGTCTCTTCATTTCTCAATCTAAGTATGCTGCAAACCTTGTTAGCAAATTTGGATTTTCTTCTGCCAAACCCGCTAGAACCCCCATGAGCAAATCCACCAAGTTGTCTAGTGATAAAACAGGAAAGAGTGTTGACCAGACACTCTACAGAAGTATGATAGAGAGCCTGCTATATCTTACTGCAAGTAGACCAGACATCTCCTTCTCTGTTGGAGTTTGTGCTCGATTTCAAAGCGATCCTAGAGAATCACATCTTCATGCTATAAAAAGGGTCATTAAGTATGTTAGTGGGACGTTGTCTTATGGCATATGGTATACATTTGACACAAATACCAATGTTGTTGGGTTTAGTGATGCTGACTGGGCAGGATGTAGTGATGATCGGAAAAGCACCTCCGGTGGTGTCTTTTATCTAGGAAACAACATGGTTTCTTGGTATAGTAAGAAGCAAAATTCGGTTTCGTTGTCCACTGCTGAGGCAGAGTACATAGCAGTAGGGAGTTGCTGCACACAGTTGCTTTGGATGAAGCAAATGCTCAGTGACTATGGCATAGTCCAGGACCAGTTCCTCATATACTGTGATAACACAAGTGCTATATGCATCTCTGAGAACCCAGTGCAGCATTCTAGGACTAAACACATTGATATTAGGCACCACTTCATTAGAGATCTCGTTGAGTCAAAGACATTAATACTTAAATTTGTGCCCTCGGAAAAACAACTTGCTGATATTCTAACCAAACCTTTGGAGGATCAGGTTCTGACTGGTCTTCGCAAAAGTCTTGGAATCTATTCTATTGATTAGTATGACCAGTCACAGTTAATGCTTGTGCTCTTTTCAATTCCTGCATATCATGCATCATTTCCAAAAAAAAAAAAAAAAAATTGAAAAACACTTCTCAAGCTGGTTTTTCCCTTGTGTTGATACTATCAATTGGATATTTGTTAGATGTAATTGAAGCACTAGATTGAGTCAAATAGTCATAATCCCGTCTCTTGATCAAGAAGTAAAGAGTGCATTTTCTAAAGATGGTTGATTTAAATTTGTTTTCAACACTTGTCTAATTCCCTTACTACTTGATGATAATTGATCATGTTGACTCTTGATTTTTCAAAAGATGTGTAGTTAAAAAAAAAAAAAATGGAGATTTTCCTCGAAAATGAAAACGAGAAGGACAATAAGGCCCTAACTCAAAAAGAAAAATAAAATAAAAATAAAGTTTTGGGCTTGAGTCAAAGTAAAGATGTGTCAATGTTACACTACTCCTTCAAATCAATATGATTGATCTACACTCAAAATTAATTTGTGCAAGTTATCACTTGTTTGAAAGTCTTAAGATGTTGTGGGTGCATGAAATAGTGGGTCATCAAATAGTAATCGGTTATCCTTGTAATTTACACTCAATATGACTAATCATCCCCTTCCCAAATATGTTGTTTGACTTAGTCATTGAATCCTTTTTATCTCTTGAATATGTCATTGGGAGTGTCAAAATAAATGTGAAAATCAGTTTGAGTACAAAAAATACAATGCATGCATTTTACTTGAATTATTTATGTTTGCATCATATTGGTTCAAGCATTAATTAGGACAAGTCTTGCTAATTGATAATGTTTAGTTGTTGACCGGTGAGTATAAATTGATTATTAATGTTTTTATTTCGGTATCTTCTAAAATTAGTGGTCTTCATATTTTTGTGAGTGGGTTGACCAGTGTAGACTACCCTAATGACCGTTACATTTTTAAAAGGGGGTATGGTTTCATGAACCGGTTCCTTTTAAAAACTTTGGTCTCCCAAGTTGCCCAGTTTACTGCCACGTGGACTCTGGTCATAGACCATTGTGTTTCTTCGTGTTCCATGGCAGCTTTTCTGATGAGGGGTTTAGTGGGTATTTAATTCTAGGGTTCGGCTTCTTCCAAATTCATTCCTCAATCCGCCGCTTCTAAGCTCTTGCCCAAAATCCTCCAAAGTTCTAAAAAAAATTCAAATTCTCCAGAAACTCTCTTGAACCCATCCTTCTCTCATCGCCATCATGTTTCTTGCTCTGTTGATTGCGCATCTGGCTCACATCAGATTCGAATCCGACTCCGACGGGGAACCACAGGATGTGGTGGCTGAACCCGTTCATGAACCGCAGCCAGAATGCATGTCAGAATCCTTTGCTGCACCAGTCACCGATGTTGACCACTCCGACGGGCCACCTGTAGAACCCTCCACTCGTCCTTCATTTGTCCAGACCAATCCCTCTCCGCCTCCACCGAAAAAGGGCACACGTGTGAAACATTTGGCTCCACCTCGGAAATCTCGCGGTTCCACATGTCAGTCATCGTCCAGTCAATTCTGGTTTGTGGATGAGGATGCACAGAGGTACTACAACCAAGTCGCTACCCGGATGATTGTTTCCGAAAGAGGGTATCCGGTCCTTAACTTCTCTTCTAAATTGGTCAAGTCCTTAGGTTTTGGTTGGGTCCAAGAGGTGATTAGGGTGTTAAATCTTGAAAAATTGGTTGATGGGTTTCCTAGTTCCTTCCGTTTTAATGCATCTGTTGTCCGTGAATTCTATGCTAATTTTCCTGTCTTGGATGAATTTGAGTCGGGTGTGAATGTTATGGTTAGGGGCATAATGGTCAACTTGAGCCCATCAGTCATCTATAACTACTTTTCTCTTCCTGCACCGTTAAGTCATGATGTATATGATAATTTCCTTGACGAGTCAAGTCGATACTTTATGCATGACTTCTCTGTGTTGGCCTTTCATGACTCTGAGTTGGTATTAGCGCATGGTGATAAGCCTTCTAGGTCTCATTTGTCTCCTAGCTTCCGATATCTACTGCATTTCATCAAAACTAATCTCATTCCAACCGAAAATGCAGCCAATGTCACCTTAGAAGCAACCCGTCTAGCCATCCTATTGTATCATCGTTTTCCCATCCCTACTGGTCATATCATTTATGATTCAATAGTGTCTAAATCTAGCAATTTTGGGAAAATGGAAGGGTCACGAGGTTCAGTAGTGTTTCCGTGTCTGATCCATCATCTCTGTGAGGAGGCTGGCGTTGATATGTCCGGTCCTGAGGATGTCTTTCAGGCTCCCACCAGTCCTATGACTGAGGACTTTGTGCGCAAGAGTGAAAAGGCTGTTGAGTCCTCTAGGAAGTCGAAGTTGAGTGTGGGATCAGTCAACGAAGCGTCCTTGTCTGCTACCGTTGAAGCTGCTGTTAAGGAAGCCACATCAAAGCTTCTTCAAGCCTTTGGTGTGAAGAAAAGGAAGAAGTCCAAGACCCCATCTGACCAGACTGCTGATCAAGAGTGATCATGAGTTGAAATTGCTGTCCTATGTTATGTGTTTTATGTTGGTTTCTTGTAGTTTAATTTCGTGTCTAGTCATTGTGAACAGTTTATGATCGTTTCCTACAGGTTGTAACTTAACTAGCCCTTGTGAACTTTGATGTTATGATGTGTTTCATTTAAGTATTTTGTGGTTTAATTTCTCTATTTGTTCATAAGTGTTGCTCTGTTCCTTCTTGACTAGTCATGCTTGCATTATATGGTTTGTTAATTTTCGTGCTTGATTAAGGGGGAGTTTCCCATTTTCAAATTGTATCTGCATAGTTTGTGTATCTATTTCTCCTACTTATCATGTTTTAAGTCTTCCGTTGTTGCTACTTTGTCTTCCCATGACAAAAAGGGGGAGTAAGTTTGGAGTTAGGGGGAGTAAATATTGCAATGATCATGCTAACTCCTTCAGCCATGTACTGGAAATAATATCATACTGTGTTACTTAGGGGGAGCAACTGCATAGAAATATACATGTTGTTTGAGTTGTTTTGCAGGTACAATTGGTGACTAGTCACTGACTAGTCAATCGTTGGTGAGTGTGAGTCATGTAAGCACATGGGGTAGTTTTTGTCAAGGAAAGCCAAAGGGGGAGATTGTAGGATATTCGTATCTTAGGAAATAATGTAAATTGGCTATCCTTGCACAAAAACTTTGTATAAACATTCACAAGCTCAATTTAGGTGTTAATGTTTAGATATTAGAATAAGTGAGATGGTGGTTGACTTGAAGATCAAGATGTGAAGAGGTGCTCCAGATTTCTACAACATTTGACATCATTTATGTTTGCATCTGATTTCATAAACATAGGATTATTCTTGAGAAAATCATGTTTTTTACAAAAAAACTGCAGTTTTCATGTATTTGGTGACTGGTCACCTAAATTCCGCATGTGACAGATTCCTTGACAGCGACTGCTGGTTAGTCAGATTGACAGAACATGCTTTTATCCAGTTTTGACTGAACATCCTTTTAACCGCTGGGTTGTCAACTGTTTCCCACTAACCAAATCTGCCTAGGGTTACTTTTGTTTAAGGAAATCTCAGCCGTTCCTTGATACAATCTCGCCCATTCATTTCATATCCTCTTTGGCTATAAAAGCTAAACCTTCTCCGCCATTTTCACTTGGGGTTTTTGCATAAAGATTTTCATCATTCATAATTCAAAAACTCTCTTGCTGCCTTCTTGCTCGGAATTGTTTCTTACATTCTTGTTAACTTTCATTCACATAAAGTTCATACAAGAATTCATAAGATGGCAAGCGATTGAACTTCTTTCAAAGTTTCGGTTTTTCAAAACATTCATCTTTGAAGGAAACCTTGAAGAAGTTCTTATCTTCACCGTTTCAACTTCCAATTTTTCAAAACTCATTTTAGTTTAGAAGTTGAAATAGTGGTCTTCAATCTTGTCTCCCATGTTCACACATAATTTGAGACAAGGTTGATATTTAGGAGTCATTTGACTTCGGTTGTTTTCTGCCCAGTTTTTATAAACTGTTGCAGCAGAAACACCCAGTTGTCCAACGGATTTACTGAAGCTCTCTAGCTCTCTGTAACCCTGTTGGTGACTGGTCATACAGTTTCACAGCTTTCACATTTGGTGCCGCTGACCAGACATACGTGTGTATTCTCTGGAAAGCGATTGACCAGTCATCTGTACCACTGGAGGTGAAGTGATTGAAGAAGGAGCCGCACAAGGGACTGCTGCATCTAAGACTAGGTACATTAGATATTGAGCTTGTCGAAACCTTGTATTGGGCACCTTTTTGCCATTTCATAGTGGAAGGCCGGTCTTTTGATAGACCCCCGGTTTTTTACCCTTTTGGGGTTTTTCCGGGTACCAAAACATTGTGTCCATCTCTTTGATTTGTTAATCACTTGGCTAATTATAAAATCTGATTTAATTATGCACCAACTTAACTTAACATGCAATCTGGACAAATCTGTGTGACTGGTCATCCTATAAACTGTTGCATTAGAACCGCTGGATTTGAATAGGTTGTAGTTGTGGATAGCCCGCAGATTTCATCTTCACTGAATCTGTTCTTGGGACCTAAGTTGGCATAGCATTCGCGTGTGGTTGAACAAATTCACAAGCATACACAATCTGTAATATAAGGGACTAGTCAGATACTTGAGTTTGGAAACAACGTGACTGGTCACGTGATTCAAGTATTGAAACAAGTATCAGGTTCATCACTTAAGGTGACTGGTCACCTGAAAGTGATCTTTTGTGTGAATTGATTGTTACGTGCCGTGACTTAATTAAAAAATTACCTCCCTCATTGCCAACCTGCAATTTTCCTGAGGGAATAGAATTCAAGATTTATTTCCCATATTTGGTAGATCAAGGAATCATGCTTGGGAAACAACAATTTTTTCTATTCCCATGTTTGGTACATCAAGTAATAGGAATTATTATTTATTAACATTTTCAATAATGCCCTTATAATTATTTTAAATTCAAGAGTGCCTAAAAGACAATATGTTTAATTTTTAAATTTTTATGAGGATATTTTTGTCCAATAATTTCTGATTCCTAGGAAACAAAATCTATTCCCATGGGGGTGGGTCGGAATATGATTCCCACATTCATGGGAATCCTAAACCCATCCTATTCCCCTATTTTTCCACTCCCTCCCATTTCATCCCTTACCAAACATGGGAATAGAATTACATTCCCATTTCAAAGCCCCAATTCTGTGAACCAAACGAGCCCAGCATTTCGCCTACCCTTTAAATCATCTCTAGCAATAAAATTTAAGAATAGTTTAAATACCATTAGTTTTTTGTTTTAATATAAAAAATTATATTTAGTAATGTGGTGGTTAAATGATTAAACGGTCACCAAGAGGGTAAACGATCGTATTGAGGAGTGGCTACTTTTAGCCCTTTATGTAGCTCTTTATCCTCCTCTATTGTGGTGCCCACACTGACTTTACCAAACTCACATGCAAATTCTCATCAACCACTAAAGATGATAATTTAATGGCAGTCTAAATCTTAAAACATTATTTTTTAGATACCTAAAATATAGCTATATAACCGTTTAAACCTCTTTATTGCTAAAGATGACCTTAATTGCATGTGTACTCTCTTCCTACCTGGCTAGTTTATTTACTAGTTCCCTGCACACGCATGTGCGTGTGTGCGTGAGACTTTTTTGAAGTCCTGGAAAGAGGATGATCAACCATTCAAAACGAATGCCACCATTAGGATAATTTTTTTAATCATTATTTGTGGACCAGAATAGTAAAGTGGCATTCTCGATCTTAAACTAGTTTGTTTTGGATGATTGTCTGCGATTTTTCTTCGGTTCAGATCTGAACTAGGATCCCCCACTATTCATCCCCAAAATCCATTTTAGAAAATTGTTTAGGAAATGGATGTGCAAGTCATCCGGTCATTTTTTTAATTGGCATGTGCTATACACGTGCAACTGCATCTCTTTTCTCTCCCATCTTTCTTTCTCTCTCGCCCTGCGCCATCATCCTTTCTTTCTTTTCTGCTTGATATAGTTAGCGGATTCGCTCCCTACTGATGAATTTGAACGAAAACTGGTGATTGAAGGAAGAAAGATCCTCTGGGCTTCAGTTAATTGACTGTTTGTGACGATTTCAAGTTAAGATTAAAGCTTGGAGGCCTATAATTTCTCCTGGATCTATGGAGAAGCCATGGCCCAAAAAGGTTGAAGTGAAACAGTTTTTTTTTCTTTTGTTGAAAGTTGTGCTGAGGACATGATTCATCTATCTAAGTATGGAGATTTCGAAAACTTTGTGACTGCATTGGTGTACATTGTGATATTTAGGTGTCCGAAATATATTCAAAGTCGGAGGAACAATTGGATAATTGTAGATGTGATTTCAGCAATTACAAACCCATAATCTAAATTAATTCCAGCTCTATTGAAGACATCATCTCCAAAGCTGATGGAGACAAAGAGAGCCGAAAGAGGATGCAATTTTGCTGGCAAATCCTCCTGATACTCAAAGAGCACCAACAAACTCCCTGTTCAACACAAAGCCCAACACCAAAATACCATTTCGTAAACTGAGCAGTTCACAACCATGTTCCATTTGTTCTTCTGAAAACTCCGCAAATTCTCAGAAAACTTTCACTAGACATACATCAGAAAACACTTTGCATTTCCATCAATTCCCAAACATGTTTACAGTTGAAGCTAAAATTGAAGGTACCTAAAAACCAACTAACATCAAATTTCCAAAAACCTGAAACTCATTTCAATTCTTCATAAAACCCAACAAAACCACCAACCCATGGACAAAAATACTCAGCATAAACATCTGATGCATACATTCATAACCACTAAACATACAAAAAATTTCCACAAAAAACCCATACTATTGATGAAGAAACGAGAGCGACTCAGAGGCAACAGAGAGGGACTCATCGTCGGGAAGATAGTCCGCCAATCTTCCGACCAAGTCTACAACTTTCAACGGCACACGGCGAGGTAGGACCCAGAACGCCGACAGGGGATGAAGGGGAACCAATCGGGTGTGGCTTTCTGGATGAGGATGGTTGAACGATGTTGTCTAGCTTCCAAAATTGATCTCCGGCGAGGTAGACCAGCCGAGCTCAATCTCGTCGTTGTTGGCGCGACCTTTCTTCCTCCTGGTTGTGCTTGACGATTCGCCGTCAAATGCACCACAACTCAAAATTGTATCCGCTCAAACCCTAAACCTCATTATATACTGCTCCCAATTGCTCTGAAAGTAGGCACTTTTCATTGAAAAGTGGGCACCTTCTTCAATCTCTGTGAGAGATTTCCCACAAAAATGCCTACATAGGCTCTTCTTCAATGGGTTTTGGCGTCTAGCAAACGTGCTTACATCTCCTCTTAGAAGTCAGCACCTTTCAATCTCTTTCTTCTTCACAAGTGCCTACATAGGCACTTTACCTGCTTTAGCAAGTGGAACAGGTTGCCTCTGCAAGGCATAATCGCTCTAGGGTTTTAAAACTGATCTGAACCGAAGAAAGACCGGATTGTCTGAGGCTTTGAATATCAAACTTTTTATGGATAACTTGAACTTCATTGATCCATGAGCCCTTTCTTCCATTTCGAAGGCAATCCCCATGAACTGTTTAACGTGTACGTGGGACGAAATGAAATATAATTAATACTTTTCTAGTGATACTGAAGTTAAAAAAATTAGGATATCAAACAACCTTTGACTAATTGGAACTAGCCAATTAATTTGATAATTAGCAACCCATATCCTACACGCGGTTTAAAATTTCGATCGGAGTTTCGGGATTTTATAGGTACTGAAATTAGAAACAGGGAATGTATCAATATTACAGAAAAAAAGACTGAAGTTTCGATGATTTTGGTACTATTTAACTAATTCAGTGAATTGAGTTGATGATTTGGAAGATATCTTCAAAGTGCAGCACCGTAGTTGGCAGCCACGAAGTCTAGGTATTGGAGGAAGAAGAAGATAACTTTTGTAATGTACCCCAACATTTGGTCACTTTGGTCAATTTGATACTTAAACTTCTTTTTATTTTTAAAGATCGAAATGATGTGTTTAGATGGTCGGGTTTTTATAGGGATAGGTTCGGTTGACATAACGTACCAAACCCCACATACCATGTACCAACCATATAAAGACATTTCCATGGAATTCAAATCATTCATGATAAAAACCCATTAACTTAATGTAAATTTATATTTTCAACATAGCATAGGTAAAGCATGCAAGGCCAGGCTGCGTAGGGCAACCAAAAAGGGGAAGGTCTCCAAATTAAATCATACATGCTTAGGATGTTTCAATCCCTTCTTAGTATTTCTGCTTAATTAGGATGTTCTTCTGAGCCTTTGAGTATCATCTGAAACGCTTTTTCCATGGATGACATGAACTTGTGTGGATCTATAAGCCCTTTATCCATTTTGAACGCAATCCTCACCTCTCCCATATAACTTACTATCATCACGTCAAGACTCTGTAAAGCACATTAAGTTCATCTCGCGTTAGTCTGAGCACAAAATAGAGTGCCCGTGCGATCGACATTCAAATATATAGATATGCATACCTGAGGTAAACCAAAGACCAAAAAGTATAAGCCTTTAATGCGGTGATTAGCCCAAGCCATTTGTTCCACAGGTCCAATCATATTTGAGATTACAATGCTTGAGTTCGTCCAAGAGCTATAAAAGTATCTGCTTACTGCCTGCACCAAATATTGGCGACAATTGGGTTAATGGGATATTAACTAAAAACATTTAGTCTTGTTAAATTTAATGTCACTAAAAGACCAAGTCTTGCTGTAAAAGACAAACAGCAAAAGCTATCTCTCTCACCTCATGGCCTCCAAATCTGTCGAGAACTTGAAGCAACTTGTCAATGAGAACGATAGCAAAAGAATTCCTCTTTCTCCAGATGGTTTTCTGTGCTTTTCGGACAAATTCAAGGGCAATGTCATTGGCGGACTTATCAGGAGATAGGCCTGGTATCGGTAAGTGCAAGGTCGTAAAACGATTTCCCCATGGCAGCTTGCTGTCGGATTTGATCATCTCTTGTACTGAAGTATAATCCCCCATCACCCTTGTGTTGAGCACCATCGCTGCCGTGGCTGGTGCCTTGCTTGAACTCTCGTCAATCTCTTTCATATATAGTCGAGTGCCGAGGGAGATCATCCCCGTCAGAACATCGTTTACCGTCTGCATGGTATAAATATGTAGCCAAATAAGATACTATATATGCTATATGTTCTAGTACGATACCAATGTCAATCATAATTTGACGTAAATAGAGTTGGTTAGTATTATATGTATGTATAGATTAATCTTACCACTCCAAGCTTGGTCTTAATCAATTTAATTTGGTCAAGAGACAATTTCATAGTTGAGAATGTCAATGGCAGAAACTCATTTTTATTCCCAGATCTGATTGGTGTTATGCCATCGGAAACAATTGTGCTCTTTGAAACGCCCCAAACGAAATCTTGTACGGTGTTGAAGACTGCAGAGAAAATTTTAGTAAAATAGCTATCACTCTCTGCTGGTTGCGTGGTCCTCCTTCGCGATGGGAATGTAAGGGCAAGAGAAGGGTTGTCAGCTCTTTTCAGACAAGAAAGAAGAGCGCCCATGAGGGAGAAGCCATCGCCGAGGGCATGATGAAGCTTGAATAGTATGTGCCCAGCTGCATTGCTAGTTGGGTAATTGATGATGTGAATTTCCCAGAGTGGTTTGTCTGGTGAAAATCTTTCAACTGCCAGCTTTGTTGATATGTAGTCATCAAAATACTTGTCGTATGATTCAAGTGATAGATTGTGAGGAAATTTAGGGATCTTCACATGGTCTTCAACATTCACTTGAACCTTTTTCCATTGTTTCTTTCCGTTACATTCTACCTGTTTCAAAATCAAAATTAGTACTTGATTAATGCTATTTATGTTTGCCATTGCCTGCTTTTATAATTAGAATTTAGATGACAAAAAAACTAGGTAAAGTGACCAAGTAAACATGCAATTTAAGAAAATTGAATCTGACGAACAATGACAGATGAGAAGCGTGGGCTGATCGGAAGGAACAAATTCTGAATTGATAACATTGCTTGAGACTCGTCAATTGGAATTTCTGATTCTAAAACTGCAAGAATCCACGCAGAGAAGATAGAAGTAGTGAGGTAGTGACCAGTAGGGCTCACTGGCTCAAGTACTCCGCCTCCTTCCTCAAACTCCATTTTAGACTATGCGCCAATTTGCTGCTGTTGTGAAACTACTTTATAGGGAAACTTTTGACTTTTAACCTCTATTTCCTTTTTGTCATTTTAACCTATTGACCTTAACCGAAACCCTGATTTCCATGGCCACGTCCTACACCTCCGACCCGACTCCTCTATTGATTTGGTGTTGAGTCAGCTTTTGTCGTCGTTTGACAATGACATACAATGATTGAAACTGGTCATTTTATAACTTATCTAATAAAGATCATATCCGCAAAAAATAAATCAAATATGAAATTATTTGATTACTTAATTGTATTAAACATATGAACAATCTAATTACGTGACTAAACTAGCTGTTTATATGTTTGGAATATGTTTTACATAATTAGGTGATCAAACAATTTCAAATTGATTTTTTATTTTTGTTTTTATGAATATAATTTTTACTAGATAACATATAAAACTAACAATTTCAATCATTTTATAAGTTGTCAAACAAACAACAACAAAGTCCAAATCAATTCCGCATCAACGGAGACCCCTCTGCCCGACCGACAGTGCACCAATTTTGGAGACACTAGCACGTGTTCCAAACATATGGCGATCTACTTTCTAGGGAAACTTCTAACTTTTAACCTTTAACCTATCTACTTTCCTTCATGTTTATTGGTTATAACGTGAAAGATCCCTGTGGAATGAACTTTCTCGAAAGAGTACAGCAACAACTCATAAGTGATAAGGACAGATCGTCCATATTGATGAGCACAAAGAACCATATTGGTAAGGCAGATCGTCAATCAACAATTAACAGCAAGCCAAACATAGCATTGCACCTATTGGTAGCTCACCACACCACCGGCCTTTCACACAATCTTTGATTTATTCATTAAAACAGATCATTCAGGACAGCAAAACATGCACATAGTATTTTACAGATCAAAAATAAACATGGACCTCACATTTTCTTCAGCATCACAGGTCCATATGAGCATCTCCAAGGGATGCTGTATAAGACTTTACAAACCCAATTTGTAGCGCCACGTCAGCAAAACAGCTCTCCAACGGATGCTGTAAATGACTCTGCAAATTATACAGCGTCTCGTAGAATCTGTATATTTGTAGAGTCTATGAGATGCTGTAAAAGTGGAACTCACACAATTTATTGAATAAAAAATGTTATTACTCACTTTTTATCATGGTAACTTAAAATTATATACTATTTCTTCACTCTCACTCATCTAATTAACACTCAACTCTCAACTAAATTGTACACTATTTCTTCACTTTCACTCATCTAATTAACACTCAACTCTTAACCATCAACAACCTCATTCATTATCAAAGGAGTAATTGTGAGTAATAAATGGTTAGTGGAGTACTAATCAATACCAAGTTGGGAAATTTTGTGGATGTATTGCAAGCGTGGAAGACCTAAATAAAAGTGGTACGGTTCAAATGGATAAGGTAAAGTCTTTTCTTATCGTTGAATTGATTGGGCGGTGTGATTGGTGGAGTATGGATACAAAATTGATTAGAGGGGGTATGTATTGGTGAATGAATTTAGGTAGGAAAGATTATTTACCAAAATTTGAATTAGTAGAGTAAATGATGTATGGTAAAAAAGAGAATAAATTATATAATAATATTTGCAGCAACAGTTTTATAGCATCCATTGGAGCACACTGTTTTACTGAATAGACAAACTGATAGATTTTGTGTCACGTCAGCCATCAAATCACACATTTGCCTATTATGTTTACAGCAACCTTTGGAGATGCTCTTATATAGCCTATAGATTGCATAGTTTAGTCCTAGACCATGTTTGATAATATAAAATTACAGTTGACCAGATGGTCCAGATCTCTCTCCCTCACATAACACACAACCTATCCTAAATGCAAAGCCTTGTAGAGGTACACAGGAGAATTTGTGCATGATTTTCTTGAAATTGCAAAAGATTCTGGATCACTGGAGCAAAGAGGGGCAATGATCAAAATTCATAGTCTGACCTATATCCCGTGATCTAATCAACATTTCTAAATTGTACGCCATGAGTTTAAACTGTGAGGGACAAGATCAGATGAGAAACTGAAAAGAAAATAAGGAATAATTGGACGAGGGTTAGCTAGTCCGGCTTCAATAGGGCCAAGAACAGTCCCACAAATGAGACCTTTTTCTCCTTGTCATATGAACACATACAAGATTCCATTTCACATATTTATATGTACACAGACACGAATCAAAAAAGACAAGAGATCTACATCCTACTTGCTACCACCATGTCTCCTGGTACTAATCTTTACACCAGAACCTACACAGCTTCCTTTTTTAGCCAAAGTGAAAAAAGAAAAGAACCATATTGATGGGCGGCGACACCCAAGGCAGGTCTCGCTTAGAAGCCCGGCCGGGTAACTCATTGTTGTTACAACTCACCTTGTGGTACTCAATTGGTATGTAATTAGGTATAATAGTAACTTACTCTATAAACATGATTTTCACGACACAACTCAAGACGCATAATTATTCACCAGTATTTTTTCAAAAATAATTACTTTTGAAGAAGTTAGGTAAGATTCATTAAGACTAGTCCTAAGTAGATTGAGCTTGCAACCCACTTATTAGTAACAAAAGCCTCCCAACTACCAGCATGATACTGTCTAGAAGGAGAAGGACTTCTCTACACTTATTGTATAGATTTTCGGGAATCAGACATCGCCACATAAGTATAAATTGTCACACAACAATGTCTGATTGGCCAAAAATTATATACTCTGAATGTTTGAAAGTCTTTCTTATCAAGAAGACAAAGGCTCTCCACATAAGTAGTTTTCTAATAAAGAGAAGACGAAGGCAGAATTTCTAAGTTTTTGGATTTCTTGTCCCTTGAATCATTCCAATTAAGCTTATTTGTGTTTTTAGGCAAAAGTAACAATCCACCATTCTTTAAGAATACCAAAAATCACATATCAATATAGAAGCACGAAGTAGGGTTTATTAAAGTTTTGTGGCTGCACTCGAGAAACAACTTTGAGTGCCTATGTATCCATTGTGGAATCAAGCCACTCAGTAGTTCTCGTAGCTATCCCTAAACATTTACAAAAATTACAAAATGATCCCTAAAATCTTCTCATATTATGAATTTGAATTGCAGATTCTTGAAGTTTAGTCCCTAATCGGAAACCAACAAGTTTCACTGTCCATTTTTTAGATTTTCCCCTCAAATCTTCAGTCCAATCCATACACCCAAACAAATTCATTAAACTTTGCATCCAAAACGAAATATACTATCTATCAGTTTCATACAATTAATAACTTTTAGGATTAATGACTCCATAATCCATAGAATAACCCTTTCTTCTATCATAGGACATGAAATTCAAATGTTCTCCTACGAGGACAAAAATCTAAATTATACATAAAAATACAAAAATTAAAATACATACCCTCACACGCTCCTTTCTCACCTCACTTCTCCTACCAGTTCTACATCACCTCCTTCCTCACCACGCCAGTCAATCCGACAAGGCTGGTAGTGATTCAAATTGAACAACAGCTTAAATAGTCTGTCCCTAGCACATAATGAGGCTTGTATCAGTTCACATTTGTTTATATTCGGAAAGAGAAGCGTCATTGTAGTCTTGTGTTTGTGCACTCGACTCTTTGATGTTGACTTTATGTTGGTTTTGAAACTGTTTGTGTTTGTGCACTCTATCCTCTTTGATGTTGCCTTTATGTCCATTTTGAAACTATCACTTGCTTTCTTTTTCTGAAGTTATTTCTCTAATTGGGGGACTAGCCCGTGAATTTGCAGAAGCCCAGATTTCAGATCTGGACTTGCTTTCTCTCAAGCTTCACCTATTTTACTTCTTCCTTTTGGTTTTTCTAATCTATGAACCCAATAATTCTTCACCTTGAACATTAAGAATTTGCAGAAGACGAAGATGACGATGACGACAAAGTTGTCCCTGAGCTCGATCTCATGCGGCTTGACACCGATTCACCATACTTATATTAAGTTTTAATTGTGTGTTATTTCTATAAGTTTGAATTGGGTGTTAATTGTGTATTTTAGTGATTGTTAATCTTCAATAGAACAAATTTGTATCTTATTGTGTTGAATTTGGACAAATTTTGAATTGAGTTGCTGTTAATTTGAATATTTCAAAGATTGAAACGAGACTTTGGGTCACAAACTATTTCTGTGTTGACATGAACTATTTCTGTGTTGGTAGGAACTGTTTTCTGTGTTGCCATGAACTATTTTTATATTCACAAAATGTTTATGTGCGGCATGAATTGTTTATGTGTTGGCATGAACTATTTCTGTGTAGCATGAACTGTGTCCATGTTTCTTTGTGGCATGAACTATTTCTATGTTACCATGAATTGTTTATGTGTTGACATGAACTTTTTCTGTGTGGCATGAACTGTTTATGTGTTGGCATTGAGAAGAGGGCGACACGAGAATTTTCTATTTGAAACAAGGCTGGATGCGTGTTAGCAACACCCAAAGCTTGTAGATAGATTTTGATGTGGGTGATGGTCCATGTGACATTCAATTTATGCATTTTTAATTATTTAAATGGTCAAGGTATCAAATTAAAATGTTTTAACTTTTGAGCATTAAACTGAAATTTGACCATAATTTCAAATACCAAAATACCTAATAAGCCAATAATTAATGCCGCTCTTTTTTTTAGGAATACTAGCCTCACTGTGCGCCTGCTAACGCGAGCGCGAGAGGCTTTTTTTTTAGCACGGGCGTTTTGCGCCACATTATAAACGCTTTGAGTGGCCGGCGCTTCATGCCAAAATTCATATATCCTCTTTTAAATAACATGAAGGAAGAATATAGATTAATATGAATAAATTAAACTGTTATAATGTACACCAACAAATTAAGATATAATAATATGAGGAAGGCATTGTTTAGGGTTCAATATCAATTCATCTATATTCTGCAAGCATATACATTATATGAAAACGACTGAGAATATACTTAAAGTTAATACAAATCTTCAGATTTTGTATAACGTGGTGAGTGACAGACTGAACAACGCCACCTAATGGTACCCCAAAGTCTGCCGCCCACTGTCGGTATTGTCTCACCCGGTACCCTGTGATTTATTTATGGTAAGTGCGAAACTCAACATAAATAAAAACGCCCCCAACATTCATATGTATTCTGCATAAAAACACAAAGGCCACAACATAACAAACATGAAGAACGTCCAAAGAGATGGATAGGTAGGTGCAGGTTAAGAAGCCGAGACTAAACAGCAAAGTACGAATCCCAAACAAACCCTCTGATAATGTGCAGAGAAACTGATACATAAACTGAAAATTAAAAGAGGAATTAAAAGACTTCATTAGTTTGGTCTGTCATTATGACAAATTTTTCCAATTCCCACTTTTTTTTTTTTTTTTCCAAAAGGTAGAAAATATCATTAAAGACGGATGGAAACATTCGCATAAGCTAAAACATTGAAGAGCCATGGAGGGCAATATGCCAAACAAATGTCTCCATGCTACAGCTTAGGGAGCAATAGCATCTGCTGCTTTGTTAAACTCCTTGGAGCAAAAAGAAAGCGAAAGTTGGGTATATTACAAAGCTGAGTAATGTAAAAACAATACTCTAATTTCAGCCACACCGGGGGAGAACCTGATAACATATAACAAGGGCTTTCGGTCTGTTTCGACACCTGTACCCGCATCCGACAATGGGTCACTGCCGCTGAAGTGCTCAGCCTGCCACTAGATTGTGAGCAATGGAAGCCTGCAAGTCGCCTGCTGCCACAATCCACCCATCATATTTCCGAATAATCCAACCATAACCACCTCTCGATGTAGTAGAAGCCCATGCACCATCACAATTAACTTTATAAATACCAAATTCTGGTCGCTGCCACTTTGGCTGAGGTGGAGAATTGGTGCACTTTAGTAAATGTTCATTGGGGCAATCTGATCATGGATGAGATGCTAGGTACTGCTGCAGCAGAGCATGAACACTCCCCCAAATCAGAATCCCTCCATTAAACACCACTTCATTCCTTTGCTCCAAATCCTCCAAAGACAAATACAAGCCATTGACGACCACGTGGATTTTATCTCTCCATAACGCCACCCAACTATGCTAAGTTCCATCAGATACATCTCTGCATCAAGGTGAGAGGACTGGCAGAGAAAGCTCGAGAAAATCACACTGAAAAAGAGGTGCCTTGCTCGCTGCGTACAAAAAGGGATCATTAATCACGGCCACGTTCTAATTTCTTTTCCTGCAAATGTGAAAGGGCAAAAAGACCCAAATTCAAAAATTGAAGGTACAGACAAATGTAGCCTCATGACCCAAGAAATTAAACCAGTTAAGAGAATGAATTGGTATCTGCATCAAAACCTCCAGTTTTGTAGAAAATTGCCTGAAAAAAGAAAAATTGAATTGCAAGCAGTAAAAGAACCAACCATAAATATGAACAATGTTAAATTTTTGCAGGAAGTAACAAATTATTGGGTTCTCGATGCTCATAGATTTTGAATGCTGTTGCTTGTCAGAAATTTGACCTCTTTTAATTTACAGTTCTTCACAGCATTATCTGAATCGCTGCTTCCTTCTGAGTTTGACCTCTCCATCTTCATCTTCTTCCTCGCTTCCGCTGCGCGAAAACGTCATCCCCCCCGCAGTGATTTTGCCGCACCGCCACTTCTGGCCGTCGCTACGCTTGCACCAATGCTCATCCGCCAGCGGCTCCATCACCAGAGGAGCGACCATAAAGTGTCGGAATTTGACGGCTGTGAATCCAAAAGGGTGAGTTTTTTCGCTTTTCAAACCACCCAATGGAACCAATTGTGTAGAATTCTCCGGACGATCGTGGGAAGTGGATTTGATGAAACTCCTTTTTCTCCGATGTCTTCTTCTCCTTGGTTAAATTTTATGCATAATATATTCCTATAATGCCCTTGTATCATTTATCCGGAAGCTACAACTGTGTTTTAGCACAGGGAGTTTTCTGTCCAACGTTAATGAAGCTTTTTCAGTGAAGACTGAATTACCCCTACTGCATTTTTCATTGAGTGTTGGTTGAAGTTGGTTTTTAATGTAATTCCTTTGATTTTTACCGGTTTTTTGGTCTTTTTAGATGATAACTGTCCAATAACCCTGTTTGTTTAGTATAATAGAGATTCTTTCTCATGGGGTCTTGTGATTATAGCCCTTTGCATAAGAGAACTTTTATGATCAACCCTCCGCCATATATCAATAGATGTTAATCCTACTAAGCAATGGATATACTCCTAATCACCATTCAAAATATTATTATACATATACATATTACCCAATATCTTTTAAAAAAATTACCTATATTGCCATTTGATTAAAGTATCAAAACTAGCCAAATGGAGTAAATTCCCCTATCTCCGCCAGTAACTGTTTTACATCCTTCTTCATTTTGATCGTAAATGCATGAGCTATTTTCCAAATTTTTTAATATAGTATTTCCTATAAAGGGATGTGGTTGTTGTTGTTGTTGTTATTGGGGGAAATGGGGGTGGGGTGGGGAAGAGTACCCACTAGTGGGGGGTTGGGGTGTGAGTGTATGTACGGTGGCGGGAGTCTGGGTTAAGAAGGGTGATAAAGGCTTTGAGTTTGTTGCCTTTTTTTTTTTTTTACTGTATTATAGACAAGCTATTCAAATATTTCAATCATGTAAAACATACCGTACCTTTGAAATAGAGGTTTATGAGATCATTCAGTAAGATGACTGTCTTGACTTGAGCTTATATACATATATAGGAAGCATTTGGGGGAAAGAACCTTATTTAATAGCAACAAAGACTTCATTTTCCTACATCTATAGTGTAAGTATGTTATTGGACATATTATACCTCTTCATAAGGTATGTTATTTGAACATATGCCTCTTCACGAGGTATATGTAATGCTTCATATAGAGGTATTCGAGTCATACCTTAAGTCATGGGGTCAAAACTCCTAATACCTGCCATTAAGGTAATCAAACCATACCTACACTATAGAAGTTTTGTTGACTTGTATGTATGTGAAATGGAATAGGGCATTTCTTGTAGTGGGCAACCTCTTTTAGAAGTAGAATCGTCAAAATCTTGGCAATACAATAATACCTATATGTCAGGCTCTATGAAGCTTACCTTCAGCAGTAACTTCGGCAACCTCTTTTGCAGGTAGAATCATCAAAATCTTGGAAAACAATAATACCTATATGTCAGGTACTATGAAGCTTTCGGTACACAAAGAAAATGGAGTGAAAGAGATGTAGTACAAGATATTAACCTATATGTCAGGTACTATGAACCTTTCGGTACACAAAAGAAATGGAGAGAAAGAAATGCAGTACAAGAGATTAAAATGAATTAAACATCATAGTGATTAATACTGAGTAGGAAAATAGTCAACTCTTAATCAATGAGAGTAAGAGCGAGAGAAGAACTATACAACCAAAACTTAAAAAATTTAAAGATAATATAAAAGGGCGAAATGGGCATGCAATTAGTCAAGTAATTCAACAAATGAAAATTGATTTCTAATTCATCAAGATATACTTGGAAAGTTTTTTGATCATAAGGAATACTTTTATTAAACTTATGGGTTACGCCACCCCAGGAGTACAAATAGGTATAACCATAACGTCTGGGGCCTCGTTAAAAACCTCACAACATGCTAGGAAAAGAATGCCCAAGTACTTCTAGATAAACAACTAGGCAAACACTACATGAAACTGATAAACTATAGATAAGTGGGAGTTGTATATGACCTAATCTAAAACCCGCCTCTTTTCCCTATGGCAATGCCATCAGGAAGATGAACGGGAACCTAGTCGATCTCCTTACGGCTTAACCATCAGAGGAAATTAGGCCCATATTAGCTCATAATACGCCTCCTCACTAAGCGACTATCTCTTCGGAAATCAAAGTTTCGAGCCAAGAGGGGGCTCCCCCCTTCCACATCTGCCCCACGTTACTCCATGCCGCCTCACGAGCCAATCGGTCAGCCACCTGATTGGTAGTCCGATGCTGCTTCATTATCCGATCTATGCCTAATGCCGAGCATTAGTTTTTTATTTCCAACACAAGAGCTGCATACGGGTGCCACTCTTCATGTCCGAGGTTGATGCAATGCTCCACATCAAGATTATCGGTTACCACCTCACTTGGCCTTGAGCCTTGAAGCAAGCAGGTTGTTAGTCCCAATAAGGCTTAAGAGTTCACTTACAAATGTCGTGCTCTTCGGGGGTCCTGGTTCCATTCAAGCCCAAATCATCATGCCCTTGTCATCTCGAAGTACCGCACCTAGGCCACATTTACCTCTCCCAACGTTGCTGCCCCGTCAACATTAAGCTTGAGTTCACCAATTTTTGGTGGTTTCCAAGCCTCAACCTGCACATTTGGTTTCACAATCAGTCCACTTAACCGTCTTTCAAAATCGACGTACCTCTTTGATGCCGATTCGAGAAGAGCTTCCGGTTTGGTTGCTTTTTTACCATAGAGCTGCCGATTTCTCTCATTCCACAAGATGCTACTGTAGGTAGCAAACTTATCAAGTTCTATCTGCCCATTATGCTGCTGGATGTAGCCCACTAAAGTGTCAAGGTTCGGCCAGGTCTCATCCATTAAACTTGAAAAATTCGATAATCTCCAAAACTCACTGCTTTTTTTACAATCCCAAAGGGCATGGAAGGCGATTTGGGGACGTTTAGAGCACCTGTGACATAGGGGGTCTATATCCATTCATCTCTGAATTAAGTTGAGTTTCGTAGGGAGTACGTCCTGGCACGTCCTCCAAAGAAAAAGTCGAGTTTTCGGCGGCGCTGGAGCCTTCCAGATTTTCCTCCAAAACGAGTTTGTCCCGGCCATTGACGATGAGCTTCCAAGTTCCCGCATGTTCTCATCAATGCTGACCACCACTCTATACCCTGTCTTGACATTGTAGCATCCCTTTTTATCACAGAACCAACTCAATTTATCTCCTAGTCCGGTACTTGGGACAATTGAATGTATGGCAGTGATTTCCTCCTCGGTAAAATAAGAGTCCAAGAGGTCCTCATTCCAACCTCCCGTCGCCGTAATAAGATTGCATACCTTCCAATTTTGCGGAATCATTGCATAGGCCTGCGGTCTGTATCTTAAACTCATGGGAATCCACCAATCGCCAACCACATTTGTTTCCTTACCATTTCCAACGCGTTTGATCAGCCCGTATTTTAGAAGCTCTCTTCCCTAAAGGATGAAGTTCCAAATATAAGAACCTCCCTTTGATTTTTGCTACATAGAGGAACTCCTTATGTTTATGATACTTGGCCTGCAAGAGACATGACACTAAAGAATTTGGTTCAGTATGGAGCCTCCAAGCCGTTTTTGCTAGCATTGCTTGATTAAAGCACTGAAAATCCCGAAAGCCTAGGCCTCCATCCTCCTTGTGCTTACACATGTACGTCCATTTCTTCCATGGGTTCCTTTTTTTTTTTCCCACTTCTCCCCCACCAAAACCTCATGATTTTTTTGTTCAGCATATTGCAAATGGACGTCGGTAGCCTAAATACACCCATGCAATAGGAGGGGATCGCTTGAGCCACTGTTTAGATGAGCATCTCTTTCCCTGCGGAGGACAAAATTTAACTACTCCATGATTTGAAAATCCCTTCCATTTTCTCTCTTAGATGACAGAAAAGTCCCTTCCTGCTTCGTCCTGTAATTGTAGGCAAACCTAGATACCTTTTGGGACATTGGACCACCTGTACTCCTAGTTTCGCTGCCACTGAACTCTGAATGTCATCTGCAGTGTTTGGACTTAAAGCTACATCCGATTTTGTAAAGTTGATTCGTTGTCCCGATGCTCTCTCATATTCTAGAAGGAGGCATTGCAGTTGGTCACATTCTTTGATAGATGCATCTGCAAAGATCATTGCATCATCGGCGAAGAAAAGATGAGAAATTGATGGGGCGTTTCTCGCGACTCTAGCACCATGAATCTGTCCCATTTCCTCAGCCTTTGTGAGCAGAGCACTCAAGCCCTCTGCGAAAAACAAGAAGAGATAGGGTGAGAGCGGATCTCCTTGTCGAAGCCCTCGAGTTGGTTGTACTCTACCAATGGCCTAACCTTTACACAACACCGAATACACCACTGTGGTGAACCAATTCTTCAATAATGAAATAACCTTCATATCAAAGCCTAACCGACCCAAAATGTTTTCCAAAAAATTCCACTCGACCCGATCATAGGCTTTAACATGTCTAACTTCAAGATCATCTTCTTCTTTTTATTACATCTCTTCTTATTGATGGTATAAACAGTCTCAAAAGCGGCAATGCAATTGTCATGTATGCTTCTTTCTGGGACAAATGCACTTTGGTACCTTGAGATTATTGATGGTAAGACTTGCTTCAATCTGTTTGTGATTGTCTTTGCAATAATTTTGTAGAGGACGTTGCACAAACTGATTGGACGAAAGTCATGCACCTCTCGTGCTGCCTCCTTCTTTGGACTAAGCGAAATCAGCGTTGAATTAAATTCCCCAACGCTAACCCCATCATTCAGCACATTTAAGACATGTTTCGGCCACCTTGTCCCCAACAATATTCCAATACTTTTGATAGAACAAAGCCGGCAGCCCATCCGGACCCGGAGCCTTGGTTGAATGCATTTGTTTTAAAGCCGCTTCCAATTCTTCGCGTAGGTATGATCTTACCAGAGATGCATTTTGATCAGCGGTGACAACCGATTGGATCGCCACATGAATTTCCTGAGATAGTCCATTGCAATCTGATGTGTAGAGCCCATTAAAGAAATGACAGAATACCTCCCCCATCTCCGACACTGATGTGCATCTTCTCCCATCTTCTTTGATAATTTCCAGTAAAGGGTTTTTCCTACTTCTCTTTGGCATAAGAATGGAAAAACTTTGAGTTACGATCGCCTTCTTTCAACCACTCCACTTTCGACCTTTGTTTCCATAGCATTTCCTCTTCTTGTAAGATATTCTCATAGTCTCCCGCTAACACTTCCCGAATTTTGGCATTCTCCTCTGTCTTATCAGCTATCAAGACCGCCTCCATTTTCTTTTCAATTTCCCTCGCCCTCCTGGGGACATCGCCCAACACCTCTTGGTTCCAACGTCTAAGCCTATCAATGCATCTTGTTACGGCCTCTAGTGTATCTCCTTCTTGTTGTTGCCAAGTCCCCCTTATTATTTTTTCACATTCATCCCTCCGAGTCCACAGTTCTTCAAAGTGGAATCTCTTGCTAAAGCTGGAGCGTCTCCCTCCATCACGAGTCGGTTTGTCTGTATAAATAAGGATAGGGAGGTGGTCAGATTCCCACCTTAGCATATTGTGAGCCCTGACACTAGGAAAGCGGTCCTTGAACTCATGGTTAATCACAGCTCGGTCTAGTCGCACACGAACGTTCCCAATTCCTTTTCTTCTATTATTCCACGTGAACTCATACCCCGTTGTTCTCACCCCCATGAGCTCACACACGACCAACGTGTCAGAGAATTGTTGCATCCTTGTAACCGACTGAAATTTCTCTCCTTCCTCTTCCACATCTGTAAGAATTTCATTAATATCACCTATGACCAACCATGATTCATTAACAACCGTACTAGATATTCGCTCTAGTATCTCCCATGACTGGTTTCGGAGATGAGCCTTTGGGTTTCCATAGAAGCCTGTAATTCGGCTTTGGAAGGAGTTGTGCACCTCACTGATCCTTAAGTCGATGTGCCCCAATGATGACGACAATACATTGGCACCCTTCTTTCCACATAACCCCTAAGCCACTGCCCTTGCCTCTTCTATCCATGGCACAGTAATTATCAAACCCCAACCGGTTGTACACCTCCCCAAATTGGTCTTCACGTTGTCTTGTTTCACACAAAAAAAATAAAATCAGGCTTTTTGGCCTGAATAATAGATTTCAGGGTCTTGAACGTGATCTTATTGCCCAATCCATGCACGTTCCAGCTTAACAGTATCATTTTTCGTGATGGGCCTTCAGAGACAAGCCCATCATGTTTCTCTTGGTTTCCATCGCTGACAAATTTGATGCTCCAGGTGGTAAGTGACATGTTTGTTGCCCCGCTACACCACCTGATGTAGTCGGGGCCCTCCCGTTTGGGTGCTCCCCACTCTTACCCCAAATATATGCTTCCTGACCTAGAGCCGCCCAAGATGGCCCATTAGTGCTGCTAGGAGACATTTCTTGGGCCCCATGTAACTCCACATGGCCGCTATCAATTATCTTCTTAAGCTGGGCTTCGACAAATTCAAGAGTCAGGAGAATCCCACCTCTTGATGTGACTGGATCCACTGTCAACCCCTCATTGATTTCCACTCCTCCAGGATTTGAGGCGGATTGTGTTTCTTCATCAGAATCTTCAACCACATCATTATTATTTCCTATTATTGCACCTGCCTTAACTTTTTTCTGTTGGAGAGAAGACGACTCCCCAATCATAGCCTGCTCCTCCAACCGTGTCCTTTTCTCTCCACTGGCCCGTTGACCCTTTGAAATTAATCCCTCATTTACCGCCTCTGTCACTCCTGCATTAATGGCACAATGAATTTCCCTTCTTGGCCCTTTCCTTCTAGCTCTGTCGCTGCTAGCGCCGCCCTCTTCTTCTTTGCCGCTTCTTTGGCTTTAGACAGCAAGTTTGTCCTCCGCTACCTCCTCAAACTCCTCTCGTGTTCGAGTCAAGCCTATTACCTCCAGTTCTGGTGCCCGCAAAGACCATCCCAGTTTCGAAGCACGTGGTAAAGGCTTCTTTCCCCAGCTTCATGTTGATTCTAGGTTTCTCAGCGGAGCTTCATTCCTTGGCACCTTAAGCTTACTGCTATAGTTCTCCACACCACTTACGTTCCTCCCCGTCATGGAATTACATCCCTCAGTTTTAATATGATGAAAGCACCCACACACGAAAAAAAAAACCTCGGGCAGCGCTCAAATTGAAATGTTGTGAAAACCGGTTCTTTCCCTGCTGCCAGACGTACCTGAACGCCCCTAAGTATAGGTTTCGAGATATTCATGCGTACACGCAATAGAAAAAAATCTCCATCGGCATGCTTATAACCCCTAGGATAGTAATTTTCCTACAAGTAGAAAATTGGTGGGCTGCACATTGGCATCCCCTCCTACTTCAACCACCACTTCTTCTTCCTCCTCTGTAAGGTTGACTCTATTTCTGAAATTAGTCACCAGATCTTCCATAGCAAGAGCGATGGTGTAAAGCCACGTCATTAGATTTCCAAACCACTTAAAAACACAATCCCACATTCACACACTGAAGGAACCCTGATTTCGAATTCTGAAAAGCAACAAGAATCGCAGCCTATGAGAGCGAAAGCTTTCTCAAGGCACCCACTTTTCCTACCTGTGCGTGTGTACGATATACACTTGGAAAGTTGACACATGTGTGTAACTATTTAACGGGTCTAAGGACTTTTATGAAAAGTAGATGGGCTACTGTTAAAAGTAATTGCATTTTTGCTATAAGTAGGTATTTTCAAGGGCCTACTATTAGTACGTCAAGTCCAATGGCTATCAAAATTAAAGTTATATAGAATAAGAAAATTTGTTATACTTTCATATATATAAGGAATAATAATTTTCTTACAGGAGCATGTAGTGCATTGTGTCATGCACTGTGCCACATAGGTCATAACCTTTTTTTCGAAAGAAAGTCGTAGGTCATGACCTAGCCATGAGAATGACATACCTCGGGTGAACCAAACACATAAAGTATAAGCCTTCATGACGTCAAGCTTGTATGATTTATTGTCCCTAATGCCAGGCTATGCCAAGATTTCTTCGAGTGTCAATACCTAAACCCTATTAGCAACAATCTCAACCAACGTTTTATTTCTTCTTCAAGTGAGCCATGGAGGGATGAAGGGCACAGCATCTATGGAAATACGGAGATTGGTACATGATTAACTAGAAATTTAATCATATGTAGCTTACCCCACCGCGTGTTTGATGAGCATGTTTATCTGTTTTGCAAGTGCTCAATCGAAAATAAAATAAAAATTACGATGCCTTTGATCCTTCGGGAACCAATCATATTGTTCCAAATGGCAGCTGTAAATAGTGTAAATATTACAATTAAATGTTTCTAGAAACGACATTTTCTTTGGTTGTGCATGATTCAATGACAATGTTGGGCCATGGTTGTACACGGAATTGTGCCAACTGGCCAACTCAATCGCCACAAGAAGTACTACTTCCCTTTATGCTAATACAATTTGATCATGCATTTCATCTCCCCTTTAATTGCATGCTTCATACCTACCTTGCTAGCTTATTGTTTATGATTTTGATTGATTGCCATTGTATAGAAACGTTATGTGTGAAAGGCTACGTGGATTCTTCCTACCACACAGCTGCTCTAAACAGTGTAAGAAAGGCTACGTGGATTCTTCCTACCATAGCTGCTTTACGAAGACGAACGATTACAATCATGCGATTCGCGTACACCAGTGGCAATTTGTTACTTTTTCAACATCATAATAATAATAATAATAATAATAATAATAAATTTGTTGTAAACTGTGTTTAAGTATGACTGTGTAAACCTAGAAGTAGGATTCCTGTTAGGACTCTGTGTATTAATGAGGCCCATTAGGGTTTCCTAACCCTGGGAATCCTCCACTATAAATACAGGCACTATACAAGGGGTAAACAGACATTCAGATATGAATCCCCATATTCTGACATCTCTCTCTTTCTCTCTACAACACGTTATCAGCACGCTCCTCCACTGTGCTTACGGAGTTTGAAGGTTTTCTGAATGAAGAAAAATCGCAAAAGAAAACAAAAGAAGAAAAAAAAAATCTGTTTTTTGTTTTCCGGAGCCGCTGGAAACCGCCAGCCAAGCCCAGCACCAAGCCGCCGAGCCGCAGCCACCCAGCGCCCAAAGACGACGACGTTTCCTGTCGTCTTCTGCAGCGCACTGCCGCGACGCGATAGCACCAAGCGCCGCCACCTCCTGCCGCTCGCGCACACCGTCGACATCGCCGCCGATCGCCGCGTCTGCCGCCGGCCCCTGCAGCACCATCGTTGCCGACATTCGCGAGATCTCACGCTGGATCTCAAGCGTCGCCGTGGCTGCCACGGCCACTGCACCGCCGCCATGCCCCTGCAGCTCCTGCCGCTCCACCGCCTCTCGCACCCGCTGCAGCTCCCATTGTGATTGTTCGGAGGCATCAGCCGAACGAGCACCTGGGTTGCCACTTTTTGTTCGGAGCAGCCCACCGAACGCACAATTTGCAAATTTAACAAGATTTGCGGATATGTCCAGTTTTGGCAGATTTGCAGATATAGCCGGTTTTGGCAGATTTGCAGATGTAGCCTGTTTTACAGATTTGCCTAGTTTGGGCAGATTTGGGCCATTTTTCACACTGGGCCGGGTCATGAAGGAAAAACACCAATCGTGGACCATAGTCACGGCTCGTATACAGGGGTCCTGCTGGGACTCCACAAAATCGGTTCCTGATGGGAGCCAAGAAAAAATGCAAAACACCAGTCGTGTACAATAGTCACGGCTCGTAAACGGGGTCCTGCTGGGACTCCACCAAAGAAACATTGTTCCTGAGGGGAGCAAAAACGGGGTCCTGCTGGGACTCCACCAAGCTGTACGTGCAGCTTCAAGGTTCCTGTGAGGAGCCGAGCCGACATCCAGCCGCGCAAGCCGCGGCTCGAATTGAAACAAAACCCAGGGGTCCTGCGGGGACTCCATGTGAGCCGGTTAAGCCGGTCAGGCCGTTAGGCTGACCCGCGCCAGCGCCTACCCAGCTCAGCAAACGCTCGAACAGGGCTCCCATGTTGTTCGGATGTTCTTCCCTAACGCACGCGAACAAGGCTTCCCAAGCTATTCGAATGTTTTCCCCGAACGCGCGCGCAAAGGTCCTTCAAGCCGTTCGGATGTCTTCCCCGAACACGCGCGCAGACAGCCTTTCAGCCGTTCGGATGTCTTCCCCGAACGCTAGGGCATCGTACATTGGGCCAAATATGGATTGGGCCGGTGCCAATTTTGTGCCTCTGTTTGGGCCATTTGCACACATGTTCGGAGCCCCTTACCGAACAGTACCCATGGGCTGCGCAATTGTTCGGAAGCCCAAACCGAACGCACGCATGGGCTAGTGCCACTTAGGCCAATTGGGCCGGAATTCCCCAAGAACCCTAAATGGATTTTCCCAATTAATTTTGGGCCAACTATGTGTGGGCTGTAATGGGCCCTTGTTTTTGGGCTAGATTATTGTTTCCCAACAATAATAAATTGGGCCTTGAGGATGTATTTCCCCTCATTCCTTTCAATTGGATTTCATTCCAATTTGAAACCAAATGGCTCCACACAACGCATGCGGATTTGAAGGACCAAATCGCATGACTTTTGCGTTAGACTCGCGCACTTTGGCAATGCGCTTGAGTACGCAAATATTATGAACTGATTGTTCATACAAAGTCTCGAATTGAAGTTTCGAGCATAGAAACATGATGTTTCCTAAAACTCACCACGCATGGTGAAACTTGAAGTTTCCATGCCTAAATCCAAGAGAAATCTTCCGTGAGAGATTTTAATCTCGCCGAATTCATGGTAGTAAGGACCTTGAGCTCTCAGCTAAGACCTTTGAGACCGCGCCCATCAAATGGTTTCCCCCATTGGCGCCGTCGATGCCAGTATTGTCAGTTGTTTTGTTTATGAACAACACTGACGCTCGTCTCTTGTTCAGAGATCACGAGAAGCATGATCTCTTGATCTACTTGCCTAAAGCAAGACATGATTGGCAAAACTTATGTTTCAAGACTCGAAGTCTGTGAGTAAACATACGTTTGAAGTTTGTAGAACCTGATCCCTCATTGGGCTGTGCAAGCCGGACTTGACCTAAAATGATCTCCTATAGTAGATCTTCTCGACTTTCTATACTCCTAATGTGCTCATGAAGCAGCAATATAGTGAGTGAAAGTTCATCAAGTCCCTGGATTCGATTAGTGCTTTGTTGTTCGCTGAAAAGCACAACAGCTCGCGTCCCATTAGCTCGAACCGCTCCCTTGCCTAGAGCAAGCATAAGCGTTTTCTGGAAGCTCAAACCACGATTCTTTGGCACCAAACTTCAAGAGTTAGGGAAATGTTCATCCTTCCCAATCCCAACATAGCCAATCATATGCTATCGTGGTAGTGGTACATCCATTAGTTGCGCACTCATAGCACCCCTACTAATGTTGATTATGAGTACAACTCCGATATGCAACCCAGAGAGACATGAAACGGCCTTGTTGGCCGATGATTATGTAGCAAACTGAGATTTTGCTCTCTCATTCGGATTTAGTTCAGTATTTGGTGCTTGTTTTAGTACTTGTATATTGTTCTCAAATATCAATTAATTGAATCAATTGGAACTAGAAGTTTCCTTGATCATGTGACCGATTCAATTAATTCATGTTGAGGTATGTCTAGTGGGAAGTTAGATGTCTGGCTGACAAGCGCGACTGCGCACTATTTCTCCCTGCCTGGAGATATAAATCTAACTTCATACCTCCATGTAGACCTACAAAGGCCTTATACTCACCATGTTCAGAAAGAACATTATTGAGTTAGAAGGATATTCGATTGAACAATTACCATGATGTAACCGCAGAAGAAAATGGTAAGGAATATCTTTGCATTACCTCCTACTTATACGGCCATAAGCGTATATTGGAGAAGATGGAACGCCTCTCGCATGAGTTGTATTACACAACCATTCGCTCGATTGAGGCGTATCGCGTTGCTAGCATGAAGCTAGGCCGCACCATGTAGCTAGCTTGAAGCTAGCCAACTCGAGCACTTATTTGCTTTGGCATGACCGTTTGGGACATCCCGGTCAAGATGTGATGCGCCGTATCCTCGATGGGCATCCCCATGTAAGACCTCGTGTCTTTAAATACACTTTGCCAAGCATGCTCGTTGAGAACGAGGTATACTCTACCTTCCCAAGCAAAGATACTTAATGTTCTCCTTCTTTTCTTCGGCGTATTTAAGGGGAAGTTTGTGGACAAATCCAACCAATCCGCGGACCATTTAAATATTTTATGGTTTTGGTTGATGCACCGACTCGCTGGTCACATGTCTATAGTCCACCTGAAATTCTACTTTGCTAAACTCCTGGCCCATATTGAGGGCTCACCACCCGGGTTATCCA
The DNA here is from genome assembly GCA_033992175.1 of Spiraea crenata. Lineage (NCBI taxonomy): Eukaryota > Viridiplantae > Streptophyta > Magnoliopsida > Rosales > Rosaceae > Spiraea > Spiraea crenata. The sequence continues at coordinate 6,685,599 of JAVBHV010000014.1, read as the reverse complement.
TTGAAGTCTAGAAGACTTGATAACGCCAGAGAGTTTATATCGAAGGTTTTCGATAATTATTGCACGTCCCTTGTGATTGTGGTTGAACATCATGACCCCCTATGTTCCCACAAGTCTCGCAGAAGCGTTCAAAAAGCGTCTTTAGGTGAGCGTAAGGACCTTGGTGATGAGCACCAGGCTTCCTGTTTCTGCGTGGGACTATGCAATTCTGCATGTAGCCATATTGGTCCGCTTGAGGCCCACCTCCACCCAACCCTTTTTGGCGTTACAGCTGGTTACTGGGTACGAATCTGCAATTTCGTATTTACGCATTCTTGGGTGTGTAGCTTATGTGCCCATTGCGCCGCCGCAATGTACCGAATTGGGTCCTCAACAGAGGCTGGGAATCTCTGTCGGTTATGAATCCCCCTCTATTATGTGCTTTTACAAGCCATTTACAGGCGATCTCTTTCTCGCATATTTGCGAATGGTCACTTTGATGAGACAGTATTCCTGCCGTTAGGGGGAGATAAGAACGTCAACGTTCCAAATGAACGACGCGAATTGACGTGGTCTATGCCCACTCTGTCTCATCCTAATCCCCATACCGCACAGTATGATAAGCAAGTGCGATGTATTTTAGATCTTCAGAGTGTTGCGCATACATGCCAGACGCCCTCTGTAATCTAACTAAAGTGACGAGATCATATCTACCTGCTGCAAACATGCCTGTAAGAATGAGATGCAGTCTTGGAAAGACAGCATATATCGGCGGCTAGCCAATCATCTGTCGTCGGCCAAAGGCGAGGCAGATTAATCGGTTCGAAGGATTCACTCCCTAGAAGAGGAGAAGTATGGCACAACCGAATCCTATCGCTATCTCAACCGATCCAACTCATGAAATTGATGAGGATTCTGGATGTGTCCTGGGAGACGTCCCAGGGGAGACCCCAGATCCTACTCCCGAGAATCAGGAGATCTCGGTCCATTATACTAGTTTTGGATGAGTTGTGAAATCGAAATGAGATAATCATCGATGATACATTCGCATATACAATGGCCACTGATACAACAAAATGCGACAATATCGAACCGCGTTCCGTTGATGAATGTCGACGTAAAACTGATTGGTAAAAATGGAAATACACAATGCATGTCGAAGTAGATTCCTTACCAAAGTGAAAGGTGTTGGGACCAGTAGTGTCCACACCTCCCAATGTGAACCCTATAGGTTACATGTGGGTATTTGTAAGGAAGCGTAATGAGAAGAATGGAATAGTGCGATGTAAAGCACGCCTCGTAGCGCGGCAAGGCTTCTCTCATTAGCCCTGGCATTGATTACGATGAGACGTATTCTCTCGTAATGGACGTAATAATGTTCCGCTACCTTGTCAGTTCGGTAGTTTCCCAAGAACTGAATATGCAGCTTATGAATGTGGTTACAGTTTATCTCTATGGGATCTTGATACAGAGATATAGATGAGAGTCCTAGAAAGACTTCATCTGACTGAGTCAAATAGTTCTGAACCACGGAACACCCCCTCGATTCGATTCAGGCATTCACTTTACGGATTGAATCAATCTAGACGGATGTGCTATAACCGTCTAAGTGAATATTTGATCAGTAAGGGATATGTGAATAATGATCTATGCCCTTGCGTGTTTATCTAGAAAGCACATTCCGGATTTGCGATAGTTGCAGTCTATGTCGATGACATGAATCTCATTGGTACTCTGGAAGAGCTTGAGATTACTGCCTCGCACTTGAAATCGGAATTTGAGATGAAGGACCTAGGGAAAACTCGATTATATCTCGGCCTTGAGCTTGAGCACTGCACTGATGGTATTCTGGTTCATCAGTCCAACTGCACCCACAAGGTGTTGCGACGCTTTAGTGAGGATAAAGCGAAGCCTTCGAGTACACCCATGGTCGTCCAAACGCTAGATGCTAAAACGAGACTCATGCCATCCTAAAGAGGATGATGAAGAGCTATTGGAACTAGAAGTTCCATATCTAAGTGCAATCGACGCTTTATTGTACTTAGCTCAATGCACTAGGCCGGACATCTCGTTTGCTGTGAACCTGCTAGCTTGATATAGCAGCGCGCCAACACGCCGCCATTGGAATGGTGTTAAAGACATTTTTCCGCTACCTTAAGGGTACGACGGATATGGGCTTATTCTATCCCTATGCACCTCCGGATGGATCATCTCCCCTTGATCATCGGAATGATACTTGCCTTGTTAGATTTGCTGACGCTGGTTACTTATCAGACCCACACAAGGCACGTTCCCAAACTGGTTATGTCTTTACCATTGGGAATACCGCGATATCTTGGAGGTCAACGAAGCTGACCTTAGTTGTGACTTCTTCGAATCATGCCAAACTCATCGCCCCTCATGAAGGCACACGAGAGTGTGTTTGGCTGCGAGCTGTTATTGAGCATATTCGGCAAACTAGCGGACTGTCGTTCGTTAGTGATGACCCGACAACTACCTACGAAGAAAATGCCGCATGTATCAACCAGATTAAAGAAAGGATACATCAAAGGAGACAACACCAAGCACATCGCCCCGAAGTTCTTCTTCTCACATCAGCAACAAGAGCATCAAAAGATTGAAGTCAAGCAAATCCGATCGCAAGATAACCTCGCAGATTTGTTCACCAAGTCTCTGCCGAAGGCTACTTTCCAGAAGCTCGTTCATGGAATCGGATTGCGTCGATTGTCAGATTTGACACGTATGTAGTCTTCAGGGGGAGCATTGTCGACTTCAGGGGGAGTATACGAAAGTGTACTCACTTGACCTTAATGTACTCTTTTTCCCTTAGCACAGGTTAACTTTTTCCCACTGGGTTTTGTTGCCTGGCAAGGTTTTTAACGAGGCACCCGCGTTGGGTTGGTCATACCTCTGACTGCTTAAGTGTCGACATGCGCATGCTCACCTTTTTCCCTTCGCTTTGGCTTTTTCCCACTGGGTTTTCCTTAGCAAGGTTTTGGTGTTAGCATATCCCTGAATGGATCCCTTTTGGACATACGTGTCCCCGAGTGCCTACCACAATGACTTCATCGACTGCCTACATCTTCCTCCGAAGATCTGATGCGACTACTTCTTATGTTCTACACATTCAAGGGGGAGTGTTGTAAACTGTGTTTAAGTATGACTGTGTAAACCTAGAAGTAGGATTCCTGTTAGGACTCTGTGTATTAATGAGGCCCATTAGGGTTTCCTAACCCTGGGAATCCTCCACTATAAATACAGGCACTATACAAGGGGTAAACAGACATTCAGATATGAATCCCCATATTCTGACATCTCTCTTTCTCTCTACAACAAAATTTGTTTTTTTTTTTTTTTTTTTTTTTTTTTTTTTTATTTTTTTTTTAATTTTTTTTTTTTTTTTTTTTTTTTTTTTTTATTTTTTATTTTTTTTTTATAATATTATTTTTTTTTTTTTTTTTTGTTTTTTTTTTTTTTTTTTTTTTTTGTTATAAGGTATAGATGGGGTTCTCTCCGCGGGGCACAACACACCCCGAAGCAAAAAAAAAAAAAAAAAAAAAAAAAAAAAAGGGGCGCTTTTTTTTTTTTTTCGCATATATACAGATATTGTGCTCCTTTATTTCATTTTTTTTTTCTACAAAAAATCCTCTCTTTTTTTTTTTTTTTTTTTTTTTCTCCCCCAAAAAGCGGGGGCTTTGGGTTTTTTTCCTCTCCTTGGGAACCAATGTTTTTCTCGCTCTCTTTTCCAGATTTTCCCCTCAAATCTTTAGTCCAAAACATATACCCAAACAAATTTGTTAATCTTTGCATCCAAAACCAAATATACTATCTATTAGTGTGGTACTATAATTAATAAGTTTTAAGCTTAATTAGTTAATAATCATTTAGCATCAGCAACACCAACCTATTACCCAAACAGTAATTCATAAGCATATCTGGATTTTATCCATCATGAGAACAAGCTCATAAACAACTTTCATGAAGACAACTTTTCAATTCGAGCAACGAAAAGTGGACATTGAAGGCTTTGAACAGAGTACCTGTTTTTCCCTATTTCTCTCCCTTTTTTTTTCCCTTCCACACATACTAATTTCTCTCAGAGGCTACATTGCCTCCAACTAATTAAGGGAAGAGGGAAGGAATAAAGGGAAGCGGCAAAAGGGAGTCGGTTTTATCCCAAATCAATAAATTCCAGATTGGGATGTGCACCAAATGCATCTGAGATACTTCCAGTGAGAAGGTTCTGCTCCAGCCGGACTCTGTTCAGCCCTGTACAGTTCCTTAGGCTTTCGGGAATAGGTCCAACTAGTTTGTTATAGTTGGCAGCTATGTATACAAGGTTCCCAAACAAATTCCAGAGGGAAGATTTCCGGAGAAGTGATTCGTGGAGAAACTCACATTTCTCAAAAGAGGGGGGCCAAAATCTTCAGGAATGGTTCCTGAGAAGTTATTGAATGAGACATAGAATATGGTAAGCTTTTGTAAGCTGGTTATGGACGAAGGTAGAGGTCCGTCTAATTTGTTGTTGCTTAAGTCAAGTTCTTCTAAGTTTTCCATCTTTCCTATTTCAAGAAGAAAGTTTTCAGTGAGCTGGTTTTTGAAGAGGCCAAAGTTTGTGAGCTGAGATAAATTTCCAGTGGTTGAAGGGATGGAACCAGTGAAAAGATTATGGGACAACTGAAGCTCTGATAAGTTTGACAGGTTTCCTATTTCAGGAGGCAAGGGACCCAAAAACTGGTTTTCATAAAGATAGAGAAGATTGAGATTTTGGAGTGACCCAATCTCTTGAGAAATGACTCCAGACAGTTTGTTCCTTGGAAGTAACAAAGAAACAATTTCGGTCCAATTGGATAAAAGGGATGAATGGAGCTCACCATATAAATTATTGTCTACAATTGCCAGCTCTTTGATTCTCGTTAAAGAGGCCATAGAAAGTGGCAAGGAACCGGTAAGGTTGTTTGTGGATAGATCGAGAGAAGTAAGGTTGACCCAAGAACCAAGTTCATGGGGGATGCTGGAATTCATGCCTGCACTGTTGATCTTCAACGTCTGAAGCATTTGCAGATTTCCTATTGAGGATGGAATTGGTCCCTGGAACAAGTTTTCTTGTAGTTCAAGCAACTCGAGGTTGGACAACAACCCAATTTCCTCTGGTAGAGTACCATTCAACTTGTTTTTTCCCAACCTCAGGTGTCAAAGTTTTGAAAGATTCTTGATATTCTGAAGGAATTAGTCCCTCAAAGGAATTTTCGGTAAGCTAAGACCTACTAGTAGTTGTACCGGTACACAGAGGTGGAGGCAGCTAAGGACCAGCTAGTAGGGATGGGCACGGGATGGGATGGGACGGGATGAGGGTCATCCCGTCCCAGTCCCGTGTAATTGAAACGGGACGGGACAAGATAAATGTTTTTAAGAATTGGTCCAGTCCCGTCCCCTCCCGAATTTAATCGGGACGAGATTATCCTATAAAAATTTTATCAACTTCAAACTAAACAAGCTAACCCAAATATGATAAATCAAAATCTATCTAAATACGCTAAGAGCACTTCACCAAAAGAAACCAAAAACAGATTATTACACAAATAAAAAACTGGGCGTCGACCGTTTTTGTAAAATTCACCAAAATTCAACCCCTCATGAGATGGAGTCGAAAATTTGTAGATCATAAGTAAACATGTGAAACTGACTCTTTCCAAAATCTCAAGTAAAATGGAGTTCAAATGATATGTTCACCAAAAGAAACCAAAAACAGATTATTACACAAATAAAAAACTGGGCGTCGACCGTTTTTGTAAAATTCACCAAAATTCAACCCCTCGTGAGATGGAGTCGAAAATTTGTAGATCATAAGTAAACATGTGAAACTGACTCCTTCCAAAATCTCAAGTAAAACGGAGTTCAAATGATATGTACAATCTTACATGTGATGATGTACATATTTTTTTAGAATACACTTGTTTTTGAGCCAATAAAATGGTGACACTTAAGGGGTTTTTATTATTTATTTAATACCATGCATATTATACGGGATGGGACGGGATTTCGGGATAGAAATCTCTCATCCTGTCCCGTCCCGAAAAAATTAAATCAGAACGGGATAAGCTAATTTTGAAATTAATCCCAAACGGGACGGGATAATTCGGGACTGGATTCGGGACGGGAATTCGGGATACGGAATTTTCGGGATATTTTTTGCCCACCCCTACCAGTTGGGACACGTGACCCGGCTCAGATTTTACAAATCTTTATTAGAGTAGTAATTTAGGGTATTATTTGTAAATTATTGATAGATAAGGACCCCTCTTGAAATTTAAAATTTTGTATTCATTACTAGGGGTGGGCATTTTAAACCAAGAACCGAGAACCGAACCAACCCGAACTGAAAAAAATTCGAAAAAATCCGATTTGACTAAAAAAGTCAAAATCCGAGATCCAAACCGCACCGATCCGAACTTCAACAGATCGGTTCATGGTTTTTATTTTATAAAACCCAATCCGATCCGAACCGATCCGAAATAATATTAATTATATTATATTTAATTAATTTACACATGTCATAATATTTGGACCACCGTTTTGTAATATATAGTATATGTTTTGTAAATGTAAAGGTAACTTAGTTGTAATTGTACTTTGAAATTAATTCGTATTTTCACTAGCTAGTTGGATATTGTCTCCATTAATTAATTTCGTGTTCCACAATGTTGTGATGTTAATTTATTGTTCCTCATGTCTTAACAGGCAACTAATTTCAAAATCATAATTAAATTCTTGGTAAACTTTAATTAATTTCAACTAAGTTACCTTGATACTTGAAATGTATGATTCATATGTTACAGTTACACCATCATCTACCCAAGTCCTACTCTTTTTTTGAAAGAAAAGTTCTACTCATAGTGGCATTAGTAGTAGTAGTACTATTACTACAAGTGTTACAACTTCAAGCTTAGGGGGGAGGAAACTAAAGTCAATGAAAGTTAGTTGGAAGATCTTGTAAAATTGAGTGAGTTTGTGCTATTAGAGCATGAATTTGATAAGAGATGTTTTTTAAATTGCACGATCCGAAAATCCGAATCCGAACAGTAATCCAAACCGAATTAGTTGGATTTGGATGATATTGGATTGAATTTTTTTTATCTCCAAATCCAATCTGATCCGATCCAACAGATATTTATGAATCGGTTCTTGATTCTTGGTCAAATCCGATCCGATCCGATCCATGCCTAGCCCTATTCATTACACACCACACAACACAACCCGTGCACCTCTTTTTTACTTTCATTTTCTTTCTTCTGGCCTCTTTGTCTTCTTTCATTTAGTTTTTTATAGTTCATTTACACCACACGTTTGTGCGCCCTTATTAAAAAAAAAAAAAAAACCGTGCACCTTTTACTTTCACTTTCTTCTTCCTCTCCGTCTTCTTGTCTCTTCTTCCATTCCATCCATCAATTGCAAATTGCAGGAACTCAAATCTCCCAAATTTCTGGGATTTCATGAGATCAACAAGTTTCTTGCCCCTTCATAATTGTGCAATTTTTGTGCAGAGTTGGAAACTCCGGTACATGAGTTGCAATTTGCTTAATTAGTCACAGTGAGTCAGCCCCAGACCATTTGCTTAATTGTGCAATTTACTTGAATTGAACAAGGTTATGTAATCGAAAGATTATTCCATTTTTGGGCAATACAATCCAATTATGAACCAATTATGAACTAATTATAAAAATTATGTTATTAGTATACCTTTTTTCCCTTCGTCTTGTTATATTAGAAGCGCTCCCGCTGAATGGAATTCCTGCCTCCGCCACTGCCAGTACCTGACCTGTGATGAGATTAACAGACAAATCTAGAAATACTAGCTTTGGACATTTTGAGACAAAAGAGGAAATACTAGCTTTGGACATTCTGAGACAAAAGAGGGAACCTCCAGCAAATTGTTATAGTAGAGCCAAAGGTCTGTTAAAGATGCCATCCCCTTAAACCGAACCGGGTCAGGATCCGCCAAATAGTTTGCTCCTAAACTGAGATTCCAGACATTTTGTAGATTGCCAACCTGATGTGGGATTGGACCTGTGAATGAATTGTTGTCGAGGAGAAGAACTTGGAGCTCTGAGAGGTTCCCAATTTCGGGGGGAATCGGATATGTGAAGTTGTTACTAGCCAGATCAAGTACATTGAGTGTTGTTGCATTGCCAATTCCAGCTGGGATTTCTCCAACAAGATTGTTGTAGCTGAGACTGAGGGAAGACAGATTAGGAAATGCAGAGAAGTTGAACCTGTTGAGTGTTCCATCAAGGCCCGAATCCACCAGGTTGATTTCGACAATGCTGCCTGCTTTGTTGCACTGAATTCCAGTCCATCTGCAAGGGATGCTGCTGCCGTTGTTTGTGGGAGTCCACGATGTTAGGGAAGAAGAGATCAAGCTTCTTTTCCAGTTTAGCAGAGCTTCTGCTTCTGTTTGCGCATAAATTGCTTCAAGAAAACATAACAGAATAAGCAAACAAAGCGAAATTCTCTCCAATTTCTTCATGCTCTTGGATGGAAACAGAGCAAACTAATGAAATCGGAAAGTTTTGTTTAAAGTTCCCTGGAGAAAGTTTTGAAGAGAAGAACAATAGCATTGACATGCAGAAAATGCATAGAGGGGTTTTTTCACAGAGGTGGCGTGGAGATGCTTGAAAAGCCCATGTGTACGGATTGCGACTGTACTCCTTGTAGGTCCTGAAAATAGAGGTTTTGGATTTGTCGTTCTACTCGTTTAAAAGATAGAGATGCTTACTTATTGCTTAGTGAACACTTTTTCTCTCTCAAACGTCAATAATTCACTTCTCATTTTCATATTTGAAGGTTTTTTTTTTTTTTTTTTTTTTTTCGCCAAATATTTGAAGTTGACTTGTACGTTATAGTAGTAGTACCTATTTTGAATAGAGCACAGAAGGAACATAACTTTAACCAATTATGTCTTTATTAAGTGCTGCCATTTTTGAGAAAATTAGAAAGTCTTTATAATTGGTAGCCTATTTTGACTAGAGAACAGAAGGAACCTTGAGAAAGATGCAGAAGATGGTTGAAAATTATGCAGCCTATCATTAAGAACAATGTAAAGATGTACTTACCCCTGCATTCCCCCAAGTTCGATTTCCCCCCACTCCCAACATCGCCTTAAAGACAGGAAAACAACTTTTGCATTAATAAAAAGAAAGAACACCAAACTGAAAATCGAGGAGAATAGGTAGATTCCTTTAATCTTGTTCTTGAACGACCTTCTTGGAAAAAAAGGCCTTAACTCTAACTACATGATTAGGCCACCCATGCGTCCTTTATATGAACAGTTAATAAAATAAATTAAAACGATTTCTAAGACGCCTAATGAAATAAGGGGGAAATTGTACAGCATCCCTAAACATGCTTCATACAAGTGAACTTCAAAAAGCCTAGCATTCTCCAGCTCATGTTGCTTCTTCAAGCCATGCCCGTATTGATTCCGGGCTTGACTTTTTATTAATGCTGCAAAAGAGGAACAGTATGACATCAGACGATTTTATCAAGTTTTTATCTTTTCCTTCCATAATGAACATGGTATTTGAACTTGTAACTATAAAGAAAACTAACTGGATCATAGCCAGATCATCTACAGATTCCAACTTTTTCTCAGAAATCCATTCTGGTGCTAGCTCCAGCAACAAGTTTAGCTGCTCCAGAACTTCCTCTGCAAAACGAACAAAATAAGATTTAGGATCACCAATAACTTTCATAGAAATGTTATCTGCTTATAGTTAACGACTTACTTCTGTCACTAATATCAAAGTTCGTCCACAGTATCTTGTGTACAAGCTCCTGTTTGGTGACAACAGAACGATTCAAAGACTGAAATAGGAAATGAATCTCGTTGAAGAACTTAGGCAGACTGGAAATCAACTGTCGCCTCCTCTTGGCTTGCGATATGGCTGGATCTCGTTCCTCTATTGCCTTCCTCTCCTTTTCTCTAATCTGCAGAAAGATGTATAACTCTCAAATTACAGCTCATTATTTTCGTGTCCTGGTAGCAGATGTAAAGACATGGTCCCAGTAACTTTGAAAACACATCTAAGCACAATTAGATGCAGCTGTGTTGAACTCAAAGGGTGACTACGAACATAGAGGGGGATGGATGCAATGTTTGTTTAAGTACGCTGTACTAGTTTAGCAGAAGTCAGTTGTCAGAATGCTTTCTGGCCATGTATGCTCTTCATGCTCAAGACATGATGACATAGCTTACGCTGGTGGTTTACGGTAAGATGTAATCAGTATTGATAGAGTTCTAGATATAGCCACATGTTCCCAAAAGAAGAGTAATTGAGAATTCATGATAGACATACCAACTGCAAAAGATCCTCAGAGAGAATATCAAAATCATTATTGACTGGTGTGCCATCCACATCTGGACCTTCATCCTCAACATTTTTTTTCTTCACAGGAGTGTCAAATTTCAATGACCTTGATCGTGGAGGACGCCTAGCCAACTTGTTCACTGAGCTAGTCGTAGATTCATCATTAGGGGTCATATAGCATCGCTTTGGCGGCTGCAATGAAGGTGTTGCAGCCATCAGCCTGATTGGAGTTAATGCAAACTTAGCTGGAGTGGACTGAATATCATCACTTTCAGTGGGCGAACCGTCATCATTTCCTATTGGGTCTATGCCTTTCACTGGAGTGGCAGGCACTTTGCCATTCATGGAAGCACAAGCACTCCTATCCTCTACACTGAAAACTGTATCGAGGTTTGACTTTGAAATTTCATCAATCTGAAGGCAGCTACTTGATACTGCAGGCTGCTCAACTGCACGTACATCAGTCAATACTCTGGGAGCTGATGACAAGGGAAGCTTGAACTTATTTGATTTCATATCTTCCTTCCTATGATTATATGGTATGGGTAGAGTTTCTTCTGGAATTTCAAAATACTGAAAGCAAACTAAGCAATTTTAGACCACAGCTAGTCAAAAACTGATACAGTTCAAAGGTAGAAGTCCCAAGTACAGGACAATAGGAGAATCATCAAAGTTTATATTCGTAAAGCCTCGTGCTTTTCATCTAGGACAACTTTGTTAGAAATTAGGAAACAAATATGTATAGTCAATTCTTTCCTGATTATGTTCCTGAATTGTAGCAGTAGAATACTTGTAAGACAAGGAGATCCCTTGTATTTGTACCATCGTTCTATCAAAAACTGATTCCGTTTGTACCTGTACTATCAACGGCGATCGGAACCGACTTATGCAATTTCTGATGGGGTTGAACGAAGGATACAGCGCTATTCGTGGTCAAATCTTGCTGATGAACCCGCTTCCTTCGGTGCATCAGGCGTACTCCTCCGTTGCAACAGAAGAAAAGCAGCGCGAAGTCGCAAGTTCGGTCCAGATTGAATCGGCGGGCATGGCGGTCCGCGGCAACACCAAGCGCCAGCCCACTCGAGATTCGGTGACACACACCGATTCCAACACTGCCGCCACCGACAAGCCCCCTCTTCATTGCAATTTCTGCAATCGTGATAATCATGTGGAGGATTTCTGTTGGAAGAAGAATGGATACCCACCTGGGTATCCGAAACACAAGACCCGTGTCAACAAAAATGGAGGCAGCGGCGGGTTCAGTTCATCTTCATCTACATCACGCGGCAGTGGGCCATCAGCCCACCAAGTGGATACCTTTTCCCTCACAGAAGTCCAGCAAGCCCTTCCAAACTTAACAGAGGCCCAATATAACAGAATTTTTGCTGCCTTGAAGCCGCAGCCCACATCTTTTTCCTCAGCCGGTCCACAAGCCCATGTTGCCTGTGCACGCGACTTTTCTTCAGGTTTGTCCCCGCTTGCTCCCTGTCGATGGCTTATCGATAGCGGGGCAACGGATCACATTACTTCATCGTTTGATTTATTGACCAATAATGTTAGAAATTCTTCTCTTCCGCCGGTATCTTTGCCAAGCGGGGAGAAGGCTCCAATTACTACATCTGGCACTATTAATTTGACTTCTAATATACAATTGAAGGATGAGTTGTGTGTACCTACTTTTCAAGTAGACCTTTTATCCGTGAGTAAAATTACCGATGGGTTACGTTGTTCGGTAACTTTTTTTCCTACTTGGTGCATTTTGCAGGACTTGGTTTCGAAGACGACAATTGGTGTGGGTAAGCGACGCGGAGACCTCTATTACCTTGTGGCGTTGGCCTCCAACAGTTCACCACTCCGTTCACCCTCTTTCAATTTCGTCACCATTCCTGCTGATCTATGGCACCGCCGTCTAGGTCATCCGTCTTCCGCTCGACTCCAGTTTTTAGCTAATAATGTCCTAGATTTTTCTTTCTCTTCCCATCATCATTGTGATGTTTGTCCATTGGCGAAACAAACTCGTCAACCTTTTGGTCTTAGTTCCATTTCAACTTCCAATTGTTTTTCTCTTTTACATTGTGATATTTGGGGCCCCTATAAAACCGCATCTCTTACTGGTGCTCTTTATTTTTGACCATTGTGGATGATTATTCTCACTTTACTTGGGTATTTATTATGTGTCATAAGCATGAAACACAATCACTTTTAAAGTCTTTCTTTGCATATGTTGAAATGCAATTTCACACCAAGGTTCAACAATTTCGTAGTGACAATGGGGGAGAATTTCTTTCACTGCGGCCTTTTTTCCATGAAAATGGGATCATTTTTCAACACTCATGCGTCTACACACCACAACAAAATGGTGTTGTAGAGCGCAAACATCGTCATATTCTTGAAGTTGCTAGAGCTCTAAGTTTTCACTCTCATTTGCCTATCAAGTTCTGGGGAGAATGTGTTCTTACTTCTGTTTACCTTATTAACCGCATTCCTACACCTCTCCTCTCCAACCAAACTCCCTTTGAACGCTTACACCACAAACCACCCACTTATATGCATATGCGGGTTTTTGGTTGTCTCGCTTACGCAACTACTCCTCATCCGCCCTCTAAATTTTCCCCCCGTGCTTCTAAGTGTGTTTTTCTTGGGTACCTCCTTGGTCAAAAAGCATATAAATTATATGATCTTGAGACGCATAAACTTTTCACAAATCGGGATGTTCTTTTTTTGGAGGATTCTTTCCCCTTTTTGCTGCCCCAAAACCCGTCTGTCCATGTTGATCCGTTAGGCCCCAATCCACCTTCCCCTCCTTTCCTTTTGGACATAGGCCCAACTTCACCCACATTTTCTCCTAATATTGGGCCCCCGTCTATCTCCCAGCCCACACCCGCATATGACCCCTCACCCGAACCTGCAGCAGCTTCCGAACCTGCCCCTTTTTCCGAGCCTGCTGGTTCTGACTCCGAGCCTGCAGCTTCGGATTCTGCACTTGTTTCCGCTGAGCCCACTCCGTCATTCGCTGAGCCCGCTCCCTTACCCTCTCTTATTGGGCTTTCTCCTTTGCATGCCTCTATTGACTCATCTCACCCACCAGCGCCTCTCAGTGCCCCCCCTCCCATTCTTCGTCGGTCCACGCGGCCTAAGGTCGCTTCTACTCGTCTCCATGATTATGTCTGCTCGCAGGTGATGCTGCCACCACACCCATCTCCGTCGTCTTCGGCGCCAAGTATTAAAGGTACCTGTTACCCATTGTGTAATTTTATTTCCTATCATCGTTATTCACCATCACATCTTTCTTTTGTTGCTCAAATTAGTCGGGATGTGGAGCCTTCTTCTTTTGCAGAGGCTGAAGATGGACCCTTTGGCGGCAAGCGATGGATTCCGAACTTGAGGCACTTGCAACCAACCACACATGGACTCTTATGCCTCTCCCCCCAGGCAAACACCTCATTGGTTGCAAGTGGGTCTATAAAATCAAGCGCAAGGCTGATGGTATTGTTGAGCGCTACAAGGCTAGACTGGTTTCCAAGGGTTTTACCCAAACGGAAGGTAATGATTATCATGACATTTTTTCACCCACTGCCAAGATGATCACCGTTCGTTGTCTCCTTGCTATTGCAGCTAGTCAAAATTGGATAATTCAGCAATTAGATGTTCATAATGCTTTTCTCCATTTTGGAGGAGGAAATTTATATGACTCCCCCTCCTGGTCTTCGGCGACAGGGGGAGAATCTCGTGTATCGCCTTCACAAATCCCTATATGGTCTTAAACAAGCTTCCCGACAATGGTTTGCTAAGTTTACTGAAGCCATTCTAGCTGCTGGATTCACACAATCTAAGGCCGATTATTCACTGTTCACTCGACAAGACGGGAAATCCTTTACTGCCTTGTTGATATATGTTGATGATTTTCTTATTACAGGAAACAATTTGGATGCTGTTAACTCTCTTAAGGAGTTCCTACATACCCGTTTTCGTATCAAAGATCTTGGCGACTTGAAATATTTCTTCGGTATTGAGGTCTCACAATCAAAGAAAGGCATTAATATTTCATAGCGAAAATATGCTCTTGAAATTATTAAGGATTGTGGTTTCCTTGCCGCTAGACCCGTTGATTTTCCAATGGAGGAAGATAAGCTTTCAGATAAGGGTGATATTCTTGAGGATCCTGCTAAATATCGCAGGCTTGTTGGGAGAATGATCTATCTTACTATTACGAGACCTGATCTCACATATTCAGTGCATGTTTTATCACGATTCATGCATCAGCCACGCCAACCTCATTGTGATGCTGCATTGAGGATTGTGCGATACTTAAAGTCTACTCCGGGTCAGGGCTTGTTTTATCCGTCTGATAATCAGTTAAAGATGGTTGCCTATTGTGATTCTGATTGGGGTGGTTGTCCTGTGACTCGTCGTTCTACCACAGGCTATTGTGTTTTCTTGGGTAATTCTTTGATCTCTTGGCGAACAAAGAGACAGAAAATGGATTCGAGGTCTTCAGCAAAAGATGAATATAGATCTATGGCAGGTACTGCATGTGAGATCACTTGGCTGTGTTTCTTGTTGGAGGACTTGCATCTACCTCATTCACGTGCATTATATATGTTTTGTGATAATCAGGTAGCATTGCACATTGCAGCCAATCCGGTCTTTCATGAAAGGACTCGTCATATTGAGATGGATTGTCATTTCGTTCAAGATAAGATTATGGATGGTACGATTGCTACACGGTTTACTAATTCTTCGAATCAGTTGGCCGACATTTTTACCAAGCCATTGGGCAAGGATAAGTTCTCTACTTTGTTGCGCAAGTTGGGAGTTCTTGATATCCACTCTCCAACTTGAGGGGGTGTGTTAGAAAGTCTTGTATTTCTATTAGAAAACAAATATGTATAGTCAATTCTTTCCTGATTATGTTCCTGAATTGTAGCAGTAGAATACTTGTAAGACAAGGAGATCCCTTGTATTTGTACCATCGTTCTATCAATGAAACATCCATACCTATTCAATATACTTTTCTACAAAAAGATAAAAATTATGTTTTGTTTGTGTGTATTTTATTTTTTTTTTTTGTTTTATTAAGTTAGAAAAAAAAGAGAGAAGGAAAAATTTAAAAAAAAAAGATATGAGTAATAGGAAAGAAGGAAGGGGGAGTGGGGAGGTAGAAAGGGGGAAAGAGATGAAAGGGCGTCTGTAGAAAGAAGGCCGCCCTTGTATAATGCCTCCCTCCTTTTTTTTTTGGGTTTTTTTTTTCTTTCTTGTTTAAGGGTTTAGGGGTGGGGGGAGAAGGGAAGGCGTGTTTAAAAAAGTCTGTTTCTCTCCTCCTAAACCCCTTTTTTTTTTTTTTTCTCCTTTAGGAAAAAAAACTTAAGGTGAACCAAGTGGCCATTTGTAAACCCCCTAAAAACCCGAGATAAAAAAGCATTCCATCATTTTCCATCATAAACCTAATTTCAATTCTTCAATAACAAAATAACAAATTCAGCTTCCTCACCAAAACCCAGTTGATAAGAAAGATTACCTGTCTGTCAAAGACTCGATTTGGGGGCAAATATTGGAAAAACTCGGCTTTAGACCCTGTAATCGCAACAATCGAATCGAAGTATCCAACCCATTGAAAAAATCACCCAGCATTTCATACCTGCAAAAAAAAAAATCCAAAAACCCACAAATATAATGAATCAAATTCCTCCAAATAACTCAGAAAAACAAATCATACACATTACAAAAATCCCAAATTCGCAAAACCCGTACTTTTCCGGTAGCTTCTCGGATCGCCCGGCCAGAGCTTTCTTCGGCTTTTCATCCAGCCAAGAAACAATCTGGTCCATCCGCTGCTTCTGGGTCGACTCAATGAAGCTTTTGGAGGCGGCTCTTCGGATATCGGCGAGGGAGAGCGCAACGTTAGCATTACGGCCACAGCGAGATAACGATTCAGACTTCTGTGGGGTTTTGGTGCTCAGTGACTCATCGTCCAAAGCTTGGAGCTTTGAATTCGGGGCTTTCTTTTCTTTAATTCTAGGCATTCTGGATTTGAGGCTTTGCGGAGAGCTCATTGCGGAGATCGAAGATATGGTGCGACTCGGAATCGATTCCAAAAGGTGAGATTTTTAGGGTTGCAGATTCACAGTGGAGGAGGAGGAGGAGAAGAAACATTCGGGAAAGGTGAGGTGGCAATGGGGTGAGCCGTTGCTTCCCGCCAAATAGGCCCGTTGGCTCCCGCGTTTTCTGTGGGCTAGTGGACCACTGGTTGGCTATTGGGGTACTTCTCTTGGCCCAACTAAACAGTAGAAGGACAAATATTCTCTTTCAGTTCTTGTTCTTGTCCAAGACGGAATGTTCAATCTTTTCGAATTAAATCGCACGTGACAAGTGAAATAGAATACAACAAATCCCAAGGTCAGCTAATTTTTTTTAAAAATTTTTTGTAATGCTGTCTCAGAACCTGCATGTAGTTCAATTTGTCTACAAGATTGATATAGGCAAACCTATATAATCACCAAAGTATCTTTCAGCCAAAATTAGTCCGTCAGAAGTCAAGTGTTTCCCTTAAAGGAAGCCCATAAGTTTCTGCATTTCCACTCAATGGAAGAATCTGGAAAAAGATCAAAATGTTGTTTCTTCAGGGAACTTTTAATCTTGGTGCTAGTGTATAGAATGTGAGCTTCGGGTTGTGTTCATTTTAGTAGTGCAGGTGTGGATGATGTAGATTTTGATAAGTGCTAGTGAGGAGGGGAAGAGAACAGAACATAGCAGGGGAGGAGGCTTCTGAATCATTGATGTCGTGGTTTTGGGTTGCATTTGTTATTTCCATCTTTGTAGCAGAGAGGTTTGCAAAATTGTCATCATCGGTGATTTAGCATGCTGCTAGGTGTACCTGACACTCTTTCCCTCGCCAACTAAGGTTTTTAATGAGACCCAAAGATGTTGCGTTTTAGTTACTTTCCTTGTATTTTTTTTGTTTGGCGGGTTGTCAAACTTTTTTATTCAATAATTGCATTAAAAAAAGTTTGTGGTACTAGTTTCCCTTTTCTCTTCTATTGTTGTATCCCCAACCCCATTAACTTGTTGATGGTTAGCATACCAAATGGTTCCGAAAGGCTTGGTAGGGTATGAGCTGATAGTCTTTGTGCCACAAAAAGCATGGTTGGTCGAGAACCAGGATGCGTACGTATGCAGGCCATGGCTACACTCATTACAAGCACCACTGCCTTTGCGAGTCCACTGGTTGGAGACTCCAGTCTTTGGTCTAACACATCTTTCAATAGCAACTCCCCATTGTGCGGCAATGATCTTGACGATTGCAATAGTTGAGAGTGTAGCATATCACCTGGGTGCTTTCCCATCAGAACTTCCAGCGCGACCACTCCGAAGCTGTATACACACTTATCCGTGACCCGCATAGTCAATGCAAACTCTGCAGATCAAGAAAGCAAAATATGCAGCCTCAAAATATATCTCTTGGCCACTAAAAGATCAACCAAAATGCTCAATAAAATTGGTACTTTACCTAGTGCCATGTAGCCAAATGAACCAGCAATGCTGGTCCAGTTGGATGAATTGATACTCAACAGTTTTGATGTCCCAAAATCTGAAAGCCAAGGTCGGATACTTTACCTGGTGCCCCTTTCAAATTATTCATATAGCAAGAACATGCAACCCCTCCTTGAACAGAACCCATACAGCTTTATGATGTTCCGGTGTCGGATATTTGTTAATGTTCTGATTTCATTCTCGAAACATTGAAGATTGATAGCTGGAATGTCAATAGAGTCTGACAAATTAAGCCTCTTAATAGCTACAACTTGGCCTGATGGCAACTCTGCTTTGAAAACCCTTCCAGACCCTCCTTTTCCAATGCAGTACTTTTCATGAAAGTCCTCTATGGCCTTGACAACTTCCCCATAAGTAAATTTTACCTCCTTTTGCAATATGAACGACTCAAAGTTGTCAAACTTCCGAGAACTTCTGATTTCACTTGGAAGGAGCTTGGAATTCTTACTAAGCATACGATTCAGAGCAATGGCAGCGGCAATCACTAACAAACCACAAACAAATAAGAGCACGCCAATCAAAAGTTTGTTGCTAGAATGTCTGCCAGAGGCATTGTACGTAGTACGCCCATCTGTATCTCTACTCAAGTTAGAATTTCCAACAAATGCATTTAGTTGTGCCTTTCTGAAAAGGCTACAAGTTGGGATTGGACCTGTCAAGTTGTTATAAGAAAAGTCATAGCTCTTTAGACCAAGCATGTCAGACAATGCTGATGGGATTTCCCCTGAGAGAGGGTTGTGTGAGATATTGAGAACCTCTAATTCTGTTAGGTTGTGCAAGTTTGAAGGTATTGCTCCGGAGAGTAAATTGTTGCTAAGATCCAAGTAGGATTTCAAGTATAAGTTGCCAATATCTGATGGTATTTGACCTGATAAATTGTTATGGCTGATGTTGAAGCTTGTTAAAATGTAAAATGTCTGTATCTGCAACGGTATTCTCCCTGTCAAATAGTTATGAGACAAATCTAGATCCTCCAGAAGAGTCAATCTGGTCAGACTCGGTGGGAACACACCTGTCAAGTGGTTTCTACTCAAGTTTAGAACCAGGAATTGCGCCTAGGTCTTTTTCACAAAATCAGTTTAAGCCATTGCGGCTTGGGTCCTGGCTTGTGCATGGTGAAGTGCAAGTTTGGCTTTTGCGTAATTAATATTGCTAGTTTGGCTTGTGATGGTTGTGCCGACTCCAGTGTAGCTCCGTACATATGGTGATAAACAATATATATATATATATATATATATATATATATATATATATATATATATATATATATATATATATATTAAAGGCACATAGGTGATGCATGCGGAAGGTAGATAATGAAATGACAGATAAGGTAACTGAATGAGTATGAAATTAATGATAGTAATGAAAATAAAAATAATGCAATTGATAAAATAAATTACTTTTAAAAATATTCTGAAAAATTGAAGTTTATTTGATAACTGGTAACTGAAGATCAGTTCTTACTTTGGGTACAAAGGGTTACTGGGATAGGAGAGATATATTGAAAGAGATAGGATACATGAACATCACAATAGTTATTGATGTCTCAAGTATGCTAAAACTATCTTTTAATCTCGAATATGAGGCAGATTGGAGGCTGAAGGTTTAGAGCTTCAGGACTAACTGTAAAATTATGCCTGCCTCCCTGAATGACTGAGGGCCTTCTTATATAGAAGACTGGAAGGAGTGACTGCATTATTGCTCACCGAAAGATGCGGAAATTGCGGTGACAACTGTTCATGAATAGTGACTTGTCTGGAGCTTTTACTGTCGATGAATAGTAACTTGCTTTTACTGTTGCTGAATAGTAGCTTGTCTGGTGACTGTAGAGTTGCATGAGTTTTACTGCTTAGCCGGCCATGTCATATGGATCAATGTCGGCGTAAGGATCTTGGGCATCTTGGAAATTTTGATAATCTTGGCGATCACTTTGGCGATCTTCATTATCTTCTGGGTAATCTGCCCATCGGAGAGGTTTTACTGGACTAGGTGCTAGTGTAATAGCTGCTGAGGAAGAGGCTGAGTCTTCTTCCTTGTTGACTTTGTTTTCTTCATCGCCGTCCTTCTGGTTGGCTAAGAGAAGTAATTGACTGGCCATTTCTTTCAATTCTGCTTTTGACTTTCCTTCTATGCTGAGAGAGGAGGAAGATGACTGCGGAGTAGCTGGCTTGACTTTGTCCTGTTGAATGGTTGGAAATTCATCATTGACTTGGGAAATAATTCGTTGATGGTTGAATTTATCCCACCACTTGACTGAGATGAGTCTACTGAGGACTCCTGAGTTGACTGTAAACTGCCATTTCATAATCCATGGCGTTTTGTATTTTGAAACGAACAATAATAACTGTGGAAATCTTGCATTCTGCTGACTGGGCCTGTATCGGGTGGAAAAGTACTTGACTGAATTCTGAAGCTCAACAGGGAGGAGTTCCCATGTTAGGCCGAACATTGCCTACCATTTCTGGAACCATAGTGGGAGCTGACTTTTGAATTTACTGTCAAAGCATATGAACCACGAGTGACTGAATTCTTCATTTTGGTGTAGGAAGATTTTGAACCATGCTTCCATGTAGTCGTAGTAATTGTATACTACTCCTTCTGAAAGGGTCTTGGGCTTCCATGGCTGACTGTCCCATTGTTCCTGGGTAATTACTCTGAGAATGTAAATGGAATGACAAAGAAGTTTTGGCTGGTTACTTTTATCATAAATGGGCTTGATGGCGATTGATTGTGTAGAGAATAAGATATCTCTGAAATATGAAAGTGTTTTACTGGGGTGTATTGGGGCATAGTGAAATCCAGGGGGAAAGTAAGCTTTGGCTAACTGACCTGGGTTCTTAATATGACTAAGGCAATCTTCAATGTAAAATAATGGGTGACTGGGAGTTTTCGGGAAGTATGGTGATGACTTTGGAAAAGTAACTGATGGTTGGCCAGAAGGCTGTAACTGGGTGTTTGACTGGAAAGGATCAAACTGGGTAACTAATGCTGACTGGTAATTGGGTCGGGTTTGCCCAATAGTTGTGAATCTATTTGAGATGGAAACTGGAGAGTGACTGTAAGGTACTAAACCTTGTGAAGGTGACTCTGGTTTGACTGGTTTTTGGGATGGGGAAGGCTCTTGCTTGGTGGATCTCAGGGGATACCTAGATCCCATCTTGCTTTCCCTGTAAAAACTCTCGGGTTAGGAAATCAGGGATTGAATTTTGACTGCCTTTAATGTATTCAATTTCAAAATCAAAAATACTAAGTATAGCTTGCCATCTTGCAAAAATCTGTTTTGATGCAATGTTTTGAACATCTTTTTCTAAAACATGTTTTGCAGATTTGCAATCTACTCTGACTAAAAACTTTTGATTAAGCAAATCATCTTGGAATTTTGAGATGCATAATACGATAGATAGTATTTCTTTCTTAATAGTACTATAATTACTTTGTGCATGATTCCATGTTCCTGAATGAAAACGAACAATTTGTTCAGGATCGGACTTGTTGATTCTTTGTTTGAGGATGCCACCGTAGCCAAGTTCGGAGGCGTCTGTTTCTACTATTTTGAAAGAATTGACTGTAGGAATACCAAGACATGGGAGAGATTTGACAAATGTCTTGATTTCTCTGACTATAGAAGTATGACCATCAGTCCAGGGAGGAGGATTGTTCTGGAGCCGATCAAATAAAGGCTTACATTTGACTCGAAGACTTTGGTAGAATTCTGCAACATAGTTGAGTGATCCTAAGAATCTTTGTAACTGGGTTTTGTCTAAGATTTTATCTGGGAATTTTTCTGCAAACTGGATGACTCTGTCTATAGGAACAACTGTTGACTGGTGGATGTGATATCCAAGAAATCTGACTTTGGTTTGGAACAGCTTGATCTTGGGTGCTGAAACAACTAAACCGTTAGTTTTGACTGCATGAAAGAATGACTTAAGATGTTTCCATTGTTCTTCTAAGGAATTAGAGAATATGAGGACATCATCAATATAGACGATCGAAAAATGACTGAAAGGATTAAATATTTCATTCATAATATTCTGGAATTCACTAGGAGCATTCTTCAGACCGAATGGCATAACATTCCATTCGTAATGACCAAATGGCGTGACAAATGCTGTCTTGTACTTGTCTTGTTCATGAAGCTGAATTTGCCAAAATCCACTTTTCATGTCGAACTTGGAGAAGATGACTGCTTGACTGAGCCTGCTAATGAGATCTTTTTTATTGGGAATGGGGTATCTAATCCATTCTAAGACATTGTTGAGGGGTTTGTAATTAATGACTAACCTGGGGGCCCCTCTTTCTATCTCAGCGTTTTTCTGGACATAAAAGGCTGCACAAGACCAGGGAGATTTACTTTTTCTAATAATTCCTTTGTTAACTAAATCTGTGATTTCTTGTTTACAGAACTCCATGAGTTCATGACTCATCTGAATCGGACGTGCTTTGGTAGGAATATTCCTTTCATCAAATTCTTTGATGTAAGGAAGTTTGACTGTGTGGCGCTTTCTGTTCCAGAAAGCATTAGGAAGATCAGAACAGACTTCTGCTCTGAGTTGTTCTTCAAATGAAAGGAGTTTTTGTTTAAAGTGACTATGAAGGAGTTGTTCTTCAATTCTTCTGAATTTAATTTCTGACTGAAGATGACTAATTTGTCTAGTTTTGCTGTTAAGTAAGCTGACTGATTTAGAAATGGAATCTTCTTGTAAGGCATGAATTTCTTTAAGTTCGGGATGACTGAGAAACTTAAACTTGACTTTTTCACCCATGGGATAGGTGGTGATACCATCGTTTTCTGTTGTGAAAGGATACAACAGAGCAATGAAGGGAAGACCTAGGATAACTTGATCTGTCATGTTTTTGACTAGAACAAATGAAGTTTTGAAACAGACTTGACTTTGGCATATATGAGCTTTGGAAATTTCATAATTAATTTCCATTTTACTACCGTTGGCTGACTTAAGGGATTCTTTGGTTTTTGAGTGAAACTGAGTAGGAATTAATCCTTCCTAAATGCAATTCAGATCTGCACCAGAATCGATTAATGCTCGGATTTCAAGTTTGAAATCACTGATGACTATAGTTATTTTGGAATACCATTTGCGGATTTGAATTCGCTCAAGGTATGACAAAACTTGTTCGTAACTATTTCTTTCTTCTTCAGTCGGTGTTTTCTGAGGAAGTCTTAACTTAAATGTTTCTAAATCTTGACTGATTAAGTATTGACCTGTTTTTAACTCTTGATTTTGTTGTTTAAGAATTCTGACTTCTGACTTGAGGTAGTTGACTTCAGAGTGTAGGCCTTGGAGTGTAGGTAACTTATCTTTTCGTTTACTGAATTTTTCTAGGGTGGTGCTAAGACAGATTCTGGTTTCTGGAGTCTTAGGCTGACTTTCTTCTGACTGGAGCATGACTTTTTTCAATTTTTTCAGATACTCAACTTTAAGTTCTGGGTTTTCTAATTTACTGATAAGATCAACTAGAAGCTCTTCCTGTTCTTCTTGTTTTGTAAGAACAGTTACTGTTTTACAGCAAGTGTCTTTACAACCAAAATTGATATCAGGAGAACTAGAACTTGATTTATCAGAGGCTGACTCTGTGTCTGACTCTGAGTTTGACTCTAAGTTATCATCACTTGTTTCTCGGATCTGGAGTATTTTAAGAAGTTCTTCTTTTTCTTGATCTGAGATTTTTAACTGACTGATGGTTTTCTTGACTCTGCAATCTTTGGCAAAATGACCTTTCTTTTGACATTTAAAACAAGTAATGTTACTTTTGTCTTTGTTTTGGTATTTTTGACTTGGTTTTGTATTCTTTTTCCAATGTCTTTTTGGCCTAGGTTTAGAGTAGAAAACATCATTGGCAGGTTTACTTTTCTCGTATCTTTTGTATTTGTAATGTCTTTTGTGACTAGGGTATTTTTGACTGGACTTGGTATTTCTGGAAGGGGCTATTGGGGGTAGACCGTATTGTTCACAGAAATTACCCATTTCGTATTTAGCAATTTTTCTGTCACTGTTGACCTGTTTACTGATTTTCATATCAATACACATCTTCAAGCCTTCTTGTTGAATTGTATTGATAATGTTACCATAGGTGAGACTGTCGT
Organism: Spiraea crenata; assembly: GCA_033992175.1. Classification (NCBI taxonomy): domain Eukaryota; kingdom Viridiplantae; phylum Streptophyta; class Magnoliopsida; order Rosales; family Rosaceae; genus Spiraea; species Spiraea crenata. The sequence goes on along the minus strand of JAVBHV010000014.1, from coordinate 6,661,593 downwards.
ATGGAATGACATTGTTCTCATTACTGAGGACTTGTCTGATTTTGTGTGTGAATAAGTTTGGAAGACCATTAATGAACTTTTCTTTCCAGAAAGGCTGATTACTGTCTTCTCGGAGCATGACTCTGGATATAAAAACATCTTTATACCATCTGAAATCACTGAGTGTTGGACAACGAAGGTTATTAAGTTGGTCATGAATTCTAGAGGTGATTTTACTAGGGGTTCCTACGAAATGTTCTATAATAGTGAATAGAAGAGTGTTGACTGGATCTGGAATACCTTGTCCGATGGTTTCATCGAAGATTGGTAGTCCATCTTCATCTTGTTTGACTGCTGATCGAATGGCTTGTTTGGAATCAGGAGTGAGATGATTTTCCCACCAAGATAGGAGAATGCCGGTGAAACCGGTAACTAGGAGATCAAGGATTTCTATTTGACTGATTCTATGAGTAGTGGAATAGGTGTTGGCCACCATTTACATATGTTGGAGCTTGTTCAACAATTCTTGTTCTGACAGACCATCTATGTTCCATTCATAAAGCTTGTCTGCAGAAACTGCGAATTGGTTTTGGAACACTCTCTCTTCAAATTGCATGTCAGGAGGTGTTGGCCTTGGATACCAGTTTTTAGTGAGACTGGTAGGATTGACTCGAGTTTTGTTTGTGATTCGTTTGATTTCGAGGTTTCGGAATGCATTTTCAATTTGACTGATGTTATCTGACTCTGGTTCAGAGGAATCAGACTGTTGACTAGTTTGGGAAACATTTATCATGTTGACAGAAGGGCCTGATTTGGTTGGGGTTAGGTCCTTAAGCATTTGTTCGATTTTAACTAGTGTGGGGTCTTTAGTTTTTAGACTTGGACCTGGTTTGGATTCAAACTTGACTAATGGGTTTTCTTTTTTAGAAGAACTGGGCTGACTGAGTAGTTGATCAGTGTTGGTTTCTATTTTGTCTAACTGTTTTCCAATGGTGATAAGGCATTGGTCGGCGTAATTATTTTGTTCGATGACTTTTCTGGTTTCGGAATCTTTGTCAGGGATTTTGAATGGGGAGGCAATAATGGATGTTTCTAAGTGTGGAATGACTATTGTTTCAGCTGGAGGATGACTGGAAGACGCATGTGATTTATCTGGTTTGGTCCAGCTTTGTTTGGTGACTACATTGACATTACTGTGTGACTCATCAATGAAATCCAGAAAGAATATTTCTTTTTGGTTTTCGATCATTGTGTTTTTCCATTGACTGAACAGTTCCTTTTTCTCTGACGCAGAGAATTGTTGGCGAAACTGGTTTCGTCTTTGGATGTTTTGTTCGTGTGTAAAATGCTTATCAAGCATTTTCCAGTTAATTTTGAATTCTTTGGAAAGAGTGAAAAGCTGAGGGTTAATGGGAGGAGTTACTTCAAAATCTGTGGCTGTGGGTGATTGTTTGTCTGACTCGGTGTCTTCATTGTTTTCATAACAAGGATGAGTGACTTGAGAAGTAGTCTGGACTTCTTTTAGCTTAAGTTTTTTAAATTCTTTATCTATATCTTGGTCGCGTCGGAGAACTCCTTCGGTTGTTGCTGACCCTGCAAAGGAATGTCTTGGCGGTAAGATACGATTTGTTTGACTCGGAACTGTTTGGATACTGGGTGGTCTTGGATCTGAGGAAGATGGTTGACCTCTAAAGTTTATTTTGACTGTACCATCTAGGTATTGCTGGATGTAATCAAGAGATGACTGGGTGTTTTGAATGTCTGTAGGTTGATTTTCATTGACTAGTAACCAATCGGTAGGGAGATTAATATCTGACCATCTGAGTGTCTGGGGAATTCGGATATTGGCATTGCTTTGGTTACTTTGGATGAGAAGTGTTTGGTCTTTGGGACTTTTGTTAACTGCTTGGACATTCAGATTGGTACCGGTACATTTATAATAAATCCTATAAATGAGTGATAGAGAATGAACGCCGCTGAGGACTCTGTATCCGGCTGTCTTAATGTTTAACGTTAAGGTTTTTAAGACATGAGGATCATTAATGCTTACTGTGAAATCGGGATAACAGTCGAAATGAATCGGACCGTTATACAGACTGGATTCAATAACTCCAAGGATACTATCATTGAAGTCTGTGAATCGGGCGTCTCTAAGACACAAGAGGACTGAAGAGTTTAGACCTCGTCTGGTTAATGGTTTGACTGCAACTTGAACACAACCAATGTGAATGTAGTTGTATCCTTCTTTTTTGTGAATTTTAATAGTATATATATATATATATATATAATGCATACGATAATATTGATGTATATTTAAACACCTCTAATTCTTCCAGATCCAATCATGTTGTTCCACCGGATAGTATTTGGTACAATAAATACCCCCAATAATGTGCCAAAAAACTTGATGATGACCACTGGCGGAGCTAGGATTGGAACTTCACCCGAGCTAAAATTCAAGCTTCCAATTTTTTCTTTCGACAATGAAGATATATACTCGGATTTATTATTCTTGCATAAACTAACTAAATTTATCATTTTTTTGACGCAACTAGTAAGGGGGGACGTAGTGAGGCTTACCTAAAAATATATGTAGTTAAGCATTACAAAATAACAAGTTAAAAAAATCTAAACATGAATGACAGATGCAATACAAAATTAAACATTTTAAATGATACCCTATGATTCTTCACATCTATAAAATCATCAACTATCATTAAACTACTTTGGGTGAAGACTGCATCGTCTTCTTCCTCGAGTGTCCGACGCTGGACCAATAGCTTTCCAAACCCACCAGCCACTACCAGTGCTCAAAAAAACGCTAGGCGGAACTCGGGCGGTCACGCACCTTCTAGCGCCCAACCTAGGCGGTTTTGCCTCTTTTAAAAAAAATTAGATATTTATAATATAATTTCTAATTCTATAACCAAGTCGACAATAGCCATCTATCAATATTTTCAATATTTTGTCATTATTACAACATATATTTCTTTAAAATATTACCATTTGTTCATAAAAAAAATTGACAATATATGAATATCTGGTATAATTATAGGCTACATAATTAATATATATATATATATATATATATATATATAAAAATAACTATTTTTTAATATTATTATAATGTTATTTAATTAAAAATTGATAAAAAAAAAAGGGAGGGGGGAGGGGAGGGGGGAGGGAAGCTGTCAGCACCAAAACGATGCGTTTCCGAAATGCTCTCTTCCTCGCGTGACTTCATTTCCGCCGTTGCACTTTCTTCAATTTCTTCGTTTCCGCCTCACCCCATGTCCTTCGTTTTCATCAAACTCTTCAATCATCTGGGTCATTCAAATTCCAATCTTCAACCTTCTTTATATCAATCATCTGGGTCACTACTACTAATAATTTTTTGAAGCCTCAAATTTTAACCTAGGCTTCAGCTCGGGTCAGCCCTCCAATAGCTCCGCCCCTTGATGACCATATCTACCATTTGATAAAAAGAAGAAGAAGGAATTGGCTAAAACTAATTAATGATGACTCTCTTCTTTAGGAGGAGAGAATATATGAACGTATCTGATTAATGTTGGTCCCTATATTATTGCCACGCCAACCCAAGATTTTTTTTTAGTGTCACTACCTACCTAGGCAGCATTTTTCCTACGCTTTAGACCATCTCTAACAATAAAATTTAAGGATAACTTAAAGGAGTTCTGACCAAAAACTACTATACGGATGTTAACATTACCAAAAACACTACTCTATATTTTTCTTACAGTTTACTAATACTTTTACACTTTACTACCGGCATTTGTCGGTAGAGCCGGTACTTCTGCAAATGTCGCGCATGTTTATTTTATTCCAAATTCCTCCCCACCCAATGGAATCCACTGAGGACGAACAACAAACTCTCCCGAGTCAACTCAGTCTCCACCGAACTTGATCTCGCCTCCACCACCAGCTCCCTCTCTAGCCTCTCCTTGATTCTATCCGACGACGACTCCCGCAGAACCACCAGTTCCTCTGGCGAGGTCTCCGGCTCCACCACATCCTCCTCTGGCAAGATTTCGGCGATGCTGGCCGCGATTCTCATCGACCCCGGCGAGGACCTCCGGATTGCCGTGGTGCCAAATCGGTGAGGGCCCACTAGGACGCAGTGAACAAGGTGGCGGCCTCGACAAACGGGACGATCTACCCAGGGCTGCGGATCGTCAGACCCAGGTCTAGGCAAACCGTTCGGCGAGAAGCGATACGCGTTGGTGGTGACTCTGAGAAGCGGTAATCGATCGCGAACGCTCTGGCGTTAAACAACTACGAATCCGTGCTTTGAATTAGTCCACGAGAAAGCTATACTATGCTTTATCAACGTCTGCGTTTGTCACAATTTTTCTGCAGTTTTGAATGTATATTTGAATTTTTGTTTGAATTGTAGTGGGGGTTTGTTTTCTGGTTTGGGGTCAAATGCATTTCTCTTAATTTTGGATTCGGGTTGCTGACGGTTTCAAGATGAAGCAAGATTCATATATGAAGGGTCAGCTTTAAAAAAAACAAATTCTCATAGTTGAAGGAACACTTCCTTCAAATAGAAGGATGTCTTCCTTCAAATTTGAAAGAGTTATTCTTTCAAATCTGATGAAGCTGTTCCTTCAAATTGAAGGAACATATCCTTCACTTTGAAGAAAGTCATTCATTTTCTTTCAATCAAATTGAAGGAGGTATTCGTTTAAATTTGTAGGCCTTCCTTCAATTTGAAGGAATTGTTCCTTCAATTTAAAGGAACAAGAACGTTCCTTCAAATTAGAAGTTGTTCCAAAATATAAAAATAAAATTGTTCAAAGAAAAAATTAACCACGCATTGCTTGACAATAGACTGAAATTTCGATAAAATCCGAACTTGTTGAATATTGCGATCTGATTTGTGATTACCTGGAGAATTAGAAAGAAATTTTGAATGGAATTGATTGGATGAAGAAAAGGAGGAGAGAGAAGAAGAAAGGATATACGAAGAAATAAGATTTGATGCAGAAAAGGAGGAGAGAGAAAAAGAAGAAAGAATATTGGATGCAGAAAAGAAGGAGAGAGAAAAAGAGACGTCAGTGGTAACTGGATACATAATAGTAAATTGGTCAAAGTAGTACTATATTGTAATATTTAAAGTATAGTGGTTTTAGGTATTTTACTCTTCAAGTATAGGTGACCCACTACAAGAAAAATATGATTTTGTGACAAAACTTTTGGCGACAAACATTGTTTTCGTCGCAGAATAGTAGATTTTGTGACGGATGTACTCATTCGTCACAAAAGTTTTACTGACGACACAAAATTTCGTCACAAAGCATTGGAAAAGGCGACAAAAATTTAATATTGTCACAAAAAGATTTTGGTGAGGAAAGTGAAAGACATTCTACGACGCTTGTGGTCGCTGGATTTCTAAATCACCGACCAAACAAAAAAAGGTCATCATGAGGCTTTGCGCTAGTAAGCGGCATAGTTCACATAAAACTTTCACCAAAAAAAAAAAAAAACCTGCCCAAAAGTAACGCCGCATGCATGAAACTTACCCACCCGATCCAAATTCTTATATACCCCAAATTCTCACACACCCCTAAATCGACACAACCACAGCCGAATCTTTTGTTCCTAGCTAAGCCAGAAATCCTTAATCCAAGCTTGAAACCGCATTTGTGCTTAGTTCAGTATTGTTGTTGAAGGTTGGAACTCTACTCTACAAATGTTTTCATGTTTTTCTCTTAATACGATTTAGTATTGTTTTCACATGAACCTCTATTCTTGTTAATCCTCTATTTTTCATCTCATCAGCTCTGAGATTGTTCCTTTCCCGCGACCAAATTGACCACATTAGAAATCGACCTTCAAAAGTCTAATTGTTCCTGGTAAGTTCAAGGGAAAGTTCAATGGGCTTTTTGTAGATTTTGCGTTTCTTTGGGAAGCATTGTAAATTTGAACCGAAATTCAATTTGCTAATTAGTTATTAGGATTGAGAAGTTGGTGTTTGTTAATTGAGAAGTTGAGTAAGAGGGCTGGAGTTTTGTGAAACACGATAGCGGCGGTGCCACGCGAAGAAGAGGGGGTCTGGTGCAACGTACCGTTTGGTGTTGTGGGAAGACGGGTTTGCTGCTACGCACCGTCTGGTGTTGTAAGAATATAGGTTTGGTGCAACGCACCGTTTGTTTGTAAGAAGATGGGCCGCACCGTCCGTTTGTTAGAAGATGGGATATGGTGTTGTAAGAAATTAAGAATATAGGTTTGGTGCAACGCACCGTTTGTTTGTTAGAAGATGGGATTTGGTGCACTGCACCATTTGGTTTGTAAATTGTATACTTTGATTAAATTAATATATATAATCTTATATTATGAACATATGCATATTATAGAATATGTTTGCAATTCTTTAATTTCTTATATAATCTTACATAAGAAACATATACTTTACATGCTGACCACAGACTATCAATTTTTTCTTTGCATGTTATGGAGGTAGCTGAACTACGACATGAATTATCCGAATGATAGGCAATGGAATACTCAATAAAAACCGACTGAGGAAGGAGTATCTTAAAGGTATTGAGTCATTTATGAAAGCTGCGAGTAAACATGTCGATGAAAATAATGAAACTCGATGTCCATGCAAAAAGTGCCAAAATATGAAAATGCATTCTCTTTCAGTTGTGGAAGCACATTTACTTAGGGATGGGATGGCAGTGGTTTATAACCCGTGGATTTATCATGGAGAAGAATTCAAGAAGCCAAGACAAGAGTCACCTCCTTCAGCATGTGAAGAGACAAATGGACCTGATGATGATATTTATGATATGTTGAACGATCGCTTCCCACGAGACATCAATACAGATCATGAATCCTTACATGAGGGGTTTTTCCTTGTAGTGACAAACTTGTGCTGTCACCAAATGAGTTTTTCCTTGTAGTGACCTTTGAAAAGGGGTTTGGCTCTTTGTTGTGATTGTTCTGTTTCCAATAAATCGCAAGTGTGGGGAAACTAATTTGTCTCCAAGGGTCGTGGGCTGCTTTGCCTTCATCCACCCCCATACCACTGTGTCTCCTTCATCCAGATGCCCTCACTGCCACGACCAACCACTTCCCTTGGTTTTGTAAGATTGGCCTCCATTGCTGAGTTGCAATGAGTTTGTTTGTTGTTTTGTGTTGTTTTTATTTTGCAGGTTTCGTATTTAGCGGGTTCAGATCTCACTTGATCTAGTGGCAGCTGGTGCAGTATTCCGATTCCGATCGCTTGATGGGTTTCGAGTTTTGGTTCTGCCATACTTGGCCAGTTTGTCTGCTTAATCCGATCTAGTGGTGGCTGGTACAGTTTTCCGATTCAAATCGCTAGATGGGCTTCATGTTTCGGTTTTGCCATGCTTGGCTGGTTTTGTTTGTTGGCTTGTTTAGTTGTTTTGCTTAGACTTTCTTTGAAGTTGGTGCTTTGATGCTGGTTCTATGCAGCCTGATTCCTGTCGGTAGAGTTGTCATCTGCAGCTAACCGGTCGGAGATCCTTGTCAAAATTTGGATTTGCTCTTTCGCAATTGTGGCCTTGGTTCTCTTTTGATAGGATTGATTTCATCTGCTTTATTCCACTATTACGTGATGTATTCTCGTGAAGTATGGAGCACTCATTTTATTGAGAGCCTAATTTCCTTGTACGCTTTCAACTATCAATATATTTTCTTTGAAAAAAAAAAAAGAATGAGTAAATTGATCACTAATGACGTATGAGCAAAAAAGTAAGATTATCCAACTATTACACTTCCCAAATAAGGACATATATAGAAATTTACGTCTCACATATTCATGTGCTAAGATTAACACATCTATATCAATGAACTTATTTCTCGGTACATAGCATCATACTTCATTTTGGATCATGAGCCTCTGCATTTGTTTTTCCATGCATTTGCCGTATTTACTTAGGTGTCAACCATCAACCACTACAAACATTTTTTTAATTAAACATATTCTCCTAGTCCAACCGCTACAAGCATGACACCTCAGCAAATGCGGTAAACGCGTGAATAAGCAAATGCAGAGGCTAATGATCCCTTCATTTTAAGTAGCTTATTTATTGATTAATTACTAATAAACTTATCACACTTCATTTATTCACTCTCATACATTAATTAAGTAGCTTATTAATTAATTAATCAGCACCTGTAAATGCTAAGTAAGTGGGAGTTTCAGCCATGCAGAAGCCATTAAAGTTGGAGGCAGCAGAACTAGTGTAAGCCCCCATGTCGTGAAACACAAGAAAATCATTCACTTCGAGTTCCGGCAATTCCAAATCCGCCACTACCGTGTCCAACGAGTCACAAGTCGGTCCGAACAACGTCGACGAGCATAGTACCACAGCACCTTCAGAATCGTCATCACCATCAACGTCACACTTTCGAAGCAGCGGCGACACTTTCATGCTTGACCGGTCGTACGCCGGAAGATTAAACGACCCGTAGATACCGTCGCTGATCCAATACTCTCTCCTCTCGCCTCTAACTCGCTTTCCAATCACATTCGCCGCCATTGTAAAGGAAGTTTCCGCGAAGAACCGTCCCGGTTCTGCAATCACCACCAGATCAGAATATTCTTTAGAGAAGCACTCTTTGATACCGTTGTTAACGGTCTCAGCTATTTCATCGAACAGCGAGTTCGCCTTGAACCCCCCGCCGATATCGAGCACATGCATTTTCGGCATTTTGAGCTCTTCCGCCGCATTAAATGCGGCCCTGGCTGCCGCGAGTGCTCCTCGGTACACTTTGGGTTCCGAAACTTTTGACCCCACGTGGAATGATACTCCTACTACTTTCAACCCCGACTTGTGCGCGTGCCTGAGGAGCTGTGAGACTTCCTCAGGAAGCGCGCCAAATTTGGTCCCGAATGCACGCCATGAGCTCTGGGAGTCATTCGGGACAGCGAGCCGAATCAGCAATGAACAATTGGGGTGGCACTGTCGGATCTTACTGATTTCGTCTAGTGAGTCAAATGTGGCGAGGTTGACTTGCACGCCCGCGGCATATTTTAAATGGTGGTCGCCCTTGCATGGGTTGGCGTATACAATCCTCGAGGGGCTCACGCCGTGGGAAAGGACGGCCTCGATCTCCGCCTTGCTGGCGCAGTCGAAGCCCGCGCCGAGAGTTGCGAGTGAGGCGAGGAGCGCGGGGTCGTTGTTGCACTTGACGGCGTAGAAAGGCGTGACGTTGGGAAAGGAGCGAGTCCACTTGTCCATGAGGCGAACCACAACACCCAAATCTAACACATAAAACGGCATCGGATCGTCTTGCTTGGATGCGACGGATCGAATAAGAGCCGTGAGATCATCTTGGGTTGGTATGTCGTCTAGAACGAGACCCTTCTTGACTTTGGTTGCGGCCAATTTGACTTGGAGGCCAAGATTGTTAGTACTCATTGGGTTACTTGGAATTGGTGATTCAAGCTGCTTTTGGATCAACAAGTGCAATGAGTTAACCCCTTTATATAGAGAAGTTTACAGACTCTCCAGCTAAGTAGGTGATTTCATCATATGATTTACCAAATAAAGAAGAAAGTTTGGATATATTGGTTTGGAATTTGTAATTAATAATATGATTTATATCGAGTCTTCAAAATGATAATGTGGCATAGTTTACAGGTGAACCATTTATTTTTCTTTAGCAAAAAATGTCATAGGTAAAGCATGCAAGGCTAGGCCGCGTACGGCCACCAAAAAGGGAAGGTCTCCAAATGAAATCATACATGCTTAGGATGTTTCAATCCTTTCTTAGTATTTCTGATTAATTAGGATCTTCTTCTGAGGCTTTGAGTATCATCCGAAATGCTTTTTCCATGGATGACATGAGCTTGTGTGGATCTTTGAGCCCTTTATCCATTTTGAATGCAATCCTCACCTCTCCCATATAACTTACTGTCGTCACATCAAGATTCTGGTGAAAATTGATGATGTGAATTTCGCAGAGTGGTTTGTCTGGTGAAAATCTTTCAACTGCCAGCTTTGTTGATATGTAGTCATCAAAATACTTGTCGTATGATTCAAGTGATAGATTGTGAGGAAATTTAGGGATCTTCACATGGTCTTCAACATTCACTTGAACCTTTTTCCATTGTTTCTTTCCGTTACATTCGACCTGTTTCAAAATCAAAATTAATAGTTAGTAATTGATTAATGCTATTTATGTTTGCCATTGCATTCTTTTATAATTAGAATTTAGATCACAAAACAACTAGGTCAAGTGACCATGTAAACAAGCGATTTAAGAAAATTATATCCGACGAACAATGACAAATGAGATGCGTGGGCTGATAGGGAGAAACAAATTCTGAATTGATAACATTGCTTGAGACTTGTCGGTTGGAATTTTTGATTCTAAAATAGCAAGAACCGACGTAGAGAAGATAGAACTAGTGAGGTAGTGACCAATAGGGCTAACTGGCTCAAGAACTGCGCCTCCTTCCCCAATCTCCATTTTAGATTCTGCGCCAATATGCTGCTGTTGTGAAACTACTTTATATGACTTTTAACTTACGTTTTTCCTTTTAACCTATCTTTTGATTTGGATGAACTGAATTGACCTTAACCGAAACCCTGATTTCCATGGCCAAGTCCGACATCACTGAACCGATTTCGTGTTAAGCCGACTTTGACATACTATGATCTGTTTATTATATAATTTATCTAGTAAACATCATAATCACAAAAAATAAATCAAATCTGAAATTGATTAATCATTTAACTGTATATGTCTTCATCAGATGACAACGAAGGCCGGCTCAACTCCTAATCAACAGACACCCCTGAACAGAAGATTTGAACCACCGACAATTATTTGTCAGAATTAAGATCCCTATCTAATGAACTTTTTGGAAAGAGTACAGCAGCACCAGCTCATAAGTGGTTAGGACAGACGTCCATATTGATGAGCACAGGCCACGATATAGGACGGCAACACCCAACACAGGTCCCGCTTAAAAGCCCAGCCGGGTAACTCATTGTTGTTACAACTCACCTTGTGGTACCCAATTGGTACGTAATTAGGTAAAAGAGTAAATTATATTTGTACCCTATAAACGTGTTTAGGTAAGATTCATAAATATTTGTACCCTCAAGAAGCATAAATATTCACTAGTATTTGTTCTAAAATAATTACTTTTGAAGAAGTTAGGTAAGATTCATTACGACTAGTCCTCAATTCTCACGACATACACTTCCACCAGTCATAAAATCAACATATACATGGGCATCAATTCTTTCATCACAACAATGGGTCAATCAATAAAATCATTCATACATATAAAACATGAAACAATCAGCAACTACAAAACAAACCAAGCCATCCCGTTTGTCATTCCAGTCAAGCAATCACATAGTCATTAACCTTAAGTCTCCTGGATTTCGACTTCTGTTCTAGCACCTAAAAGATTAAAGGATAGTTTCTAATCAAACATCATAGCTGCAAGTTAAAACAAAGACTCAATAATGATTAAAATCCCCCAACACCATTTTTGTCTTATGACCTAACTGACTTGTAACATCTGTAACTAACGTTATATTTTGTAGAAAAATATATTGAGCATACCCCTAGGTCCAGGAGACATAATCCTACAACCTTTCTTCAGTACAAGAAAGGCAACAAAAGCTTAAATAGTCCTAAAACTCATTAGAAGATAGTCATTCTGAATCTGTCCTGGCAACATCCAGTCCTTTTACTCAGTTTTAATGGGGTATCAAACGATGTCCGTTTTGTACCAAATTTCTACAGTAGGTGTACGAACATGTTAGCTAAATCTTCTGGGATTGGAGCAGTTACGAGGCCAACTCTTCTAGCTCCAACAATAGGAGAAGCTCCAATATCATTACAGATAATGAAACCAACAGCAGCACTCGAATGATTTATTGATCCGTCAAAGTTGATCTTGAGAGTATTAGGATTTGGAGGCTGTCGTTTGATATTTTTTGGTGGGATGATAGTGGTTGTGGAAGCACTCTGGTTGGTTGCTTGAAACTCTTTGATAGTGATGAGATCTAAGTGGATAACTCTGTTTCGTTGGGGAGGTGTATCTTGAAAGATTAGGTTGTTTCTAGCATCTCTGATCTGCCAATGGAGAAGAAGGATTCTAGAAAACAAACCTGGAGAAGCATTAGTATCAAAGATTTTAGATAACCAATTAAGGAACATGATATGCTGGTAAAAATCAGGTACATGAATGTCTGTAAAGAAAGCTCAAATACTCTTAGTGAAGTCACAATCTAAAAAAAGATGGTCTAAAGTTTCCACATCATTAATTTTCAAAAAGCTGGCAAGTTGGATTAGTATTAGGGTAGAATCTGTTAACCCATGCTTAGTTGCAATCTACCTCTCAGTAAGAGCCAACTAAAGATTTTGAGTTTTTGTGGAAGATTCGAATTCCACATTTTTCTCAAAAGCATATTTTTAGGGTGAGCATGATCACCATCCTAACATTAAGTTGCGGATTTCATAGAACTTACCGGTAGTGGTGTAACCTCAAATGAATTCATCCTCACGAGGGGGTAAAGGTAAGACAGTGCTGTCAATTCTATTAACAACTAAAAGAATCAAGTAGGGGAAGCATCCTTTTTTAAACAATCTGACCAGTTATCCATTTTGACTAAAATTATAATAGTCCCCAGACCATTTTAAGCAAGCAAGAAGAAGGCGTTAAGGCATAAAAGGATTACACAAAATATGACAGCAAAAATAAGAAAGAAAAAGTGTAATCAAAACTCCCACTGATTCGTAGCTATATCGACATAACAAAAGGTTAGGAGCTCCTTAAGAATAATTTTGCTAATTAGTCAAGATTTCCAAGAAAAATTTATTGAATAAGCACTGTTGACTTTGAAGATTGGACCAAAAGAGATTAGAACATCATATAATTTGTCAAAAAACCTTTGACTGGCATTTTTGACAGAATTATCAGTCTCTAGAAAGTGTAGCCATATAGAATAGTTCCTATTGGAACTAGCCAATTAATTGATAATTAGCAACCATATGTTTAAAAAATTAAGTTAATGTGGTTTTAGTCCTTGAAATTAGCTACTTTTAATAAAGGTCCAGCAACTTTCAACAAAACCCCTAGGTTTTATTTTTTCAATAAAATTCCTCTAATTGTATATCTACAAACTTTCCATATAAGTTTTGTTCACATACCTATTTTACCCTTCAACAATTATGCAACCGTTTATGAATTTTAAGATACATGCTTTGAAATGGTTTTAATTTAATTGAATTTTTCTCATAAATAATTACAAACCTATAAAATAGGTAACCAAACTTGCATCATATAGATATGTGATTTAAAGGAAAATGCCTTGTAGTTTCTAAATTTTATTGACGAATTGAGAGCAAAATTTGACTTTTTAGATACCTGTTCATTAGGAACTAAAGGACAAGATCAACGTTCACATGTATCCTATGATCAAGGTAGATAAGGATAAATTCTCAATCTATATAAACAGATGGATATTTATATTATCTAAACAAGAGAGATGATCTAGACGATAGGTTCATTGCAACCAAATTTAAACTTACATCTAAGGTAGAATAGCATCAATAACATCGATCCACAAAAAACCTTAGGTTGAGTTAAATTTGAATTCCTTTCCCCATCTTCCTTTTTATTTTCCTCATATCCATGTCTCACCATCCTACCTCTATAATATGTAGACACAACCCCCTACCTCCTCCACAACATACTTATATAATAGGTAATAGGTAGACACGACAAACCCCCCCACCCTCGAATTCTATCCACAATATTACATCATTTTTACAGAGGATTGTCCTCATTGAGTAATGTTTTTGAATTCAAATTGGAAGCAATTTGAAATGGAAGCCGAAATCTTGCTTCGTAAAGTGGTAGTGGTTGTGATTATTTCCAAAATTAATGGGCAACATGGATAACTTTCACTTCATCAATTCTTATTAGAAATATATTTATATATCATAAATACTAAAATTTATTTTAAGCAGTGGGCTAATATCACAAGTTTTGGGCTTTTCTGGGTACTGAAGTTAGAAACGGGGCACCTATCAAGGTTAATGAAAAAAAGACTGAAATTTCGGCATAGTTTCAATGTTTTTGAACTAATTTCAATGAATTGAGTTGATGATTTGGAAGAAATCTTCAAGTCCAGTAGTATAGTTGGCAGCCGCGAAGTCTAGGTATTGGGGGAAGAAGAAGATATTTTTGTACGGTACCCCAACATTTGGTCACTTTGGTCAATTTGATACTTAAACTTATTTTTTATTTAAAGAAGAAACGATGTGTTTAGATTTTCGGGATTTTATATGGGTTGATTCGGTTGACATACTATACCAAACCCCACATACCATGTACTAACCATATAGAAGCATTTCCAAAAAATTCAAACCAATCATGATAACACATTAACTTAATATAAATTTTTATTTTCAACAGAGCATAGGTCAAGCATGCAAGGCCAGGCCGCGTAGGGCCACCAAAAAGGGTAAGGTCTCCAAATTAAATCATACATGCTTAAGATGTTTCAATCCCTTCTTAGTATTTCTGCTTAATCAAGATGTTCTTCCGAGGCTTTGGGTATCATCTTAAACGCTTTTTCAATGGATGACATGAACTTGTGTGGATCTATAAGCCCTTTATCCATCTTGAACGCAATCCTTACCTCTCCCATATAACTTACTATCATCACGTCAAGCCCCTGTAAAGCACATTAAGTTCAGTAGGTGGATTTTTCAATCCTTCTTAGTATTTCTGCTCAGAATATTTTCTTCTGAGGCTTTGAGTATCATTTGAAATGCGTTTTCCATGGATGACTTAAACTTGTGTGGATCTATAAGCCCCTTTTCCATTTTGAAGGCAATCCTCACCTCTCCCATATAACTTACTATTGTGACATCAAGACCCTGCAAACGGTGCACATTGTGATAATATCGCGTTAGTAACTTTAAATACAAATTTAAAACTAATACACATCCATCCTTTTGTGAATGCGGAAAACAAGGTTTGAGTATATACCAGAGGTAAACCAAACATCAAAAAGTATAAGCCTTTAATGCGATGATTTGCCCAAGCCATTTGTTCCACAGGTCCAATCATGTTTGAGATTACCATGCTTGACTTTGTCCAAGAGCTATAAAAGAATCTGCTTACTGCCTGCACCAAATATTTGCGACAATTGCCTTTCAATAAATTTTCTGTCGCTAAAAGACCAAACCTTGCGGTAAAAGACAAACTTCAAAAGCTATCTCTCTCACCTCATGGCCTCCAAATCTGTGGAGAACTTGAAGCAACTTGTTATTGAGAACGATAGCGAAAGAATTCCTCTTTCTCCAGATGGTTTTCTGTGCTTTTCGGACAAATTCAAGGGCAACGTCGTTGGAGGACTTGTGACTTTTATCAGGAGATAGGCCTGGTATCTGTACGTGCAGGGTCGTAAAACGATTTCCCCATGGCAGCTTGCTGTCGGGTTTGATCATCTCCTGTATTGAAGCATAATCCCCCATCACCCTTGTGTTGAGCACCATCACTGCCGTGGCTCGTACCTCGCTTGAACTCTCGTCAATCTCTTTCATATATATTCGACTGCCGAGGGAGATCATCCCAGTCAGAACATCGTTTATCGTCTGCATGTTATAAATATGTAGCCAAATAAGATACTATATATGCTATATGATCTAGTACTATACCAATGTCAATCATAATTTGACGCAAACAGAGTTGGTTAGATTAAACTTACCACTCCAAGCTTGTTCTTAATCAATTTAATTTGGTCAAGAGACAATTTCATAGTTGAGAATGTCAATGGCAGAAACTCAGCTTTATTCCCAGATCTGATTGGTGTTATGCCATCGTCAACAATTGTGCTTTTTGAAACGCCCCAAACGAACTCTTGTACAGTGTTGAAGACTGCGGAGAACATTTTAGTAAAATAGCTATCAGCCTCTGCTGGTTGTGTGGTCCTCCTTCGCGATGGGAATGTAAGGGCAAGAGAAGGGTTGTCAGCTCTTTCCAGGCAAGAAAGAAGAGCGCCCATGAGGGAGAAACCGTCGCCGAGGGCATGATGAAGCTTCAACAGTATGTGCCCAGCTGCATTGCTGGTTGGGTAATTGATGATGTGAATTTCCCAGAGTGGTTTGTCTGGTGAAAATCCTTCAACGGCCAGCTTTGTTGATATGTAGTCATCAAAATACTTGTCGTATGATTCAAGTGATAGATTGTGAGGAAATTTAGGGATCTTCAGATGGTCTTCAACATTTACTTGAACTTTTTTCCATTGTTTCTTTCCATTATATTCGACCTGTTTCAAAATCAAAATTAATACCTAGTAATTGATTGATGCTATTTATGTTTGCCATTGCATGCTTTTACAATTAAAATTTAGATGACAAAAAAACTAGGTAAAGTGACCAATTAAACATGCACTTTAAGAAAATTAAATCTGACGAACAATGATAGATGAGAAGCGTGGGCTGATCGGGAGGAACAAATTCTGAATTGATAACATTGCTTGAGACTCGTCAATTGGAGTTTCTGATTCTAAAACTGCAAGATTCCACGCAGAGAAGATAGAAGTAGTGAGGTAGTGACCAGTAGGGCTCACTGGCTCAAATACTTCGCCTCCTTCCCCAAACTCCATTTTAGACTCTCCCCCAATTTGCTGCTGTTGTGAACCTACTTTATAGGCAAACTTTTTACTTTTTAACCTCTATTTAGTTTTTTTTTCCTTGTAAGATATCTACTAATTGGATTAACTGAATTGACCTTAACCGAAACCCTGACTTCCATGGCCACGACCTACACCACCGACGCGACTGCTCTATTGATTCGGTGCCAAGTCAGTTTTTATTATCATTTGACAATGATATATAATGATTAAAACTGTTTATTTTATAACTTATCTAGCAAGATCATACTCGCAAAATATAAACCAAATCTGAAATTGTTATATGTCATTGTCAAATGATAAAAGAGCTGACACAACATCGAATCAATAGAGTCACGTACTAGCAAAATATAAACCAAATATGAAATTGTTATATGTCATTGTCAAATGATAATAAAAGCTGACACAACAACGAATCAATACAGGAGTCGCGTACGCACAAAATATAAACTAAATCTGAAATTGTTTGATCACTTAACAATGAAAAAATTATGACCGGTCTAATTACATTACTTACTAAACATATGTCTTACATAATTAGGTGATTAAACGATTTTGGTTTGATTCTATTTTTCTGTGAATATGAATCATTCCGATCATTATATATCATCCTTAAATAACGACGAAAATCGGCTCAATTCGGAATCAACGGACACCCTTAATGGAGGATCCAAACCCCACCGGAAGTGCACTAGTTTTGGAGACACTACCAGGTGTTTATTGGTCAGAATTTAAAAAGGAGTACTGTAACAGCACATAAGTTATATGGACAGATGGTCCAAATTGATGAGCACCGGCCACCATATAGGATGGCGACACCCAAGGCAAGTCCCGCGCTCAGAAGCCCCCGGCTGGAAACATAACTCATTGTTGTTACAACTCACCTTGTGGTACCCAATTGGTACATAATCAGGTCTAATAGTAAAATATAGGGTGAATCTATACCCAATTGGTATATAAATAGGTCTAATAGTAAAATATAGGGTGAATCTAATAAATACCCTATAAACATGATTTTCATGATACAACTCAAGAAGCATAAATATTCACCAGTATTTTTTTCAAAAAGAATTACTTTTGAAGAAGTTTGGTAAGATTCATTAAGACTAGTCCTAAGTAGCTTGAGCTTGCAACCCACTTTTTAGCAACAAGCCTCCCAAGTACTAGATGATATGGTCTACAAGGAGATGGATCTTTCTACACTTATTATACAGGTTTTTAGCAATCAACCATTATAAATTGTCATACAGCAATGTTTGATTGGCTAAAAATATATACATTGAGGCTCTCCACATAAGTAGTTTTCTGAAAAAGAATAGGCTGCTGAATTTCCACGTTTTTGGATTTTTTGTCCCTTGAGTCATTCCAATTAAGCTTATTTGTGTTTTACGCAAAAGTAACTATTCACTATTCTTTTAGAATACCAAAAATCACATATCAATATAGAAGCACGAAGTGGGGTTTATTTAAGTTGTGTGGCTGCACCCGATAAATAGCCTCGAGCTACGTACATATCTGTTGTGGAATCAAGCCACTAACTAGCTAGTTCCCATGGCTATCCCGAAATATTTACAGAAATTACAAAATGATCCCTAAAATCTTTCATATTATGAATCTGCCCCAAAACTGTAGATTCTTGGAGTTTAGTCCCAGATCGGAAACTAGTGAGTTTCATGATCCAATTTTCAAATTTTTCTCTTAAATCTTCAATCCAATACATATACGTACCCAAAAAAATTCGTTAAACTTTGCATCCAAAACCAAATATACTCCATCAGATTGGTACTATAATTAATAATTTATAAGCTTAATTAATCAATAGCAACAGCAACATGTTATCCCAACAGACATTCACTAGCATATCTACGTATTACCCATCCTGCGAACACTACAGTGCACAAAACCATCTGAAGTTCGGATATGTTATAGACTTCGACCTCACAGACAACTTTCATGAAGACAACTTTTCAATTCAAGCAACGGAAATTGGACATTCAGGGCTTTGATCAGAGTACCTATGTTTCCCCATATTTTGTCTTTTCCAAACCTTCCAGGGGTTGAGCTCTGTTTATTTATTGAAAAACAAAAAATTTGAATGATGCACAAATGGAGGATTCGAATCCCCAAAACGTGTGAATGGTGAAGAGCCCACCAACCATATGCTTGATCAAAAGCGTGTTCTGGTCAAAAATGTGGGTGGTTGGCGGATAGTTGGTGGATAGTTGGATTCTACTATGGCTTTGGGTATAGAGCATCTATAAACATAATAGGCAAATGTATGATTTAATGGTTGATATGGCACTAAATCTATAAGTTTGCCTAGTCAATAAAACAGTGTGGTCTAATGGAATAGGCAAATAGTTCTTCAAACATTATTATATAGTTTACTTTTTTTACCATATATCATTTACTCTATCAGTGTCAACTACTAAACCGTTTACTACAAATAAATGATCACAATTACTCCATCTATGTTGCTGGAGTTTTTTTTTTTTGGATCAACATAAATACATTATAAAAGGATTTGGCAAAAACCAAACAAAGGAGTACAAATCAGAAATCGACCGAACAAGGAATGCCTATACTCAATTCAGAATCAACGGACACCCTTAATGGAGGATCCAAACCCCACCGGAAGTGCACCAGTTTTGGAGACACTACTAGGTGTTTATTGGTCAGAATTTAAAAACGCGTACCGCAACAGCTCATAAGTTATATGGATAGATGGTCCAAATTGATGAGCACAAGCCACCATATAGGCTGGCGACACCCAAGGCAAGTCCCGCCCTCAGAAGCCCTCGGCTGGGTACATAACTCATTGTTGTTACAACTCACCTTGTGGTACCCAATTGGTACATAATCAGGTCTAATAGTAAAATATAGGGTGAATCTATACCCAATTGGTACATAAATAGGTCTAATAGTAAAATATAGGGTAAATCTAATAAATACCCTATAAACATGATTTTCATGATACAACTCAAGAAGCATAAATATTTACCAGTATTTTTTCAAAAAGAATTACTTTTGATGATGTTTGGTAAGATTCATTAAGACTAGTCCTAAGTAGCTTGAGCTTGCAACCCACTTTTTAGCAACAAGCCTCCCAAGTACTAGATGATATGGTCTACAAGGAGATGGATCTTTCTACACTTATTATACAGGTTTTCAGCAATCAAACATTATAAATTGTCATACAGCAATGTCTGATTGGCTAAAAATATATACATTGAGGCTCTCCACATAAGTAGTTTTCCGATAAAGAATAGGCTGCTGAATTTCCACGTTTTTGGATTTCTTGTCCCTTGATTCATTCCAATTAAGCTTATTTGTGTTTTACGCAAAAGTAACTATTCACTATTCTTTTAGAATACCAAAAATCACATTTCAATATAGACGCATGAAGTGGGGTTTATTTAAGTTGTGTGGTTGCACCCGATAAACAGCCTCGAGCTATGTACATATCCGTTGTGGAATCAAGTCACTAACTAGCTAGTTCCCATGGCTATCCCGAAATATTTACAGAAATTACAAAATGATCTCAAAAATCTTCTCATATTATGAATCGGCCCCAAAACTATAGATTCTTGGAGTTTAGTCCCTGATCAGTAACCAGTGAGTTTCACAATCCAATTTTCAAATTTTTGTCTCAAATCTTCAATCCAATATATATACCCAAAAAAATTCATTAAACTCTGCATCCAAAACCAAATATACTCTCCATCAAATTGGTACTATCATTAATAATTTATAAGCTTAATTAATCAATAGCAACAGCAACATGTTATCCCAACAGACATTCATTAGCATATCTACGTTTTACCCATCCTGAGAACACTCACTACAAAATTTTATGTCTTTTGCGAAGGCTAAAATTAGTCGGAAAAGGCTAAGAGTCGTCGTAAATGACATTTTACGAGGGCAAAAGGTCGTCAGATGTCGTCACAAAAGGTCTGGTCGGAAAAAGTTTTTTTCCGACGGTCCGTCGAAAACAAGATTTTTTGCGACGATGTCTGGCCGTCGAAACTAAATTATGACCGTCGGTATCAATCTTGTTTTTGCGAAACCCTATATCCATCGGAAAAAAAGAATATGTTCTTGCGACGACCAGTTAGGAGGTCGGAAATATACCTATATATACGACGAAATACCATGAGTCGGAACTTGTATTTTCGATGAGGAGTTAATATTTTCGACAGTTAGTATTCGTCGCAAATACAAAAAAATATTATTTCCGACGAAACTTGCTCCTCGGAAATACATTTTTAGACCACCTATTCATGTTGAACTAGGCAAACATCGCATTTGAAATACCTAAAAAGTAAAAAAAAAAATTAACAAAATTACTTAATTAAATAACATTTTTAAATGATACGATTGCCACGAACTTGTCTGTCAATTATTGAAAGCAAATTGTATCAAAGGAAACACCAAATTCATCAAGTTGACAAACTTGATTCTACTTAGTTCACAAATTAAACAAATGCTAAATAGTCAAAACAAGACGAAAACCATGAAATATTTGTCATAGGAAACTAATTAGCTGAGCCATCTCCTCCGCGAGCAGCATCTCCTCCGCGAGTTTCATTCAACCAATTTTCGGAATTATCCTAGTAAGAAAGGATGACATCAATACGTAATGAAATAGTAGCTGATGTAATATACGCATTTAGAAGTCAAACAAGGCAAAAACTCTTTAGGCTACGAAAACTTACATAATTAACTTTCCCGAATACCTCTCTACCCCTCTGCTACTCTTAATCAACCTACAAACTCATGTAAATCAATTTACAACTACAGTCTTACATGCTCATGCCTCATGGTTACTAAACCATGAGATTAGTTACCCAGCAGCAACAAACTATCATCTTTATATTTCAAGAACAAACATGTACAAGCCGTTCTACAAAAAGCTTACTTCATTCTAATTCACAAGAGAGTAATGTGCATGTTAATCAAAAATCAAAACAACAAGAAACAATAAAGCATATATCAACCATTAACTTAAAGGAAAAAAAAACGTACCATAGAAACTGAAGGCCCTGCATTTTCAGAATGTGGTGTGCTTCTACTATTCAGTAATTTTTCAACTATTTCTTTAAGAGAATTAACTTCATCTTGCACACCTACCAATTGATCTTGCAACTGGTTATACCTTTCTTGCAGTTCCTTATTATGGCCTACACGCTCTTGGCACTCACGCCTATGACAATTTGTGCTAGTTGATGAAGGAAACACATCCTTAGCCTTTAGTCCAGCACCTAAACGAAGAATTCGACCATGACGAGGCATGATCACGTCCCCATATATTTCCCAATCATTTACTTCATCATTTTCCATAAGAGCAGCGATTTTTTTGTTCTCCATCTCATACTTCCATGAAAACACCATCATATAAATATAATTTATATAACAAACATGATCATCAATAAAAAGAATATCAAAGTGCGAGCAAAGTATGAGACTACACATAAAGTTCTTTAGCTTTCTCGCTTGTCCAATTTTCTACGTCTCCTTCTCAGATATCCATATTTTCAACACCCGGTAAGTTCATTGGGAAAGGCGAATTGAAGGAGATGAGCTTCGACCTTAAAAAGGCTGCTGCACACTATATCTTAACCAATTGTGACGAGGCACAACCTTTTGTTCAGTAAGAACTCTTCATCTCATTAATAATTAAAAGTATAGTATATTTTCTCTTCATCTCATTAAAATTAAAAGTAAAGTATATTTTATATGTTATTTTAATTATTATAAATCATTTGTGCAGGGAACATAAGAACACTTTAGTTCATTCTGGTGTTGAAGATGTGGAGGAAGCACACAAACTTCAATTTTTGAACTGGTTTGAGGAGAGGGTGAGTACATTTCTTTTCTATGTTTCAAATTAACGACTTTGTATATATCACTATTCACTCATGTTATTTTTTTCCTCCACATTCAGATCGAACAACTATATAAAGATGGACAAGTGAGTCAGCAAATGCTTTTTTTAGCCCATGGTCCTGAAAGGCGAGCAACTTATTATACTGGGTACATTACAAGTGGATTTAGGTACCACACATGGAGTCGTGATAGCAGGAGGAAAACACAAAATAGTAGTCTTATGATTGAAGGGGAGAATCAAACTAAAGATGTGCCTTGGTATGGAAATATAATGGACATAGTTGAGCTCCGTTACACAGAAGGGAATACGGTTGTATTGTTCAATTGCAATTGGTATGACACAGTTAAAGAAGGAAGAGGTTATAAGAGAGATCGATTACCGTTAACACAACACGCATGTTGAATACTTTGGAGCCATTCGTGTTAGCATTCCAAGCAACTCAAGCATTTTATGCAGTAGGGCTGAAAAATAAGATATGGAGTGCTGTGATAGAAACGAAGCCTAGAAATGTTTATGAGACACATGATGATGAAAGGGAACCATACCAAGAAGAAGAGATTAAACATGTGGATGTGAATCCAAATGACGATGAAGATCATGATGAACTTGGTTCTAATGAGGATGACGTTGAACAAATGACTGTTGAATAGATTTTAATGTATGATTTTGTTGTCTTGACATGAGCATCATTGACTTTAATGTTATAAATGCTATGTCTTCTTTGATTTTCTATTTTGGACATTGGCTTCCTCATTGGCTTATATAACATATCCAAGTCTAATTTCTGCTCTTGACGTTATTGTTTTTCTCTTCTGGTTTTGAAATTTCCGACGGCAAACTACACTAGTCATAAATGCCTCATCCATTTCCGACGGTAGCTAGTTACAGTCGTATATACCTCAACCACTTCCGATGGCAGCTAGTTGCCGTCGTAACTGTCTCAACCACTTCCGACCACAGCTAGTTACCGTCGCAAATACTTCAACCACTTCCGACGACAATCTACTTTTGTCGTAAATTGAGTTGGCGCCAACTCTGCCCGCCAAAAATTTACTATTTGCGACGGCATTTCAGGCCTTTTCCGAGGACCTTTTCGGTTGTCGAAACAAAATTGGGTCCCAAAAACATATTTGCGACGACCAGAGTTTTCGGGTCGGAAAAAGTGCTTTTTACGACGGTTTTTATATGCCCTCGGAAAAGTTTGGTCGAAAAGGCTATTTTTTTTGTAGTGACTATAGTGCACAAAACCGTCTGAACTTCGGATATGTCATACACATCGACCTCACGAACAACTTTCATGAAGACAACTTTTCAATTCAAGCAACAAAAATTGGATATTCAGGGCTTTGATTAGAGTACTTATGTTTCCCCATATTTTGTCTTTTCCAAACCATCCAGGGGTTGAGCTCTGTTTTTTTATGGAAAAAAAAAAAATTTTGAAAGATGCACAAATGGAGGATTCAAATCCCCAAAACGTGTGAATGGTGAAGAGCCCACCAACCATATGCTTGATCAAAAGCATGTTCTGGTCAAAACTGTGGGTGGTTGGCGGATAGTTGGTGGATAGTTGGCTTCTACTATGGCTTTGGGTATAGAGCATCTATAAACATAATAGGCAAATGTATGATTTAATGGTTGATGTGGCACTAAATATATCAGTTTGCGTACTCAATAAAACAATGTGGTCTAATGGAATAGGCAAATAATTGCTGCAAATATTATTATATAGTTTACTTTTTTTTACCATATATCATTTACTCTATCAGTATCAACTACTAAACCGTTTACTACAAATCGATGATCACAATTACTCCAAATATGTTGCTGGAGTTTTTTTTTTAATCAACAAAAATATATTATAAAAGCGTTTGGCAAAACCAAACAAAGGAGTACAAATCAGAGATCGACCGAACAAGGAATGCCTATACTCAATTCGGAATCAACGGACACCCTTAATAGAGGATCCAAACCTCACAGGAAGGGCACCAGTTTTGGAGACACTACCAGGTGTTTATTGGTAAAAATTAAAAAAGGAGTATCGCAACAGCTCATAAGTTATATGGACAAATGGTCCAAATTGATGAGCATAGGCCACCATATAGGACGGCGACACCCAAGGCAGGTCCCGCGCTCAGAAGCCCCTGGCTGGGTACATAACTCATTGTTGTTACAACTCACCTTGTGGTACCCAATTAGTACATAATCAGGTCTAACAGTAAAATATAGGGTGAATCTATACCCAATTGGTACATAAATAGGTCTAATAGTAAAATATAGGGTGAATCTAATAAATACCCTATAAACATGATTTTCAAATACAACTCAATAAGCTTAAATATTCACTAGTATTTTTTCAAAAAGAATTACTTTTGAAGAAGTTTGGTAAGATTCATTAAGACTAGTCCTAAGTAGGTTGAGCTTGCAACCCACTTTTTAGCAACAAGCCTCCCAAGTACAAAATGGTATGGTCTACAAGGAGATGGATCTTTCTACACTTATTAAACAGGTTTCAGGAATCAAACATTATAAATTGTTATACAGCCACTCACTAGCTACATACATATTCGTTGTGGAATCAAGCCACTCACTAGCTAGTTCCCATGACTATCCCTAAATATTTACAGAAATTACAAAATGATCCCTAAAATCTTCTCATATTATGAATCTGCCCCAAAAAATTGTAGAGTCTTGGAGTTTAGTTCCTGATCGGAAACCAGTGAGTTTCGCCGTCCAGTTTCCAGATTTTCCCCTCAAATCTTCTGTCCAATACATATACCCAAACAAATTTGTTAATCTTTGCATCCAAAACCAAATATACTCTCCATCAGATTGGTACTATAATTAATAAGTTTTAAGCTTAATTAGTTAATAATCATTTAGCATCAGCAACACAGAACCTATTACCCAAACAGTAATTCATAAGCATATCTCGGTTTTACCCATCATGAGAACAAGCTTACAAACAACTTTCATGAAGACAACTTTTCAATTCGAGCAACGAAATTAAAAGTGGACATTGAGAGCTTTGAACAAAGTACCTGTTTTTCCCTATTTCTCTCCCTTTTTTTTTCTTTTCTTTTTTTTTTTCCTTCCACACGTACTAATTTCCCTCAAAGGCTACATGGCCTCCAACTAATTAAGGGAAGAGGCAAGGAATAAAGGGAAGCAGCAAAAGGTTTGATGATTATCATAACAAGGATAGAATGGTAATTATATTAAAGAATATATTTATGGGACAATGACCCTTAAGGATAAAATAAAACCTCTAATTTTATTATTGGACGACAATTTTTAATGCTTACCTCCAAGGACAAAAATACTGGGGACCACCTGATAACAAAACAAACCCACATGCACAGAAACGGTTTCTGCCATAGAAACAATTCTTGACACAAATAGTATGTGCCACACAGAAATAGTTCATACCAACACAAAAACAATTTGTCTCAGACAGAAATAGTTCATGTTAACACAGAACATTTCATCCAAAGTTTAAAATATCGATGTCGATAAAAATATCGATAGCTCAATTTATGGATATATCGACAGATATTTCGGATATCGATGTCAACATCGATGACCGTCAAAGAAACTGATGGAAATCAGCTTAAAAAATTGGAAATTTTGAATGAAACTGTAGGAAGTGTTTAATCATCTCACAATGCATGTTTAAGACTAATAAATATCCTAAAATGCCTGATGATATGATAAAAATATGATATGTATAGAGGTAAAATGTCTTAGGGCTGACATAGATACCATCAAGAAACTTCCTGATATCCTTGTTCTTGACATGATAATTCTGTTCAAAGGAAATAAAGGAAGTCATCAGTAAGTGGAACCACCATGATAGATGTAACTGCATTTGTAGAAAAGGAGACATATAATATAACTACACAAGTTACAGATGGAGATGGACCTGGTTTGAGGAAGCAAACAAAACATCAAGATCATACACTATAGAGCATGAGCACACGAACCACCAACGCATGGACAATGATAAACATAGAACATCCAAGTAAGTAACTATAAATGGAGCACACAACAAGTGACTATAAACATAGACATTCACAATCACAAAATTCTACCCACAGATCATGGACTATAAACATTTGCATTTGAATCAAATAAATAGCACATATCACAAGACATAGCAATCAAATCTTATAACACAAAATCAAATAAGGAATCAACTTCACAACAAAACAACAATTTAAATCAAATAAGGAATCAACTTCACAAACCAACCAAGTATTTGCATCTCTTTTAGGTATTTCGTCAAAGAGTTGGCGTGCTTCACTCAACTCTCCATCGTCGTCTCCACTGAAGTCTGGTAGTTGAACCCAGAGAGAGAAACTGTACTTCTAGATCAGTGAATCTCCAAACCATAATCTCGGCAGAAGCAATGCCTCAATACAACCCAATTAGCGAAAACCACGTAAACAATTGAATGAGTAATCATTAGAGGAGTCAAAATACGCCGTTGTCTCTGTTTTTTCTTCCGATTTGGTGAGTAATCATTAGAGGAGTCAAAATACGCCGTTGTCTCTGTCTTTTCTTCCGATTTGGGTACATTCTTCCCTTCAGTCTCCGGTTTGAGGAGTCAAAAACTAATTTCATCGATATTTTACCGATTTTGGCCAAAATCGTCGACATGGGGTGAAGATATACGCTTCACCTCCAGTTTCCATATCGGATGCTTGAAAAGCCGACTTATCGCCGACATATCGGTCAACATTTCTGATATTTAAAACCTTGATTTCATCCCAGCACAAAAACAGTTCATGCCAACATAGAAACAGTTCATGCTAACATAGAACATTTCATGTCAACATAGTTCATTCCAACAAAGAATTAGTTCATGCCAACACAGAAATAGTTATGCCAACATGCTTGGTATTTGACAAATTAACTAGATGAAAACCATAAAATAGCTAAGTAGCTTAGAAGAGGTACATAATGAGTTACAATAATTGCATTAGATAACTACAAAATCACAATTCATGGAAGTAGAATTTTTCATCTTTCAAATATTATTAAAGTTTCACCGAAATTACCGAAATTTCGGCTCGAGATTTAGGAAAACAGAGATCTCCAAGTTTGAAACGGGGAATGTTCAAAATCATCTGAGATTTTCCGAAATATCAGCGAAACTTTGGTGATTTCGGCCATTTCAGTTGAATTTCGGTAAAGTTTCAACAAAACTTACCCCAAAATCCATGAGATTTGTTGCAGTGGGGCTGTGGCTACATGAATTTCGACAAAAATTTCAAACATCTAAGTTCATTTTAGTGCTGAGGGGTGGAATTACTGGTTCGTTTTTAACAAAATTTTGGTGACAAGGTTGAAGATTGAGAAATAAGTTATAATATGTTTTTGCAGAGCTCTGCGTGCGGATGCAGAAAGTTCAGTGGAGATGAGGAAGATAATTTTGTAGTTTAAACTAACATTTGGCAATTTGGTTTACTTAAATTTCCTTTATTTTGTGCAAAATAATTGATATTTTACTATCCAAACCATGAATTTGCATATCAAATATAAAGGATTGGTGTTTCGCCATTCTTTTATGGAATTATACATTAATTGTAGGTATTCTAGCATGTATTTTATATTTCATTTTTTTTACCGAAGTTTCCAACAAAATCGAAATTTTTTGTGAAATTTCCATAAACTTTGACTATTGAACTTTCAACCAAAATCGAAATTTAAATCCTTGGCGAAGATCTCGTCCATCTGCTTTCAAGTCTTATACCAGGTTGCTAAGAAGTTTAGGAACACAGGAGCACCACCGTGGACGATGGTGTCGAGCTCCTTATTGGACTGAATATTCTTCATTGACCAATCCATCAGAAACAATAGAGGAATATGAATTCTAAAACGGTAAATTCACCACACACAAAAATTGTAGAGAGATTAAAGCACGGGTCATGGAGAATTGATGTTAAAGCGGAAGCAATCCGATGAGGTGGTGAAGAATGGTGTAAAGAAGAAGTTGAAGATTTATTGGGTGGTGCGGCTAGGAGTGAGTAAGTACGGCAGAATTTCTATAAGGAACAAGCAAATAATTGTTTGACATGTGTTATTTTATCCTTGAATCAGAAGATTTGAATTTCATGTCTTATGATAGAATGTTGGATTATTTCAGAATTATGGGCTCATTAATCTTATATTTTTATCATGTAATTGGTATATAAAAATAATTATTATTATTGAACATCGATAATTTATGGAATAAACTATGATCCAAGATTCAGCCATTCCGTATTCCTTCATAACTCAAATTACGATATGCATTGGACGAGAATACCATGAAATAAAAGCTTGCATAAGGCTTTTTGGTAATCGTTTGGTGTCAAACCCCATCAGAGATAGATCGATCCCGAACGATTCCATTTTGCTATTAAAAACTAGGGCCAAGGACCCCTAGATTCAAAACTAAACTATAGTTTTTCCAAGGGAGTCCACCAAGTTCAAATGATTTCCTGAAGGACACATTTCCGAACTATTTAGGGGTCGCGCTCTGTTTGTTTAAAAACTAAATGAATGATGCACAAATGGAGGTTCGAACCCCCAACCATGTGAATGGTGAAGAGCCAGAGCGCAACTACTGATATGCTTGTTCATTTATATACTACTGCTATGAGTTTGCGTTCTATTAAATACCGGAATGTTTGTTGTGCAGTATATGGGTGGCTCGTCCGGCAATTCATTTTGTGTACTATGAGTGAAAATGAGTTTTCTAATGGACTAGGAGGTACTTACCTATAAAACTACTGGCAAAACGGAGGGCAGTTACATAAAACTATTAGCTTTACTATCGTTACACAGGATCAATTTCAGTTCCTGTATATGTGGGCTAATTCTTAACTCCTTCATTGCTGGTGTTTTCTAGTCTTTATTTTACTAATACAAAGCTATGTTGTTTGCACTAAAAAAAGCTAATATGAGTTTCTATTTTCAACATACAATATGTAAAGCAGTAAGAAGCATGCAAAGCGCGGCAGCGTAAGGCCACCTATACATGTAACAAATTAATCAGTAGGTGGCATTTTCAATCCTGTTTAGTATTTCTTCTCAGAATATTTTCCTCTGAGGCTTTGAGTATCATCTGAAATGCGTCTTCCATGGATGACTTAAATTTGTGTGGATCTATAAGCCCCTTTTCCATTTTGAAAGCAATCCTCACCTCTCCCATATAACTTACTATTGTGACATCAAGACCCTGCAAAGGGTGCACATTGGGATCATATGGCGTTAGTAACTTTGATTACAAATTCAAAACTAATTAATGTGTTATCCATCATTTTGTGAATGCGGAAAAAAAAAGGTTTGAATATATACCAGAGGTAAACCAAACATCAAAAAGTATAAGCTTTTAACGCGATGATTTGCCCAAGCCATTTGTTCCACGGGTCCAATCATGTTTGAGATCACCATGCTCGAGTTCTTCACTGACTTGTAAAGGAATTTACCTGCTGCCTGCACCACATGCCCAATTTTTGTTACAGAATTCGTCTCAGATAAGTATATGCCAATCATCGGATAAAAATTTATCAATTCATGAAGGTTAAGGGTTCTCCTCAATTTCATTTTTTTTCATCTTACCATATTGTAACATGATCAGAACGGTTCATCATAAAGATTATTTTTACAAAAAAAAATCAATTCAGTATTAGATCATTCGGTTATCTAACTGCACCAAATATATAGTACCGTTTATATATTTAACAAAATTATATATCAAGCAGTACCATATCTGATTAATTTTTTTACACGGACAATTTTACTAAATAATGAATAAAATGAACAGCTCTGATCATGTTATAACAAGTAAGATACAAAAAAAATAATAATAAAAAAATATTGAGGAGTAACCTAGGCCAAGCACCTGTGAGAAATTTCGATTACCTCGTGCCCTCCGAATTTGTCGAGAATGTCCATCAACAAACCAATGAGAATGGTAGAAAAAGAATTCCTCTTATTCTTGATCATTTTCTGTGCTTTCCGGACAAAGTCAAGGCCAATTCTTGAGGACTTTTGACTGTCGGGAGGTAGGCCTGGTATCGGTATGTGCAGGTGCGTAACATGATTCCCCCACGGTAACTTGCTGTCTGGTTTGCTCATTTCCTGGACTGAAGTATAATTCCCAATGGCCCTTGTGTTGAGCATCATCACTGCTGTAACTCGTGCTGTGCTTGAACTCTGGCCAATCTCTTGCATATATAGTCTAGTGCCGAGAGAGATCATCCCAGTAAGAACATCGTTAATCGTCTGCACGTTATAAAGTATATAGTAAATTAAGATATTATCACTATACTGACAGCTAGATAGTTACTTTCAGATTGGATGAACTTATTTATCTTACCGCACCAAGCTTGGTCTTAATCGATTTGATTTGGTCAAGAGACAAGTTCATAGTGAAGAAAGTAATCGGCTGAAACCCAATTTTATTCCCAGATCTGATTGGTGTTATGTCGTCTTCAACCATTGTGGTCTTTGAAACGCTCCAAAAAAAATCTTCTAGGGTATAGTAGACTGCGGAGAAAACTTTAGTAAACCAATTACTAGAACTCTCTGCTGGTTGCGTCGTCCTACTTCGCGATGGGAAAGTGAGATCGAGAGAAGGGTCTTCAGCTCGTTTCAGACAAGAAAGAAGAGCACTCATGAGGGAAAAGCCGTCGCCGAGGGCATGATGAAGCTTGAATAGCAAGACACCAGCTGCATTGCTAGTTGGGTAATTGATGATGTGAATTTCCCAAAGTGGTTTGTCTGGTGAAAAGCTTTCCACTGCCAGCTTTGATGATATGTAGTCATCCAACAACTCGTCATATGATTCAGGGGATGATTTGGGAGGAAATTTCGGGATCTTCACATGGTCTTCAACATTCACCTGAACCTTTTTCCATTGTTTCTTTCCATTACTTTCAACCTGTTTCAAAATCAAAGAATAGTATTAATCATAATAGAAAGTATATATTATATAATGGTATTTTATGCTTACCGTTGCATGCTCTTATAATTGGATAACAAAACAATTACGTAAAACCGTGTAAGAAAGGTAAACCCGCCGTACCATGACACATGAGAAGCGTGGGGTGATCGGGATGAACAAATTATGAATACATAACATCGTTTGAGACACATCGATTGGAATTTCTGATTCTAAAACGGCAAGAATCCACGGAGAGAAGATAGAACTACTTAGGTATCGACCCGTAGGACTCACTGGCTCAAGTACTCCTTCCCCAAACTCCATATTTTAGACTCTTTGGCAATTTGTTGCTGGTGTGAAACTACTTTATAGGGAAACTTTTAACTTCTACACTGTATGTATGTAATTTATTGTTTTAAGAAATATAACCAGATTAAAAGGACAGATCGCCCCTGTCTGATGAATTTTTTTGCTAGCTACAGAGGACTGTACTAGCTCCTCTCATAAATGTAAAGGACAGATCGTCGTCTTATCTGGTGGAGCTTGATGAGCCAAAAAATTAGGTGAAGTTACCATGCAAACATATAATTAAGAAAAGTTAGACCGGTACCATGGCAGATGAGAAGTAAATTTGGGAAACCAAATTTAGATGGAAATCAAACTTGTTGCTATTAAAGTATGATTTCCATGCCTTCAGTATTTTTGTAATGTATATTGTGTGGGAATTGAAGATTTTTAAGACAACAAAACTAAAGAAATTTAATTATAAATTTCAGAATATTTCCAAAAAAATCAGAATAGTCGGATTTGAATGAGCTTAAAATCATTTCGGAATTTCTTAATGGGTTTGAATTCCAATTCGATTTTTTCGGAATTTTTGGAACATAATTTTTTTTTTTTTTGAAATTTATCGAATGGATTTGGTCATAATTGGATTTTCCAATCCAAATTGCACCCCTAATAGAACCTACCAGCAAACTTGATAATGGCCAAACTTAGCTTACTTAGAAAACTGAAACGCAATTGTGTAGACATGAGAAAGGAATTGGCTAAAAATACTATAGTCCTATAAAGTTTGATTTTGCTCACACCCTCATAACCCTAGTGAAATTTTACCTCATTTTTAAAATCATGCCACGTGTATTATAAACTTACGCGAAGATACATAATCTTGGTTGAGCGTGTACAAAGTTTAATATATAGTAAAAAGCATGTACAAAGTTTAAAATCATGCCACGTGTATTATGTAGTAAAAAGCGTGTACAAAGTTTAATATTTTGGTTGAGATGTTGCTGTTGAATTGTCATGTTAGCCATCTAACCAACTTGCAAAAATATACGTAATCCTTTTGGCATTCACAATATATGCTTCAAAGAAGATACATAATCTTGTTTGGCAGTGATTAGTTGTCCATCAATTTTACCTTGTAAATAAAGAAAGTGTAACTTCACATATTCACTCTTGTCTTCTTGGGCATGTAAAATTATGTAAACTGCAAAATTGATTGATGACACAACACAACAAGTATTGAGGCTAAAGGGAAAGGTGATTCTGTTGGAGCAGTTGATTCTAACTAGTAAGTCACTTATTTCATACTTCATTTTGTATTATGTTGTTATATTTTTGTTTGAGTGCTTTTTTTTTTATATAGATATATTATACATTTAGGATGTAGAATGGAACCCATAAATGACTTAAAACTTTTATTTTTAGTTTGAATGTGAAGAACCTCTTTCGTGTATTAATATTGTATAGTTTGTGGCTTGTTTGTGTTTCAATAGCAAAACTATGGATAAATCATGGGTGTCTGCGGATAAAAGATCAGAAGACTACAAGATAGGGGTTAAAGATTTTCTTGAAATGGCTAATGAGAATGCTAGAACTCCTAATCTGATTACTTGTCCTTGTTCCAAGTGTTTGAATATGAAGCCATTCAATACTGCTATTGTTAGGGAGCATCTTTTCTTCAATGGGATTGATAGAACGTATAGTAATTAGATTTGGCATGGAGAACCGTCTGAGTCAGCTGCTAATCCAAGTACATATATCAATTTCAAGGATGAACAAGCCTCAGAAAGTATAGATTTCGAAGGTGGAATGACTGATGCTTGTTTCAGTGACTTCTTAGTTGAGCTTTCAACTATGCTTGCCGAAGAGAATGATAAGAGAATGATATTCCTTCATCGATGTATGAAGCGAAGAAAATTTTGCGTTCTTTAGTTTTGCAATATGAGAAGATACATCCATGTCCTAATGATTGTATCTTGTACCGAAAGGCGTATAAGAATTTGGTGCAGTGCCCGACATGCAGTTTGCCAAAGTAGAAAATGAGGAAACATGATAAGAAAATCAAGGAAGCAGTACATGCAAAGGTATTGTGGTACTTTCCACTTATCCCGTGTTTTAAAAGGTGGTTCCAATTAGTTAATACCCCCAAGGCCTTGTCTTGGCATGCCAATAAAAAAGTTAGTGATGGTCAAATGTGACATCCAGCTGATTCACCGACGTGGAAGCAGTTAGACAGCATGTGGCCCGAGTTTGGTGAAAAGCCACGAAACCTAACTCGCTCTCTCTACTGATGGGTTCAATCTGCATGGGGCTATGAGCAGCAAACACACTTGTTGGCTAGTAATTCTTGTTAGTTATAATCTTCCGCCATACTTGTGTATGAAAAGGAAGTCTATGATGTTAACAATGCTAATTTCTGGTCCGAAACAACCTGGAAATGACATCGACGTCTACTTAGCTCCCTTAATTGAAGATTTGAAGATATTGTAGAATGCACACAAAGATGAGTGTTTTACTCTAAGAGCTGCTCTAATGTGTGCCATAAACAACTTCCCCACATATAGAAACTTGTCAGGGTGTGTTGTGAAGGGCTATAATGCATGTCTACTATGTACTGCTGAGATAAAGCCTCATCGGTCGGAAAAGGGTGGCAAATGCACCTACATTGGGAGTCGTAGGTTATGTGGGTTTGGAGCAAGAACTGGTACATATTCTGCTCTTTTTTTCACTATGATATTCACTTTTTGGTATATATGTATTTTTTTTTTTTAGTGTAACTGTTTGTTTGGTTGCCTTAGGTAATATAAGCCACCTATTGTATTTTGGCACTTTTGGTGCTTATGTAGTTTTCTTTTTGGTACAAATGTATGCTAGAAGACACATTTGTGTATTGTTCCTAATGTGTTTGTAATGGTTTTGATTATATATTGCAAATAGTTGGATTGCATCTTTAGACTGCTGCACATTTGGATACATTTTGGGCAGGTTTTATTGAATTTTTATGCTATCAATTATTTGGATTGTATCTTTAGATCCAAATGCAGCTGGAAAATTTCTATAGATTTTGGTACCATAACTGAATATAAGACGACACTTTCAAAATCCAAAACAAGATTAAAGATGCCACGAAAAAAGAAAAAAAGCGTCGTCCAAATGTATCAAATTTCATCTCAGACAACACTTTAATTTAAAGAGCGTCGACACTTTAGTACAGAATACACGATGTTTCTGCAATAAAAAACGCGGTCTATTCTCCTAATAGACGATGCTTATTATGCATAAAGAGTCGTCCATATAAGTGTCCAGAAGACAAAGGACGTCTTTGAGAAGATAATAGACGACACTTTCGTAACAAAAGCGTCGTCTATTGACCTAATAGATGACTTTTTTTCGCCAAAAGCATCATCTGTATTTGTGCTCAGACGACACTTCACTAAAGCAAGCGTAGTCTATTTGAAGGTAATAGACAACGTTTTTGCACAAAAAGTGTCGTCCACTTTCAGCTCATTTCACTAAATTTGGGATCTTCTAAAGGACGCTTTTTTTAAAAAAAAACATCATCTATTACCTCCAAATAAGCGTCGTCTATTTTTTCTAATAGACGACAAGGCCATTAAGGACGCTTTTTGGGGTGTCCAGAAGGCGATTTTTTGCGTTGTCTATAAGCTTTTCTGGCCTAGTGGCCATTGCCAAAATCAGTTGACACAACCCGCCCCAAAATGTGGGGCCCAGGAGGTGCAGCCATCACCCGGACGAGGTGACGAAGGCTTGACCAATCGAAACAGACAAACAAACGACGAAAAGATGAAACAAAGACAAGTTTGGTTGAAGCCCACTAAAACAAACACCACCGTATACTAGAGCATCTAACAGCAGAAGTTATAAGTTACACAACAGTAGCCCGAAGGCGGAATAATATGTGGTCATTAATCATATACTTTTATCCTATAATTGATGTATAGTAAATAATAATAATTATTGAACATCGATAATTCATGGAACAAACTATCGAAGATTCTGCCACTCCATATTCCTTCATATATAACTCTAATTACAACGAGAATACCACGAAATAAAAGCTTACATAAGGCTTTTTGGTAATAGTTTGGTGTCAAACCCCATCAGAGATAGATCGATCCCGGACGATTTCATTTTGCTATAAAAAAAAAAAATAGAGCCAGGGACCTTAGATTCAAAATTAAACTAGTTTTTCCAAGGGAGTCCACCAAGTTCAAATGATTTCCTGAAGGACACATTTCCAAACTATATAGGGGTCGCGCTCGGTTTGTTTAAAAAATAAATGAATGATGCACAAATGGAGGTTCGAACCCCATGTGAATGGTGAAGAGCCAGCACAACAAACGATAGGATTAAATCCCGGAATCTTTGTTGTGCAGTATATGGGTGGCTCGTCCGGCAATTAATTTTGGGTACTATGAGTGAAAAGGAGTTATCTATAAAACTATTGGCAAGACAGATGGCAGTTACATAAAACTATTAGCTTTACTGTCGGTCAGTTTCAGTTCGTGAGGGCTAATTCTGAACTCCATTATTACTGGTGTTTTCTAGCCTTTATATTATTATTACAAAGCTCTATTGTTTGCTTAAAAAAAGCTAATATGAACTTCTATTTTCAACATATTATATGTAGAGCAGTAAGAAGAATGCAAAGCGCGGCCGCGTAATTCCACCAATACGGGGAGGTCTCCAAATTGTATACATATATTGTTTTCAGTTTTTAAATTTGAGTATATATATATGTTACAAATTAATCAGTAGGTGGCATTTTCAATCCTTTCTAGTATTTCTGCTCAGAATATTTTCTTCTGAGGCTTTCAGTATCATCTGAAATGCGTTTTCCATGGATGACTTAAATTTGTGTGGATCTATCAGCCCCTTTTCCATTTTGAAAGCAATCCTCACCTCTCCCATATAACTTACTATTGTGACATCAAGACCCTGCAAAGGGTGCACATTGGGATCATATCGCGTTAGTAACTTTGAATACAAATTCAAAACTAATTAATACGTTATCCATCATTTTGTTAATGTGGAAAAAAAATGTTTGAATGTATACCAGAGGTAAACCAAACATCAAAAAGTATAAGCTCTTAACGCGATGATTTGCCCAAGCCATTTGTTCCACGGGTCCAATCATGTTTGAGATTACCATGGTCGAGTTCTTCGCTGACTTGTAAAGGAATTTGCCTGCTGCCTGCACCACGTGTCCAATTTTTGTTACAGTATTCGTCTCAAATAAGTATATGCCAATCATCAGATAAAAATTTATCAATTCATGTACTGATAAGGGTTCTCCTTAATTTCATAATTTCCATCTTACCATATTACAACATGATCAGAACGGTTCATCATAAAGATTATTTTTACAAAAAATCAATCAAATATAAGATCATTCGGTTATCTAACTGCACTAAATAAATAGTATATATATTTAACAAAAAAACTATATATATCAAGCAGTCTCAGATTTGATTAATTTTTTTGTATGAACTATTTTACTAAATAATGAATAAAATAAACAGCTCTAATTATGTTATAACAAGTAAGATACAAAAAAAATAAAATAAATATATATATATTGAGGAGTAACCTGGGCCAAGCCTTGTGGGAAATTTCGATTACCTCGTGGCCCCCGAATTTGTCGAGAATGTCCATCAACAAACCAATGAGAATGGTAGAAAAAGAATTCCTCTTATTCCTGATCATTTTCTGTGCTTTCCGGACAAAGTCAAGGCCAATGCTTGAGGACTTTTGACTATCGGGAGGTAGGCCTGGTATCGGTATGTGCAGGTGCGTAACATGATTCCCCCACGGTAACTTGCTGTCGGGTTTGCTCATTTCCTGGACTGAAGCATAATTCCCAATGGCCCTTGTGTTGAGCATTATCAGTGCTGTGGCTCGTGCTTTGCTTGAACTCTGGTCAATCTCTTGCATATATAGTCTAGTGCCGAGAGAGATCATCCCAGTAAGAACATCGTTAATCGTCTGCACGTTATAAAGTATGTAGCAAATTAAGATATTATCACTATACTGACAGCTAGATAGTTATTTTCACATTAGATCAACTTATTAATCTTACCGCGCCAAGCTTGGTCTTAATCGATTTGATTTGGTCGAGAGATATGTTCATAGTGAAGAAAGTAATCGGCTGAAACCCAATTTTATTCCCAGATCTGATTGGTGTTATGTCGTCTTCAACCATTGTGGTCTTTGAAACACTCCAAAAAAAATCTTCTAGGGTATAGTAGACTGAGGAGAAAACTTTAGTAAACCAATTACTATAACTCTCTGCTGGTTGCGTCGTCCTACTTCGCGAAGGGAAAGTGAGGTCAAGAGAAGGGTTGTCAGCTCTTTTCAGACAAGAAAGAAGAGCACCCATGAGGGTAAAGCCGTCGCCGAGGGCATGATGAAGCTTGAATATCCCGATACCAGCTGCATTGCTAGTTGGGTAATTGATGATGTGAATTTCCCAGAGTGGTTTCTCTGGTGAAAATCTTTCCACTGCCAGCTTTGATGATATGTAGTCATCCAACAACTCGTCATATGATTCAGGGGATAAGTTGGGAGGAAATTTCGGGATCTTCACATGGTCTTCAACATTGACATGAACCTTTTTCCATTGTTTCTTTCCATTTCTTTCTACCTGTTTCAAAATCAAATAGTAATATTAATCATAAGAGAAAGCATATAATGCTATTCTATACTTACCCACTAGTGAAAATGTTGGCAAAGGTAACCAATATTGGTTACTAATTTGTTACCAATTGGTAACCAATAAAAGAATGGTTACTAATACCACTAATAATTACACTAATAGTAACCAATATTGGTTACTAATACCCTTTAGTAACCAAAAGGACCCCTCTCTAGGTTACCAACACCTTTTTGGTTACTACCAACACCTTTTTGGTTACTAAAGGGTGTTAGTAACCAACAAAAAAAATTATTTGTTACTAAAGGCAATAGTAAACCCTCTATTAGTTACCAACAATTGGTTACTAATTGGTTACTAATGCCAACTTTTTTACTAGTGACCGTTGCATGCTTTTATAATTGGATGACAAAACAACTACGTAAAGTGACCATGTAAGAAAGGTAAACCCGCCGTACCATGACATATGAAAAGCGTGGGGTGATCGGGAGGAGCAAATTATGAATACATAACATGGTTTCAGACTCATCGATTGGAATTTCTGATTCTATAACGGCAAGAATCCACGGAGAGAAGATAAAACTACTTAGGTAAGCGACCCGTATGACTCACTAGCTCATGTACTCCTTCCACAAACTCCGTATTTTAGACTCTATGCCATATTGCAGGCGTGAAACTACTTTATAGGGAAACTTTTGACTTCTACCTTATATATATGTACTTTTTTGTGTGCAAATTTTAGAAATATAACCAGATTAAAAGGACAGATCGCCCCTGTCTGATGAATTTTTTTGCTAGCTGCAGAGGACTGTACTAGCTCCTCTCATAAATGTAAAGGACAGATCGTCCTCTTATCTGGTGGAGCTTGATGAGCCCAAAAATTAGGTAAAGTGACCATGCAAACATATAATTAAGAAAAGTAAGACCGTCGTACCATGACAGACGAGAAGCGTGGACTGATCGAGAGGAACAAATTCTGAACAGATAACATCGCTTGAGACACATCGATTGGAATATCTGATTCTAAAACGGAAAGAATCGACGGGCAGAAGACTGAACTACTGAGGTACCGACCAGTAGGGCTCACTGGCTCAAGTACTACCTCATCTTCTTCCCCAAACTCCATTTTGGACTCTTTCCTAATGAGCTGCTGCTGTTAAACTAATTTTTATAGGGAAACTGTTTTGACATGTCTAATGAACACATTAAAGGACAGATCATCCCGGCCTTATGAGCGTTTATAAAAGTTCTAGGAGTACTATACAGCTCATAAATGATAAAGGACATGTAAGTCCTATAATCAATGGAGCTTGATGGGCACAGACAACCATATCGACGATTTTTTCTTCTGCGGATGTCGAAACACATCCAAGGCATGTAGGTCCCGCTTAGAACCACGGGTAGATCACTCCGCTACGGCTACCCACTTAGATCTTTTCTTAATTCCATGACGAATCGATTCGTTATACAAACACAAATTCACCCTATTCACTGGCTACCACAAGAACTCAAGAAGCATGATTAATAAATTTGGATGAGCATGGTGTTTAGAATGAGAAGAAAGTTCTCTCGTATTGAAAAATAAAGAGTCTAGTTAGTGCTTATAAGGAGTTGAAGTACTTCTCTTATTGCTAATTAGTTTTATGGTGGAACCTCAACCACATTCATCAGGATATCATAGCAGGTTGACCCACGTGTGAAGCCAACATGACCAAAGAGCCGAAGACGGCCACACGTGCTTCGTGTCCCAATTAAATCAGTGTAGGATGTAAAGATGCCACGTTTTGAGGGAGGTGTGTTAAGGATATGTGGGGTCATCCCAAATTGGCTACAAAATAGACTTTACAAGTGCTTATAATAAATTGGGCTACTCCCCTATACCCATCACGCATGATGAGGCATGTTGAGGATATAAATGAATTTATCTCACATTGAAAAAAGGAGAAATTAGCTTGTCATACCTCATTACTAATAAATTTTGATTGAAACTTTATTAGTTTGAAATCTTAGATTTAAGGACAAAATGTTAGTCCACCTCAACAATTTGTAATTAATATTTTACATATTAAGTTTTTGAGTTTTTCATAATACAAACAACAATACCGATATTACCCTTTTCATTATAACATAGTATATACTTATTGTCATATTTCCATTTTTTCTATATCCATTTAATGCACATTAAACATGATTTTTAAATTATTTTCATATTCATCTTATCAAAAAAATCCATAGAATATTGTAGGATTAATGACACACAAAGACATAGAAAAATACATACTTCTATGATAGGACATTCAATTTGAATGTTTTCCTACAAGGACAAAACACTAAATTGTATATTAAAAGATATAAACTGAAATTCACGTTCCCACGCGCTCTCCCGTTTCA
This sequence comes from Spiraea crenata, assembly GCA_033992175.1. Lineage (NCBI taxonomy): Eukaryota > Viridiplantae > Streptophyta > Magnoliopsida > Rosales > Rosaceae > Spiraea > Spiraea crenata. The sequence continues at coordinate 6,620,773 of JAVBHV010000014.1, read as the reverse complement.
ACCCCACACTCAATATCACTTACGTCATCGAGATCGAGATCAACCCTTTCCGTCTTCAAAGATGACTTCATCGCGCACCAGATCTTCATCCGTCTTCAAAGCATGGCCTTGGTCCTCCGCACCAGTCTATCTAGGCCCAACAAAACCGATACAACACAGTAGCAATTCAGTGAAAAAATTGGAAGAAAGAAGAAAGAACCCCAGCTATGGCCGCTGCAAACAAATTGAAGTATGCGATGGTAGGTGAGGGGAGGATGGGCAGAGAACACCTCATCAAAGATCCCCATTAAAGTCAAAAGGGGACCCACCCATTCTATCTAAAAACCAAAGGTATGACAGAACCAATAATACATTAGCAATTCAGTCAAAAAGTTGAAGAAAGAAGAACACTTATTTATCCAAATGCCTCCTGCCATTTTATTTCAGTCTCAGTTTGACTCCTGTAACTCCAATTGTCTCAATTTGCCTCCTGCCACTCTATTTCAGTCTCAGTTTGTCTCTTGTAACTCCAGCTGTCTCAATTTGCCTCCTGTCACTCTATTTCAGTCTCAATTTGCCTTGGCAACCCAAAAAAATTGAGGCCCACAATAATTGAAGCTGTACAATTTATACATTAAATAATAGTTAACCTAATTTACCCCAGTAAAAACCCATACAAGTCTGGGGGAGGGAAGTTGCGGGGAAATTGCTCCAAAATCTCTAACATTCATCTTTCCCAGAAGCATAATACCCCAAATTACACCCATTCTTGTCGCTATCGATCAAATTCAAACGATATCCATTAACTTTCTTCCACTACAAACATTCAAAAACAGACAACTTTCAACACAAAAAGTTCAAAAATAGCAGGAGAGACCAGTAATAATTTGCCACGTGGCAGTAGTTAACTATGAATTAAGGGATTTGGGTTGCAGGAGGCAAATTGAGACTAAAATAGAGTGGCAGGAGGCAAAATGAGACAACTGGAGTTACAGAAGGCAAACTGAGACTAAAATAGAGGAGGCAAATTAAGACAACTTGAGTTATAAGAGACAAACTGAGACTGAAATAGAGTGGCGGGAGGCATTTGGATATATAAGTGAAAGAAGAAAGAATGCAAAGCACTTCAATCACCAGCTAATCACCAGCTATGCCCGCTGCAAACATAGTGAAGTATGGAGGGGTGGTGATGATGTCCAGACAGAACCTCATTAATCTCTATCATCTCCGCACCCAACGCATGGCCATGGTAGCCATAGCCGACCCTCATGTCCCTTCCCAGAATCTCACCCTTGACCTCACCCAATCCTGTAATTGGCCCATAATGGTATGAGCTAGTCTCAGATTTTAGTTCTACTGCCTCCATAGCTCCTCATGAATTGTTGTGTCGGCTGTGGTAATGGGATGAGAATTGGGACAAAAATTTGGGTAAGCTCATGGAGAGGACCGAAATTTGGTTGCCGTTATTTGTGTATTTCAATAATTAAACAAAAATTTGAGTAATAAAAAATTTCTGTATTATGACATGAACTGTTTTTATGTGTGATATGAACTATTTCTGTATTGGTAAAAACTGTTTTTGTGTTGGCATGAACTGCTTCTGTATTTGTATGAACTACTTCTGTATTGACATAAACTATTATGTATTAGCAAAACTGTTTGTGTTTTTGGCATAACTGTTTCTGTGTTTAGTAGAAAGTGTTTCTATATTTGGCATAATTGTTTCTGTGTTTAGTAGAAAGTGTTTCTATATTTGGCAGAACCTGTTTTTGTGTTTGGTAGAAACTATTTCTATATTTGGCATAACTGTTTCTGTATGTGGCAGAAACATATAAACTGTTTCTGTGTTACTATGCGGGTGTACTGTACACGCATGTGGTACTGTTCACCTGACAATGTTCACGTGGGTTTATATTATTGGTCAAATTATTTTTTTATTATATGAATTGTTGTTTTGTCCTTGTATGAGAACTTTCAAAATTCATGTCCTATGATAGAATTAGGGTATTTTTTTGTCCTTAGGGGTTATTGTCCCCTAGATTGTACCTACTTAAATATTAGACAAATGCGACTATAAGAAATGTATTGACCAAAAAACCAGATGAGAACGTACCCATATGAGCGAGAATATTTTGCATTTTGAAGTGTATTTGGATACATTTTTTTTCATATCTAGGTACATTATAATGCCTTTTGAAAGGTTATATAGGTATTGGTACATTCATTTTACCTTTCGAAGTTTGGTACATTCTTTTGTATATGAGTACATTCTTGCCTTTCCAATTTCGTATTTAGGTACATTCGCTTTACCTTTCAAATTTTGGTACATTCTTTTGTATATGGGTACATTCTTGCCTTTCCAATTTCGTATTTGGGTACATTAGTTTTACCTTTCGAAGTTGGGTACATTCTTTTATAAATGTGTATATTTTCCTTTACTTATGACGTTTGCTACATTTTTTGTTGTATTGGTACATTGGTACATTCTTGCTTTTTTTAAGTGTACATGGGTACTTTCTTCTTGTATATGCATATGTACAAATGGATACATTTTGCCTTCACTTTAAAGGGGTACCTTTTTCTGCCTTCAAGAATGAAAGCCAATTGGCGTACACTTCTTATGATTTTGAAAAAAATTTTAGAGTATTTGCATTCTTAATTTTTTTCATACAATCATATAATTAAACTTCCCCATTTGAATTCCATAAATTTTGTGATTTGAAATCTCATAAATGGTGGGTTTTTTGTATCAAAATAAGGGATTCAAAATCACTAAATGATGGGCAATTTTGGAATGAAAAATGATACATTAGTGTAGAGAATTAAATATTGGACTTCAATCAAAAATTGAAAAGATGCGAAGTCTCAATCTAAGAAGGATTACCACTGGGACCGGTATCAAAGAATCCCTTGAAAAAACATAAGGTTTACTTAGTGCTTATAAAAAATTAAATTACTCTCCTCATTGTCCATTGCCAATTGATTGCAGGTAAAGCCTCACCTTCATCACATGGTACAGATTTTGATTAAGAGGAACGAACTTGGCTGCGTGCACCTTAAGAATTTGTTCAAAAAGATTACTTTTGGGGAAGTTGGAGGGTCTCCAATGTACATTAATGGGGTATAGCCTCTAGGCGACAGACGAGTCACGCAGCTCGGTGTGGTAGTTGAGGCATTAAATTGAGGGTTGAGTTGCTCGAATAAGATTGAGAATTTTCTGACACCAACATGAAATATAACACGTTACCAAGGTCAAGAAGTGGCGTGCTATAGCTAGTAGTTAGCTGGAGCGATATGAATGAATGCAACTCTATGCATTAGCGACCGAAGAAACAAAATATTAATGATGTACCATGCCATGATTTCTTCTCGTTTGAGGCTCATTGGTTGGAAATTGGGATAAGAACAGATTAATTGTGTTCCCTATAATGCCACGACATACCATTCTATGACATTACTATTTTTAATGTGACTGCCTAAACCCTAATAAATAACAGTACCGCCGACGACCAACTTGTCATCCTCAACCTCAGCGAAACGTTTTATTTCTGATCCATGGAGGGACGAAAAGGACACGTCGTATATACAGAGATAGGGAGATTGGTACATGATTGGATAGAAAATGGTCAAGCTGATGTATACCGTATTGATGAGCATGTGCTAAAATTGATGTATATTGATGTCTCTGATCTTGTCCACAAGAGATCAAGTTGACGACGGTGCCTCTGATATTCTTCCACAACCAATCATGTTGTTCCACCCACAATGTACTGATATTGGTACGCATTTAATGCACCCAATAATGCACCAACTAACCTGATGATGGCCAAACGTCATTACAGCAACCGAGTGTTTTGACAAGTATATATGAGAAATGAATGGGGGTAAAAGTAGTAGAGAAACTAGGGCTGGATTTCAGACAGAATATACCAGAAATAACTGTTTCAATTTCAAATTTAAAATTTTCGGAATGGGAATTAATTTCCGATTCCATTTCGAAAAATTTTGAAAATCCATTTTCTTTCTGAAATTGAAACATCGGAAAAATAAAAAATATTTCAGAAATTGTTGGAGTATTAATCAAACCGAAAACCGAAGGTTAAGAAAGAGAAGTCCACACATTTTAATTGGGTATCAAAAAAACAAATACTAAGCTACTCATAGAGCTAAACAGTCGTTTCATAGATAAAAATACTAAGCTACTTCTTGAGTTTGCTGGAAAGTATCAAGAAAATAAAGGGAAAATGTAAGTGTAAATGAATTGGGAAAATGAGATAAAAAGGGTAAACTATAATTGTAATGCGGAAACTGAAATGGATAATAAGAGAACCCTGTGTTTCATCAGAAGACAAAACACATCAATCGCAGATACCATTTCATCAAAGAGGCTTTACAGGAAGGGATTGTTGACCTGGTCTATTGCCCCACAGATGAGCAAGTAACAGATATTTTTACCAAAGCTTTGCCTAAGGAAAGATTTAACTATCTAAGAGAAACTAGGCGTGAAATCAATTCAGAGCTTAAAGGAGAGTGTTGAAGCTGTAAGCTGCTGAATTGAAGAAGAAGGAGAAGATTTGCTAAGGAGCTGGAATTGGCGCATTCATTGTGTAGGTGACAAGTGTAGGCATATCAATGATGTAATGGACTGCCACATGTAGGCAGATCCAAGAGAGTGAGAATGAGAGAGTGCGTGAAAGTGTAAAACGCGTGTAAACAAGCAGCTAGCATATACAAAGCTACTTCTTGATAATTGATAAGCAACTCATAGAGCTAAACAGTCGTTTCATAGATAAAAATACTAAGCTACTTCTTTCTTTGTGTGGCATGCTTGAACCCGGTTGATTGGCTTTCAACAAAGAAAAATTGATTCGCCTTCCTCATTTCTATCCTAAAGACTTTTCTGAAATTAGTATCTTAGCACTTTGAGGATGGACTGGAGACTTCTATATCTGATATAAGATATAACAGGGAATTTTCAAGATTGAAAGGGATTCGTGATCTTGAAAAAAAGTCGGTGCCTCCTTTGGTAGATTTCCTGCCTCCGCCACTGCTTGCTAGCTACCCAGAGATTAATACATGGCACTGGGTTGATTGGTAGGGTCCAACAGGTTATACGCCATAAAATTCTTAAGGTGAATTTGTCACATTTTAGCAAACATGAGGAACTTTTGTGCTTAAATGAGGAAAGGAATGCAAGTCCATAGCAGAATCAAAATTTCCTACTATTATTGTGCTTGTTTTTTTTTGTGTTTTTTTTTTATTATTCAAGCCTAGTTGGGTTTGGGCCAATTATAGGAGTAGTAAAGCCTATGATTGGCGTTTTGTTTTTTGGGCTTCGACCTCCAGTCACCACCAAGAATATGGTTGTGATCATGACTTACCAGAATTGTTTGATTTAATTTATGACTACGTTTTTTGTAAGCATCAGTTAGAGCATTTCCACGGGGAGGGCGAAACGGCGGGCGAAGGCAAAGGCTTGCCTTCCGCCGGCGTTGTTCACCCTCTAGCGGTGAAAAACTCGGAAGGTGAGAGGGAGGCGAGAGCGACGAAGGCGAAGGCGGGCGTCGCCCGCGCGAGGCGAGGCGGGCGCGGCGCGCTTGTGGAGGTGGAGCGTTGTGACGTCAGCAGTGACATCACAGCGCACCGGCTTTTTTTTATCCTGGTTCGTGCAGTGCACGCGCGTGGGGCGGTTGAAGGGTATTCCGTGTGGCAGGGGAGGCCGAACGTGTTTATTGGGCTGAAATGTTTGTTCGGCAGTTTGCCGAACACTTAAGCCACTGCCGAACACTTAAAAACAATTTTTTTTATTTTTTATATAAAATTAACATTTATTTTCTATAAAAAATCACAATTTTTTTATATCAAATTTTTTAAGTATGTAATATTAAATTTTAAGCACAAATAAAATTTAACATATGATAATTCTACATGTTTTTTATGATAATTATTAGTATGTACTATTCAATGTTGTGTGAAGAAGTATTCAATTTGGACATTTTTATTTTATTTGAAGAAGTTATTAGTATATCATGTTCAATATTAAATTTAAATAGAATTTATTTTATGGCATCAATGTTATTAGTATGTAATGTAATGTTCAATTTCAAATTTAAATAAAATTTATATAACAACAAAAGGGAAGATTTATTAAAATCCAAGCAAGGCATTGATAAACACACATACATAACAAGACTTTAATTGAAATAACATATTAAAAATATATGTGAATAGTGATTGCCCTCGCCCTCGCCTTGGTGGGTGGAAGCTGCGTTTTCGATGGAAGGCGATGGCGATCACTATTCATCGCCTTAAGGCAAGAAGTGATCAATTACCTTCCAATTGCCTGCGCCTACGCCTACGTGGGTGGAAATGCTTTTAGAGATTAATTCATTAATAGGTATAGAGTCCTTTTAGGTCATCAGAGAAGACATTCATTTGTTAGACGGAGTCAAAATGAACAAAGTAGAAAGCTAGCTATAGCATGCAGAAGCAGGCGCTGTTACCAAAAAGTCCAATTATGAACTAAGATAAGAAAACCCCACTAAGCAGATATACAGATGTATGTAATCATAGCATTATTAAGAGTACCTTCAAATGCTAGCAAACTTTTGGCTATTTTAACCGGAAAAATTAATTAAAAAATTATTTGAACTAGTCAATTTAACACACATACATTTAACAAACACTTATATATCCAAATACCTCATGCCACTCTATTTCAGTTCTCAGTTTGCCTCCTGTAACTCCAGTTGTCTCAATTTGCCTCATGCCACTCCATTTCAGTCTCAGTTTGCCTCATATAACTCCAGTTGTCGCAATTTGCCTCCTGCCACTCTATTTTCAGTCTCAATTTGCCTTCTGCAGCCCAAATCCGTTAATTCATAGTCAACTACTGCCAGGTGACAAATTATTATTGGTCTCTGCTGATGTTTTTGAACTTTGTGTTTTCCCCTGCCTAGATTTGTGTGGGTTTTTACTGGGGTAAATTAGCTTAATTTATTATTTAATGTATAGGGTTTAGGGTTGACAAGGCAAACTGAGACTGAAATAGAGTGGCATGAGGCAAATTGAGACAACTGGAGTTACATGAGGCAAACTGAGACTTAAATAGAGTGGCAGGAGGCAAATTGAGACAACTGGAGTTACAGGAGGCAAACTGAGACTGAAATAGACTGGCAGGAGGCATTTGGATAAATAAGTGTTTAACAAAACTAGATATTTTAACTAAAATTTAAATATTTTACTATTTGAGAAAATAATGTATTTACATTTGAGAATCTTAACATTTGACTTGTTCTTTAAATTCAAGATATACCTAATATCAAGTCGATTCCACCTCAAAATATGACATGCATATTGACCAATGTATGAATAAAATCATTTATATAACTTGATTACAAGTTATAACTTGCATTAACTTTTCTTTAATTCGCAAGTTCATCCATATATAAAGTTACGAAAAAGCTTGTCTACTCCAAATAGAGTTGGAGGTCCTACTTTATTTATTTTATTCTCCCAATTTTACAATGTTATACTACGATCGGACCCGTTCATTTTATAAATTATTTAGTAAAAAATCATTCTCTCAAAAAATCAATCAAATCGGAAATCGTTTGGTTATTTAATTATGTAAAACATATAAATAGTTCATTTGGTCATGTAGTTGTATCGTTCAATTGTTTTATACGGTTAGATAACTAAACAATCTTCGATTTAGTTGATGCTTTGAGGAAATGATCCTTATTAGATGAGTAACAAAATGAATAGTTTCGATCATGATATAAAATCATAAAATGGAGGAAACTAAAAACCTAGAGTAGAAGCTCCTACTCTATTTAGAGTAGAGTATGCAAGATTTATCCTAAAGTTACGTATTATATGTACTTTACATGTTAAATGTGTACATTATAGATTGATTTTAGACCATATTAAAGGATGAAAAATTAATTTATAGATTTGTTATTATATTTTTCTTCTTATCTTTTCTTACCAAAATGGAAGCTCTAATTTTTACCTAATTGTGGGTCCGCGGTTTCCAGCCATTGATGTGTGTTTTCTGAGCCATTATGCCCATCAAGAGGACGTAGACGATTCACTCTCCGGTTACTAAAGTGGACCGCCGGCTGTATATTCTGTGCCTCTTTGGAGACTCCGATTCGACTCCAAACCCAGCAAGCGACAGAAATCAAAACACCCCGACCAAAATGGACGAGAAAGCCGACAACAGAAGCGAAATCGGGGAAATCGAGGAGACGGGCCCGAATTCGGACGGGTCTGCTCCGAACCCGAACCCGAATCCAAATCCCAAAACCGCGAGGACCAAGGTCCCAGAAGTGGAGGTCTGCCTGTACCGGCGGGGCAAAGGTCCGATCGCCACCTTCAAGTCCGGCCTGGGAGGTTGGGACCAGAACCAGCTGGAGGTCCGCGACATTCTCGACAAGTACGGGTTCAAATCGCTCTACGCTTTCAATCCTGGGTCGGGTCGCGGGGTTCCCATCCGGTTCAACCGGAAGAACGGCAGGTCTATGCTGGTTTATAAAGATGGAGCCACGGTCCACATGGACGGAGAGCCTAAGGTATTACTACTATTTATCAGACCATGATTATCAAAACCCAGTTTGGGAAATTAATCAAACTAATTTCTGTTTGGTTGCCGAGAAAATTTGGCTGGACTGGATAAGAAATTATTTGATTTGATCTGATTTGAATGCGTGGGATTTGTAGATCTAATGTTCCGACAAGCCATGGTATTCCAACTATTTCAAACGTTAGCAATGAGAAGTAGGTCCTCCTTATGATCAGAGGCTTTACTTTAGAGGAAGATTGTAATCAACTAACTAATTTGAGCCGTCATATCGATTTTCATGCTTATTTCATTTTCTTTGATGATGCATTGCTTATGTAACTTAAGCAAGGAAAGGATTTTTAGGAACATACACCGCTAATGACTCGACAGTATTCATATTTATGCTTTGATTTATACGATGAATGCTAAATGTTAGGGCCAAGTTGATCACCTTAACTTGAGTAATGCTGCTGACTAGATTCTTTAGGATTCAATTTATGTTTCAGTGTGTTTTTCGTCTATTTCATGATTGGGTTTTAGTTCCGGTGCTGTCTTTATCTGCTCATATTATTACCTTTCCTGAGTTTTATGTGTTTCGAGACAAAAAGAGGAATAGTTGTTTTTCTGCCATGAAAGAGAAGCTTTGCACAGAGATTAAAGACTGTCTTATAATTTATTTTCCATGAGGTTGTTTGATGTGCATTTTCATGGAGAGCATGGCGTTGACAAGTGATAGCCTTTTGATCTAGTATTTGTGGTTTGTACTGAAGTTTTGCATGCTCAAATCTTCTGATTACAGGATTCCTTAATCCAACCTGTGACAAAAATCTTGCTCGGAGTAGCTTTTAGCACTGTCTTGATAACCTTGGTTTCAAGGGATCCTCCAGAATGGATCAAAAAGTTCAATGTTTTTGGAGGAAACTACCCCCCGTGGATCCTTGCTCTAGTGGTGGTGGTGTTTACTCGAATGAGGAAGAGAACCGCGGCTGTGCTGAAAAAATATGTTGGGTAGAATGTGCCGTTGATGCTTCCCTTGTAAGGCCTATTAGGTTCTATACAGTTTTCAAGTTTTGTTAAAGCATTAATTCATGATTGTTGAAAACTTGTCTGAAGTTACTGATGAATTTGGAGTCTGACCATGAAACTAGTGACACTCATTGTGACTTTTCCATGACAAGCTGCATCAGCATTATACCTCTGATAAGTGTAATTCCATGCCGTGCTTGAATGTACAAGGAAAGTTTTCCGTAGTTTCCAGTTCGTGACTTTATATGTACTGTAAAGAATCCAAGATATCATATTCATGATTTCTGAATTAGGTGTGAGAGGATTATGCTTTTCTCTGTTTTTGAACTAATAAGCTGACTCATGGAAATTGATGATATATTTCATTAATTGGAATGCAGGCATACCAGTTAAGTGACATTTATTCTAAGTTTTGGAAATTGCATCTTACAGGCATAAAGTGCCTTTTTTCTGTTTTCTGTGAGAATAGCATAAATGAACCCATTGCATGGACTGTGTTTCGCCCGGTGTAAAGGTGACTGCACTGTTGCATTGGACGTGTTTGTGCAAGTTTCTCCCCCTCCCCCCTTCAGTCATGGCAATTGATTGAAATAACATAGTCAAGAGGACTATGAACTCAAATACAGTTGGATAAAGAAATGAAGGTTATAAATAGTTGCCCAAGATGACATAACTCTATCCCAAAAGTTAATTCAAGTATATCATGAAGTCGATTATCCTCACAAGTCACAACTACAAGCATTGATTCCGTTTCCAAGGTTAAAGCAAAACTCATAGTGAGTCAATCCAAAATGGGATCCTACAGATCGTACAGTTCAGTTCAGGTTCATTGGCATTCGTCAGACAAAAACAGGACTACTTCCTTCAAAATGGCAGAAGCCAGGCATGGCTGAACAAAAAGAACTTAGTATATACCGTGTACAAACAATGGCGATAAATCAGGAGCACCGAAAACATAAATCAACAACCGCATGCGTGTTGCTCAAATAGATTTAGCATGCACAACCACCACCTCTTTGATCAGACTCTGAAACAGCCTCAGGAATGCCCTGGAAATAGCTGCGCATGTGAAAAGGAAAAATCAGTAATGATCAAGAAAATAAGTTGTAAAGAAACTTAATATATCTCATAGGATGCCCAAGAAACTCACAACAAAAGCATGCAGAAATTTTAGCAGAAAGCAGATATCATGGTGGAAAGTTGGGAAAATGGTAGGGTGATGGAATGAAAGATAAAAATTGTAGGGTTGTGGGGCATTGTACGGTGGTGAAAATTTGAGGATCAATTATGGTTTTGAAGTTCTAAAGGAAATGTTCATTTAATTCATATCCCTAGTGTGCTATATATATAAACAATCGAGAAGACCTTTACAGGGGAAGCAGACTGTGTTCCCTACTTATCCAACTCTTATCTATTACTGTATGAGCATCATCCCAGAAGATAAAGATCAGATGAGATATACTCAGTGTAACTGGTTTACAACAAAGATCAAATTCTCATCCTCTAACGTGACAGGTGAAACCAGGCTTTTCCACCTGTGGGATCTAACCCTAGAACATCTCAAATAAAGTTCTAAGGGGAACATTATACTAAGATGGTACCCTATATGACTGATACTTCCAAGAGCACTAGCAACTAGCTTCAAATTGAAAACTATTGTATTCCTTCTATTGTCTCATCTATATACTACCCCAAATAGTAAGATCAGATATTCTATATAGCATTACTGTGCCAAAATACTTTTGAACAAGAGCGTATGCTCATCTTCTGAATCTGGAGCAGCTGATGAACCTAACCAATATTCTACACAGAAATTTGGTGACTCCAAGGTAATATCATAGAATCAAAACTGTGAACAATATGGTAGCATTGATAAACTTATGGTAGCATTGATAAACTTACATGTCCTGCTCATGCTCGTTAGCAAGAGCAGTCTTTGCAATACAAAGGAATGCAGCATCAACATTGTAATCTTCTTTTGCTGATGTCTCAAAGTAAGGTATATTCCCCTTCGATGCACACCAGTCCTTTGCTTTCTTCTCAGAAACCTGTAGGCATAATAATTAGACTAATGTACTACAGACAAATTAAAGCGAGCACTACTACAGCGTATTCTTACCACACGACTATTTCCCCCATCAATATCGATCTTGTTACCAAGCAATATGAATGGAAACGTCTTGGGATCCGGAGGGTTGGCCTGGAAGACAATCAGAATGGAAGCGATGTAAGCACTGAAACAAATAGATCAAATTTCTGGGGGAAAAAAATCCAATTTTACAGAATATTAAGCAGAACAGCTTAGGGATGAAAGATATATTCACAACAGTTGGTGCACACATTTATAAAGATTTACCAAATAAATAAGGGAAAAAGTAAATAAAATCAGCTGAGAACAAGAACCTATGAAATAACGTTTTGGAGGTACAAGAAAAATTTCTATAAGGCATACAAAAAGATAAAGGCAGGCTAAAGTAATCACCCAACTGAAAAACAAATACAAGAATGTAAACTGAAAAGACTATAGCATGGGAGCTGAACGCCATCGAGGTTCAGCTATCTCTCCCTCGTCAAATACACCATAAAGTATATCAAAAAACTACAGTAACGTGCAATTAAGACCCAGATGATTAATTGGACTCAGCAAACAAAGAAACACAATGTCTAATTATAACCCACAACAAGCCATCAAAAGGCCAAATCACTCAAATCATGATATGCAACTCTACATAGTATATACACGCATTTATCTTAGTAATACACTCTAGTAAGACAACTTTCATGTTATTACCAGAAAATCCATAAGGATGCATCTTTAACATCAATTCCCAACTGATGTTGTCCCTAATCGAGAGTCTAACACATATAACGCATCAGATTGCTAAAGAGTCGATAAAAAGCATCAACAATACCTGCTTAAGAAACTCCTCATGCCAATTGTCAAGAGTCTCAAAGGACTTCATTACGTTAACATCATAAACGAGTACACAGCAATCAGCCCCCCTGTAGAATGCAACTCCAAGACTCTGAAATCTTTCCTGCCCAGCTGTGTCCCAAATCTTCGCGAGGAAAGAAAATTAAAACCCCGCAATTCAGCACTAATTTCCCACTAAAATTACACTAAACCAAACTAAACATAATTTAGCAATACCAAACAAAACCCACTTGTAGAGTGACGAGCCTGTCATCAATCTGGAGTTCTTTAGTGACAAAATCGGCACCTATTGTAGCTTTATACTGCTGACTAAACTTCTTATGAACATATCTAAGCAATGAATTAAGGTTATCTAATAGCCGAAAAAATTACATCAAGCCAAGATGAAACTAAATTCACATTGCCCAAATTTCAAACTAAATTGTAATTATCAGATCGAAATATGCAAACCCAACTAACAACTGGTAACAATAATTACATCTGCAAAAACAATCTCACAGATCATAAAGGATACTGATTCATCAACGACGTCTTGCCAACCCTAAAAATAAGAAGAAAAAAAAACAACGAAATTAAAAAAATTATTATCGAGATTAATCCGTACAAGCTATTTCTGGTCAGAGAAATTGAGGAAACCCTAACGTACCCACTGTCGCCGAGGACGATGACCTTGAGCAAGGTCCTTCTGCGCAATGACATAGCGATGAATTTAACTTGATGAAATTCAAAATAAAAATAATAAAAGGCGATGAATTTCCACTTTCGACAGTAACAAATTTCACAAGCGAAGGCGATTGATTGGTTAGTTTAGTTTTTTTTTTCCCTTAATTTTCCAACCTTTTCCTTCGGAAAAGAAAGAAAGTGAGAGAAAATAAATGCAAGAGAAAAGGGGCGCCAATTTCGATCGCTCTCTCTGTTTTTTTTTTTTTTTTTCCATTTTTGTTTTTAATTAGTTGGAATTATTTATTTTGTGCTCCTTCGGGTCGGTGTGTAGGGACAGTCGGACCCTCGACAGCGGCGTATGAAACAAAGTGCTAATTATGGTAGAATGCAAATTTGGCGGGGTCCCCTTATCCACAAACCAAAAGTTGTTCGAACGGGTCTTACTAATTGCCACGTGGCGGCCTCGCAACTCGAGTGTCCCCGACTGAACATTCCAAAAGATGACAAAGGATCGCGACTATTGATCAAAAGTAGGGCTGGGGTCGGGTTGGGACCAGACCCGAAAAGCTCCAACTCGAGTTCCGCCCAGATAGAGATAGAGTTCATCATTTAGTGCTCGAGTCCGATAGAGGTCAGGTACTCGATGGTTAGGAAGCCTTGATCTAATCGGGTTGGGTTGGATTGGGCAGGGTTGACCGAAATTATTGGGCTTCAAAATTAGTGTTGGGCCAAAACAAAATATATTGGGCCAAATTTGATTTTTTTCAAGAATTTGTTTCACAAATCATAACACCTATTCTAAAAGAGAACTGCTACATACACTCCAAAGTTTCTCTTTGGACACTCATATTTTTTTGTACACTTATCTCACTTTATGAAATTTCTTTGTATACTATAATTTGTTTAAAATTTTTCACCTTTACCCTTTACTAGGTATTGAGGATTTTCCACCATCTTAGAGCATTTCATATCTAAGATTGAATTCTTCGAGTAGAATTTCAAACTGGGTCTAATTGTTAGTGGTCCATTGAGAGTTGATTTGGTTGAAGACGAAGAATCGAGGGTCAATGGCGGTATTGACGGTGGATATGAAGAGGAGTTGGAATTCGATCCAAGTGCAAATTGTTCCGACATTAAAGTAGACGTTCCAAAGTACTGTTGGGTGAAGGACACATGGAGGTCGATGAGATATGGGGTGGTGGTTTCGAATTGGCTGCAGTGTCGGTTTACTTGAGCAATTGGTTTGTTTGGCCTCTATATTGGGCGGTTCAGGGGACAATGTTTTGGGCTCTCTTCGTTCTTGACCGTGATTGGTAATCAATTGTTTGTGTTTTTTGTTGTGGAATTCTGATGCGCAGTGTTATCATCACACACACCTTGTATTGTATGTTGTCTGCGAATAGGAAATATGCATGTCGCCATGTCTTCTTGAAAATCAAAAAACCAAACACGCCCCACCAAAATCCTACGACGAACCCCAATGTGGTGACAATGCAAAACCCTTCATTCTCTTTTCCACATATTGGTTCTTGTCATCACCTGAATCAATGCCCTCACTATTACTGCACTTAATTTGGCAGTTAGAGACCACACAGTTGATGTCAATTGTTCTTGGCTGTGATTGGTAATCAATTCTTTGTTCTTTGTTTTCTGTATTTGCATTCTTAATTCATGGAAAAATTAAAAGTTGAAGACAAATAACCAAGGAATTGGAATCCCAAAGACCACAAGCCAACTCTCCGAGTCAACAAACGATTCAATTGGTTTATTTGGTCATGTATTTTTGCTTCAAAAACTTGTAGAAAAGGTGGTGAATATGAGAAGAGCTAGCGGAGGAGAGGGGTTGTTGAGTGCGGCAGGGAGAATGTTAAAAGTTGAAGCTAAGTTTGTTGAGAAGAGCACCAAAGTTTCTTTAAAAAAAAAAAAAAAAGTTATGTACTAGGATGTAATTCGACATATGGATATAATTGTAATTAAATCTTTTTAAAAAGTTAAAAGTGTCCAGAGACAACTTTTGAGTGTACATAGTAGCAAAGTAAAAACTAAAATTAAGTTACAAACTCAAATGAAAATACAAATTAAGTTACAAACCCAAATTGCAAATACAAATACAAATTAAATCATCCCAAATCAAGTAAAAGTTGCAAAGAAATTAAAACACAATCCAAAAGTACACTAGAGCACTTGATGATGCACTTGAAGTTTAACCTTGAGGAGGATACATTTCTTGTGTGTGAGAGCATCTACAGACAACAAAGAAACATATTAGTACAATTTAGAACAAGAATAAAGATCAAAATGAACAATCCTTACACAAATTAAAGTGTGACTTACTTATAACCACTTCTTCACAATCTTGATAAAATTCAAGTTCTTCTTCCGTTGGTTCCTTGTATAAATTGAGGTCCTCCCCCCTAAGCCAATCACTACAACAAACTAATGCCTCCACCATTTTGGGTTGCAATGATGCCCTAAATGGATCCATAATCCTCCTCCCAAGGCTAAAAGCACTTTCACTAGCAACGGTCGAAGAGGGGATTGCAAAGATATCTTTGGCAACCTTTGAAAGAATTGTAAATGCCGTTGTATTCCCTTTCCACCACTCCAAGATATTGAAGCTTGGGCTCCATTTTATATAAGGATCGGATAAGTATTTATCCACTTCATTGGATATCACCGCTTGATTTTGAGCTTTCCTCACCTCGATCATTTGCTTATGGTATTTGAGTTTAGCGGGATCATCCCTAAACTTTTCCATCAAGTCTTGCTCTTCATCGCCGCCTTTATCTCCACAAGGAGCCACAATGGAAAAATTCATTTTTATGCCTGATACAAATCCATCAAACATTTTTCTATGTCCTTGATAAAAAGTTGTACTTTAGCACCATCCAATCCCATATCTCCTAAATTCATCTCAATCATTTGGAATTTATAACAAGGATTTAGAATATGACCTAGGAAAACAAATTTGTTCACCTTATCAAGATCTACCCAATACTTGCTAAACTTAGTTTCCATCTTTGTAGCAACTTCTTACAATATAGGATTGGAAATATCATGCAATGCCTCCTTAATACTTGCCCACATTGAAACTATTTCCTCCCAAACCAAGGTTGATGTAACAGTTTTGCTTGCACTAAGTTGCAATGTAATAACATAAAACCTCTTGAGAAAATGCACAAAGAACAGTGTCTTCTCCCAATCCACATCATTGGGAGGCCCCACTCTAATCCCCGAACATTGAACCTCTTCATTAAAGTATTCAAGAAATTTCACATTCTCCTTCATCCTACTAAACACCTTCCTATATTGTGTACAACGGAAATCATTGTATAAGTGGGAATCCACCTTGTAGGCACATCCATAGGCACGGTTGCCATTCTATCCATCTTCAATAGGATAGCACACTCCCTAAATTGGTCCAACCTAGCCCTCGACGAGTGGATGTACTTCACACAATTTCTAATCGACTCAACTGGCTTAGCAAGGTACTTCAACCCACTCTTGACAATTAAATTTATAATATGACAAGAACACCTCAAATGCAAGTACTTCCCATCACACAAGAGAGTGCCCATGTCCTTTAGCCTCTTCATCATATACTCTACTGCTTTATCATTCGAGCTAGCATTATCAACCGTAATGGTAAAGACTTTGTCTATCCCCCACTCACTCAAACACGATTCTAAAACCTTTCCTATGTCCACTCCCTTGTGAGAAGTGATCTTGGTGAAATTAATGATCCGCTTATGCAACTTCCAATCACTATCCAAGAAATGGGCTGTGATTACCATGTAGTTGATATTTTTCATTGAGGTCCAAGTATCGGTTGTGATACTTACCCCCTTTGATCAACTATAATACTCTTTATCTTAGTCTTCTTCAATAGATACAAATCCCAAACAAGAATTGCAACTTTTTTCCTATTTGGAATCTTAAACCGAGGTTGGGCCTCCTTCATCATCTCTACATATCCCTCCCCTTCAACCACCCTAAAAGGCATCTCATCTCTCACAACAAATAGCACAACCTTGTCTTCAAGCTTTTTTTGACTAAAGACGTGGGGTGTCAAAGCATTATTCATGGAAAATTGTGTTAAGGTTGGTTGGGAAGAACCGGACTTGCTCACATTAAAAGCTTTTTTCTTACAATTCGCAACATGCCTTTCTATGCCATTATTCCCATGTTTCTTGGAATCGGCATGAACTTCGGTTTGGCAATAATTGCAAACCGCAACTACTTTGATGACCACCCCCGTCTCATTTTTTGTAGACACCTTCTTGGCATGAGACCACACAGCCACTGTCCCCGCTTTCCTTTTGCCTCCAACTACCTTATTTTCGGTTGGTGGTGCTTTGGGTGGAGGTAGTGTTTGGGGTGGAGGTTGCGTTTGGTGTGGAGTGGTGGTACCTAGGCTACCACTTACATCAGAGACATCAATTTGAGCATTATCCATGTTCACCTAATTAACAATAAATGACTAATTAACATTCAAACATATACACAAACATACAAACACTCAACAAAATAAGAACCAAAATATTTTCCTCTAGTTTTCAACTTAATCCAACTCCTATCCATCAATCAAATAATCCACATGAACAACATTACTCAAACATTAATTTCAACTCCAAATATGTCAAAAGGGCAACCAATCAATCAAGCATGAATAATGACAACAAGATTAAGTGCAAGAGGCAATACACAATCAAAACTCGAGTTCCAACCAAAAGCCAATCATCAAAAAAAAAAAACTGAAAAAAGAAATGAAGTCAAGAGCAAAAGAGATAGAAAAATATACCGGAATAACCAGCAGCGATGAGAGGAAAGTGGATTGATTATGCTAAATATTGCTGGAAAAATAAGAACAAAAAGAGCCGCAAAAAATGTATTAAAATTAGCAAAAACTCTGTAGAAGCAGCAAGAACATCATATAAGTATATATTTGTCACCCAAACAACACTACATGTGACATCATATCCGAAATGAACAGCAAGTTGGCATTACCATTTGCGTTCCCATCGCCGAACAAGAAAACAACAAGAACCCACTTTCCGAACTCAAAATTTCTCATAATTCGAAGCTCCATTACTCTAAACAAGCTATGAAATATCCCCAAACCGACTCCAAACTAACCTGAACAAGACTTGGAAACTAACCGATCCAAACAGCTAAAATTGAATGAAAAAGGATGATATTTTGATACGACCTGTTCCGAAAAATTTCCCATATTGGAGTGAAATAACCAAAATGCCCTTTTGGTCAAATAGTTGACTTGTGAACGTTGAGGAATTTCATGTTTGATATTGGACTCTATGCGAAGAGCTCGTAGATACGAACACGTCCGCGAAAACGGAATCGGTTTTTCGAGCATTATCGAAGTAGTTATAGAAGTTTTACGAACAGGTGGTGTTGGGGAGGAAATGACACGTGGCGCAATTTGATTGGCCACATGGGGAAATATTTTGGGAAAGCTGGAACCGGATTGGGAAGCCGAGAACCAGTCGCGACTTTCCCAAAAGAGAAAGCCGCAGACAGCCGAACGCTCCTCGCTACCATCGACCATCGTCCGGCCACAGATCGGGAAAAGGGAGCTCAGATTCTTCTTCCCCTCGCCGAGACGAAGCCAGAGCACCAAGGATCGGAGCTAGCAGCCTTGGGAATGCCAGCAACAAGCTTAACGGAATCCGCGAGCTTCCGGCGAGAGGGCCAGCACAGTTGGAGGTGAGCCTCGAAAGTATGATTTTTGGATTCCTCTCGTTCCGTAAATGAATTTCCATATAAGGATCGTCGAATTTGGTGCATAAATGAGGGAGATCGGACTTAGAATGCCGACGGGGTTTTCCGGCGACGTTTTGGTGTTTTCCGGCCAACTACGGCGGAATTTCGAGAAACCGAAGGTAGTTTCGGATTCCTTGTTGTCTGGGCTTCAATTTGGACTGCTTATTTGTTGAATTTGGAGTTGTTTTGAGGAAGTTATGGGGTTTTGAAATCGGATGAATAGTCATCAGAAAATTCTCAGTTTCCGGCGGCGGCGATGGCCCTGCGACGGCGACTGTAGCGGTGATGACGTCATCGCCGATGATGACGTCAGCACCACGTGGATGCCACCTCAGCGCTGAGTCGGCGCCACGGTCAGCACTCAGTGCCACATCAGCGCATGTCGCGCTAGCGTCAGCAAACGTTGACCGGTTGGTCAGCACCGTTGACCGACGTTGACCAAGTTTGACCGACCATTTTTCAGAGTGGAAACGACGTTCCGGATCCAATGGTGAACTCCGTTTTGCCATCCGAGATACGGTTATACCCTAATTGAGTGAAACATGGGGAATTAGGGTTTTACGGGTTTTCGTTTGGTTCATTCATTAATCGTTATTCTTTGGGATTGTTAGGTGATCAGTTCCCGAGGAATCAGCGCTACCGACCCGAGCCTACGAACGACGATGACTACGATCGCTCGGTATCACTGTGAGTGGACGGGTTTTGGTTTGTCATTGTTGTTTGAGTATATTTATGTATTTATATATAGGTATGCTTTGGTGATATGTTGGTTGGTTGATGACTTATGGTTATGAGTATTCTTTGAGCATGTTTGCGTTTATTTGCATATTTGTTATGATGATGTGATCGTGAGATCTATGTTGGTAGTTATGGCTATTGTTGGTTAATTGTTTTTTGGTTGCTGTTGGGTATGATTGTTTGATATTAGTACTGTTAGTGGCACACTAATTGGATCGGGTGGTATGGCCCTCATCCAATAGAGTACGGTCGGGTGATATGGCCCTCGATCACACATTATATCTTGGACGGGTGATATGGCCCTCGTTCATGAGAAGTATATCTCGGTCGGGTGATATGACCCTCGACCATATAGTATACCTTGGACGGGTGATATGGCCTTCGTTCATGAGAAGTATATCTCGGTCGGGTGATATGGACCTCGACCATACATTATACTTTGGACGGGTGATATGGCCCTCGTCCATGAGAGGTATATCTTGGACGGGTGATATGGCCCTCGTTCATGAGAGATATATCTCGGTCGGGTGATATGGCCCTCGACCACACTTTATATCTCGGTCGGGAGATAAGGCCCTCGTCGAGATCACGTCACAGTTTCGGGAATGGTTTGTTTGTGTAGGGTTGTCTCGTGTGTTAGTTACTGTATGTGTTGGATGGTTTGCTGGTTGTACTGTTATGGGGCTTGTGTTATACGTATGCGTATTGTTGGA
Organism: Spiraea crenata; assembly: GCA_033992175.1. Lineage (NCBI taxonomy): Eukaryota > Viridiplantae > Streptophyta > Magnoliopsida > Rosales > Rosaceae > Spiraea > Spiraea crenata. The sequence continues at coordinate 6,600,372 of JAVBHV010000014.1, read as the reverse complement.
TTGTTGGGCTATTGTGTATTGTTCGGCGTTGTCATGTGCAGCTATACGACGGTATTGGGGTGAAGTCCCCTTACTTTCGATCATGGCCGTAGATCCTGTTTATATGTGACGGACTATGGTTTATTTTTATCTTGGTGTATTTCGGTTGTTTACTTATGCTTAGTGTAGTATAGTCGTATACTATTATTACTGGTTTTCAACTGTGAGGGTTATTATTGTATGTTTTATAACTTGTTTTTCACTGACGGTTATTTTCCCTGTCCACTCACCCTTGTTTTTACGCCCCCTCAGGTCTTGTTACTGTTGAGCACCACAGAGACGAGCGGCAGGAGTCAGGGTAGCTCTGTCATGGGGCACGAAGAGTGGGAGTCT